>JARQOC010000004.1:449750910-449969970 GCA_033576535.1 Allobates femoralis
GAGTTATAATGGTACAATTTTTAAGAATATTCATTTCAGCATACATGTTGTGATATGTTTGTTACAATACAAAGTAACAGTGTCAACCTGTGAACCACCACTTGTATCTAATATACTTACTGTACTTATATATTACAATTTGCATATTCAAATAATGTGTTCCTATTTAGCTGGAATACTATTGAAGCCATATCTAAAGCTATTGACACAACACTCTTCTTACCTTTCTTGTTGACTACCATACTTGTACATGATCCCACAGATCCTGGACAACAGCTGACAAAACTTTAGTGGAGTAAATTAGTGTAATTGTTTTCAAACCTTACATTTTATGGTATTTCTGGTAATAGCCTTGTAAAAGTTTTATTTATAATCTTCCAGGACATGCTCGGGTCAAGTTGGAATTTAGATAGTGGCCATAGCTGAATCACTTTAGCATTGCACCACTGGTTCGAAAGGGAGTTAGTAAGCTTCCAGTAAAGTAGGTGGGTCAAATTTCTTCTCTAAAGTCTTTCCTCATACTGTATAGTGTAAATCAGAAGTCTTTTCAGGCTGCGGACTTATTTCAAATAAGACAGGTGATTCGGAGCTATACTAAATATTAACAGATAAACTGACCAAATGATAATCTAGTTAGTGCAGTGATGGCGAACCTATGGCACACGTGCCAGGGAGGGTACGCAGAACCCTCCCTGCTCGCACGCGGCTTCGCCTCTCACTGCCATTTTTTTTTTCACCAGCCTCGAATCTCACTGCCGCTTTGAACTGCTGGCGCCATGGCGCCAACAATTTAACCCTCAACTGGTGAGGTGGGGTTTTTGTCACGCAACTGGTAAGGAGGGTTTTTTGTCACACAACTGGTGATGTGGGGTTTCCTATACCCCAGTGTTTAGAAATTTGAAATTTTTACAGAAAATGCAAAGATCACGCTTGTTTTAATCGTTTTCTTATCGGCGATTGATTACACATGAGTATAACAAATTTTTGACAACCACAAGTATCGGAAAATGTAATACTTTGATGATTCAATCCGAGGGCATTATGAAACATGACTTTTAGGGTACTGTCACACCTGGCGATGTCAGCGGCAATTTTTTTAGGCGACGTTGGGGCATGACCTATCGCCGCCGACATCGCCAATGCGTCGCCCAATGTGACTGGGCGAAGGCAATGCATTTGAATGGTCGTCTGGTTTCAGAGCAGTGCTCTGAAACCTGGCGGCCAATCAGGGGCGATGTGTACACATCGCCCCATGTAAACGGCCGACGGTGACCTGACAGGTGATGGGAACCATAGGCTCCCATTGTACTGCATCGCTGCTGGGGTTTTGAGACACCCCGGCGGCGATACCGCCTGTCAGATCGCCGGTGCGTCGCCGGAGGTGTCGACTCATGTAAATGGGGGACAGCGACGCTGGCGGGGCGCCAAAAACGTGCGCGCTCCCACCCATCGCCGCCGACATCTCCGGTGGCGTCGCCAGGTGTGACATGACCCTTAGGTAATGTAAATAAAAATCACAAAAAGATTTAAAAAACAAGTGAATATAAGTATTAACATAAAAATTGAAAACACCACAAGCCGTTCAAGAGAAAAATAAAAGGAATATTGTCTTTTTTGGTTTGCATGAAATTAGTCATTTTTTACAGTCAATGCAATACCTTACAGTACCATTACCACAAATTGGGGTCTCGCACTTTTCACACATAAATTTTGTCTTCATTCCTTTTTCCTAGGACACTTGCCACACCTCACTTGTCTATCTAGTTGACGTTTTCTTGGTGTAGGCCAATGTTTCTGAAGAATTTGGGCAATGTTCTGCCGCAACTCGCGTGGAAGTCGATTGTTCAGCATCCTAACATTGAGGTAGGGTTCTGACAGAGCTCTGGCAAGAGACTTTACATAGTCAAGGCGACTGTTCTTTGGATTCCCTGGATAAGATGAAAAGAGTAGGTATGTATTCACAAGGCTGATGTTCAAGATGGAGTAGAAAATTGCAAGCCGCCATTGTCTACTACATCGACTAGTTGAGTAAAGCGTGCACTTTTCTTCCAGATCATCAACACCTCCTTTTGTTGTATTGTAAAATTCAATGATTTCTGGCTTACCAGATTCTGGGTCGATGCTTTTCGCATGATGCATAGATGAAATCAAAATGACTGCTTTGTTTTTCTTTGGGACGTAGGAAACTAAGGTAATGTCATTTGCAAATCTAAAGATTGTGGAACGTTCTTCTTTGGTTTTCGATGGGCAGAATTGTGGTGGAATTTCTTTCTTTTTCTATCTTATTGTTCCCACGTATGGAAGTCCACTTTTCTTCAACTCTGACACAAGTTCAATGGAAAAGAACCAGTTATCAGCAGTAATATTTCTGTTCATTCTAAGGCCACGTGCACACGTTCAGTATTTGGTGAGTTTTTTACATCAGCATTTGTAGCCAAAACCAGCAGTGGATGATTAAGTACAGAAGTGGTGCAGGTGTTTCTATTAGACTTTTCCTCTGATTGCTCCACTCCTGGTTTTGTCTACAAATCCTTAGGTAAAAACTCATCAAATACTCAGCGTGTGCACGTGGCCTAAGTATTGAGGTTGATAGGCGCAAGACAGACTGAGGATTATAAAAAAAAATTTCCTCATTGGAGAGAGGTTCTACCGCAGTCTTTACCAGTGTAAATATATGTATTTAATAAGTAATGAGTTTTCACATCAGTGATTGCCATTATTTTTATGCCATACTTATGAGGCTTACCTGGAATATACATTTTGAATGAACACCTTCCTCTGAAACCAACCAGCATTTCATCAATGCACGCATATTCCCCAATTGAGTAACACGCCTGGCGGTTCCCAATGAACTTGTCAAACACACACGATATAGTCAGTCTGCTGCCTTTCTTTTCAGTCAGTGCGATTATGGAAGTGAAGGGCCAGAAGTATGACATAAACTCGCTTTAAAGACATAATGCAACGAAAAATATCTCACTCCGTTCCATCAGTGGCAAAAAGAGCTGCGAGATCTTCATGATTAGATTTGAAAATTGCAGAATACATCAAGATGGCCAGGAATGCTTTGAACTCGATCACGTCTAAATCTTTGCAGTCACTTCGATCAGTATCAGTCAGTTTGAGTCGCAATTCAGACAGCTTTTCATTTGTATAAAGTATTACTTCATCAATGATGTCTTCAGTAAACAGTAACTCCGACGATGACTGATGTGTGCAATAACGACCAAGCTGCCTGGCAGGTCCAATCACACCCGTCAAATGTGATATGATGTTGTGCCTTCTCATACGGATGTTGGCTTTGGCTGTTCTCCTGACCACTTGATTTTGTTCTTTCCATAGAAAGTTTGAGAAGAATTTGTTGTACCTGGACATGATTGTGGGGAGTTATCGTCATCTGAGGCTGATGTAGTGTCTTCCCTTTTGTCCTCAGGCGCATCTTCCTCAGACTCGCTATTGTGTTCGCTCTGGAAATTGGCTGGTACAACATCTCCTTCTTCGCCACTAAAATCACTCTCTTCATTGTCAAGGATTGAAGCTGCCCAATCCGCAAAACAAGGATCTTCTGACCTCATAGACGTCCTGGAATTCACCATTTTTTGCCTGAGAGCAAATGCACGCACAAACAGAAACTCAGTTATAAATTTGTGCAAAAATAAAGACGTTGTCAAAATTTGTAAATGTGTAAAAAAGAATTACATGAGTGGTGATGTGGGGTTCAGCAAGGCCAAGACAGCACTTAGCGACAGCTAGCTCTGTTATGCGTGGCCAGAGAGGCCTTGACGACATCCTATTGACAAAGAAAAGGATGGAAGCTAGTGAGACACGTATCCTCATACCAGAATTTTTCAATAAATGGCAGCTGAACAAAAATTCCCTGGGGTGTGGCAAACTCAACCTCGCCAGTTGAGGATTAAAGCTGTGTCAGATCAGAGGAGACATTTCTCCTCTTTCCGACATTCTCCTGGGCCAACACCGTCGCATGCATGATGTCATGTGGCGGGGCTGGTGTGAGGTGACCGCTTGTTCATGTGACCCTGCTCAGCTAAGTGCTGTCACATGACCCCGGCGCCGCAAAGGACTTGAGCAGGTGAACAGCGGTCAAAACAGGTGAGTATGATTTTTTTTCAACTATAAATGGCAACCAGGATAGGGGAGTCACTACAAGGGGACAAATGTGGGGCATTACTATTGTATGGGGGCAAGATCGCACATTACTACAGGATAGGGGCAGGATGGGGCATAACTACAGGATGTGGCAATACTAGCACATGGGGGCACTAGGGGGCATTACTTCATGATGGAGGCATGATGGGGCATTACTACAGGATAGGCCTTACTACAGGATGTGGGCAGGATGTGGCATTACTACATCTTGAAGGCAGTATCAGGGCTGCAAAGTCATGGAGTCGGAGTCAGATTCAGGGAAATTAAGGAGTCGGATACTTGGCTTACTGACTCTACAGTCTTGGGCAGGACGGCACAATCCTACATGATGGGGGCAGGATGGGGCATTATTACAGGATGGGGACAAAGATGGAGATATTACTGCCAGATGCAGACAGGATGGGGCATTATTACATGATGGGGCGGGATGGCACCTTACTGCAGGATGGGGCATAACTACCAGATGGGGACAGGAGGAGGCATTACTTCATGATGGGGGCATGATGGGGCATTACTATAGGATGGAGCATCACTACAGGATGGGGCAAGATGGGACATTATTACAGGATTTGGACAGGATGGGGCATTAGTACATCATGGGGGCAGGATCAGGGCTGCGGAGTCATGTAGTCGGAATCAGATTCAGGGAAATTAAGGAGTCGAATGTTTGGCTTACTGACTCAACAGCCCTGGGCAGGATGGCACACTGCTACATGATGGGGCAAGATGGGGCATTACTATAGGATGGGAACAAAGATGGGGACATTACTGCCAGATGCAGGCAGGATGGGGCATTACTACATGATGGGGCGGGATGGCACATTACTGCAGGATGGGGCATTACTACCAGATGGGGACAGGATCAGGGTTGTGGAGTCTGTGTCGATTTTGGGTGGAGTCGGATTCAGGGAAATTGAGGAGTCGCATGTTTGGCTGACTAACTCCACAGTGCTGGAAAGGATGGCACATTACTACATAATTGGGGCAGAATGGGGCATTACTACAATAATAATAATAATAATAATAATAATAATAAAGCTTTATTTATATAGCGCCAACATATTCCGCAGCGCTTTACAATGTAGGGTTAGAGTACAGAAAATACAGTAAGTAATTACAGTAGAGAACAAATAAAGTACAATAATTGGATACAAAACAATAGGCATAGAATCAATGTGGAAAAAAAAAATACAATAAATAAAGCAAGAAATGAAGGTGACCCTGCTCAAAAGAGCTTACAATCTACAACGGGATAGGGGTTGCACAAGGTGCCGGGGCTTATTGCACTGATGGCCCAGGCATCTTGAGGAAATGGGGCATAGAACTAAGCTTACATGGATGGTCATCAGATAGTCTGTGTAGACCTTTATGGTTTGGTGGAGTTTGTAGAAGAGTAATGTCCAGAGGATAGCCCATTCACTGTCTACAGTACAATGGACTTCTATTAGGGAGTATGATAGGCCACCTTAAAAAAAAAGATGCGTTTTTAGGGATCGCCTGAAGCCATGCAAGTTGTGGATAGTCCTGATTTCTTGGGGTAAAGCATTCCAGAGGTTTGGTGCAGCTCTGGAAAAGTCTTGGAGCCGGGAGTGGGAGGATCGGATTAGTGAAGATGTTAGTCGAAGGTCATTTGAGGAACGCAGAGAGCGGGTGGGGTGATAGACAGAGATGAGGGAGGAGAGGTAGGGGAGTGCTGCACTGTGAAGAGCTTTGTGGGTGAGAAGAAGCAATTTGAATTTGATCCTGTAGTATACGGGCAGCCAGTGCAATGACTGGCACAGAGCAGAGGCATCTGAGTAATGATTGGCCAGATGGGTGATCCTGGCTGCTGCATTAAGGATGGACTGGAGAGGAGAAAGTCTGGTGAGGGGGAGGCCGCTTAATAGAGAGTTGCAATAGTCAAGGCGGGAATGGATTAGGGCCACGGTGAGGGTTTTTGTTGTTTCCAGGGTGAGAAAGGGGCGGACTCTAGAGATATTCTTCAGGTGTAAGCGACAGGAGCGGACGAGAGATTGCGTGTGGGAGGAGAAGGAGAGATCGGTGTCAAACATAACACCCAGACAGCGAGCCTGCTGTCTAGGCGTTATCGTGGTGCCGCATACTGAGAGAGAAATGTCCGATTTAGGGAGGTTAGTGGATGGGGGGAGCAGGAGAAGTTCAGTTTTGGAAAGGTTTAGTTTCAAATAGAGAGTGGACATGATATTGGAAACTGCAGCTAGACAGTCATTGGTGTTCTTTAATACCGCAGGGGTAAGGTCAGGGGCTGAAGTGTATAGTTGTGTGTCGTCAGCATAAAGATGGTACTGAAAGCCAAATCTGCTGATGGTCTGTCCAATCGGGGCCGTGTAGAGAGAGAAGAGGAGAGGGCCAAGGACTGAACCCTGAGGGACCCCAATAGTGAGGGGAAGAGGGGAAGAAGTGGAGCCAGCAAAAGATACACTGAAAAAGCGATCAGAAAGATAGGAGGAGAGCCAGGAGAGAGCAGTGTCCTTTATGCCAATGGAGTGCAGCATAAAGAGTAGGAGCTGATGGTCGACAGTGTCAAAAGCTGCAGAGAGTTCAAGGAGAATAAGCAGAGAGTGGTCACCATTACGTTTTGCTGT
Source organism: Allobates femoralis (assembly GCA_033576535.1). Lineage (NCBI taxonomy): Eukaryota > Metazoa > Chordata > Amphibia > Anura > Aromobatidae > Allobates > Allobates femoralis. The sequence continues at coordinate 449,757,681 of JARQOC010000004.1, forward strand.
CAGAAGGTCATTGGTCACTTTGATGAGGGCAGTTTCTGTGGAGTGAAGGGGGCGGAAACCAGACTGTAATGGATCTAGAAGAGAGTGAGCGGAGAGGTAATGGGTGAGGCGGGAATAGACCAAGCGCTCCAAGAGTTTAGAGATGAAGGGGAGATTGGAGACTGGTCTGTAGTTATTTGTGCAGGTTGGGTCGAGAGTGGTTTTCTTTAATAATGGAGTAATGATCGAGTGTTTGAAGGAGGAGGGGAAAATGCCAGAAGAGAGGGAGAGATTGAAGATTTTGGTTAGATGGGTGGTGACGACTGGAGAGAGGGACTGGAGCAGGTGTGAGGGAATGGGGTCAGTAGTGCATGTGGTGGGACGAGAGGAAGAAAGGAGCCTGGAGACTTCTTCTTCTGTGACTGGGTCAAATGTGGAGAGTGAAACGGAGGAGATGTGGGGAAGAATGTGGGTGGCAGCGCTTGGAGGCTGAGAGCTGATTTCCTGGCAGATGCTGTCTATTTTCTCCATGAAGTAGGAAGCCAGGTCATCAGCACAGAGGTCAGTGATGGGGGCCTGCACTTTAGGACTGAGGAGAGAGTGAAAGGTGTCAAAGAGTTTTTTTGGATTGTTGGATAGTGAGGAGACCAGGGTGGTGAAGTAGGTCTGTTTGGCAAGGTGAAGGGCAGAGTTGTAGGTTTTTAGCATGAATTTATAGTGGATAAAGTCTCCTGGTGAGCGAGTTTTCCTCCATAGACGTTCAGCACTCCTGGAGCATCGCTGGAGGAATCGAGTTTGTGGTGTGAGCCAGGGCTGTTTTGTTCTCTGTTTGGAGGTTCTGCGGGTGAGGGGCGCTACATGGTCCAGGGAGCTTCTGAGAGAGTCATTGTAGTAATTTACTGCCAGATCTGGACAGGAGATTGAAGAGATTGGGGACAGAGATGAGATGAGGAAGTCTGTAAGTGCTTGAGGGTTAATGGCCTGTAGATTTCTGGATGTGTGATAGGTAGGATTGGGCTGTGTTGGCCGAGGGTTAGTGAGTGAGAAGGAAAGAATGTTGTGGTCAGAGAGTAGAGTTGAGTTATCCAAGGGGGAGGATGAGCAGAGCCGGGTAAAGACAAGGTCAAGGGTGTTACCGTTTTCGTGCGTCTTAGAGGATGAGAGCTGTGATAGGCCAAGAGAGGTAGTTAGAGATAGGAGCTGGGATGCAGATTGGGGAGATGGGGCTGTTTATGGGAATGTTAAAGTCTCCCAGAATAAAGGTTGGTAAATCTGAGGACATGAAATGCGGGAGCCAAGCGGAGAAATGGTCGAGGAACTGGGTGGGTGACCCTGGGGGGCGGTATACCACCGCTACTTTGAGGGGGAGGGGATGGAATAGCCTAATGGTATGGACCTCAAAAGAAGGGAATGAGAGTGATGGGGCTGGAGGAATGACCTGGAAAGTACATTGTGGGGACAGGAGGAGGCCAACTCCACCGCCACGTCTGTTCCCAGGTCTAGGGGAGTGAGAGAAGTGTAAGCCGCCGTATGAAATGGCAGCAGGGGAAGCAGTGTCTGAATCCTGGATCCAGGTTTCTGTGAGGGCCAGCAGGTTAAGAGAGTTGGTAAGGAAGTAATTGTGAATGAAGGGAAGTTTGTTGCATACAGATCGTGGATTCCAGAGAGCGCAATTAAAAGAGGGAGATGAAGGTGTGCAGGTAATGGTAATAAGGTTAGTGGGGTTTCTGTGTGAGGTGGGAGAGGGGTTGAAGTTAGCAGAGGGTGGACCAGGGTTGGGAGAGATATCACCTGAGAGGAGCAGCAGTAAAAAGAGAAAGAGCAGATAGTTTTTGGAATTAGGACATGATTTATTGTGACAAACTTAGGAATATGATGGGCTGAGAGTCTTCAGTAAACTGAAGATAGCATGGGAGCTGTACATAGAGTAGGGCAGGAGAGAGGGGCTGATGTGAATGAGTGGTGATGGAGGGGGGATGGGGTGATAAAAATTGGTGGCGAGAGCACATAAGAAAACAAACAGTGAAATACAAGACATGGTAAAGATTAGTAGTGAATGGAGTTATGCACAGTGTTTGAGTGTCCCTCAATGTCATTGTCTTCCAGCAAGAGCGCATAGAACAAAAGATATTGAAGTAAAGGACAAGAAGAGTACTAGGATGGGGACATTATTACAAGAAGAGGATCAAGATGGAGGCATTAATACAAGAAGGGGCCAGGATGGGGACATTACTACAAGAAGTGGATCAAAATGGAGACATTACATGATGGGGGCATGATGGGGCATTACTACAAGAAGAGTACTAGGATGGGGGCATTATTACAAGAAAAGGGTCAGGATGGGGACATTAATATAAGAAGGGGGCTAGGATGGGGAGATTACTACAAGAAGTGGATCAAAATGGAGACATTACTACAAGAAGGGGGAAAGGAGGGTGTATTATTACAAGAAGGGGATCAGGATGGGGACATTATTACAAGAAGGAGAGCAGGATGGGGACATTACTACAAGAAGGGGATCAGGATGGGGACATTATTATAAGAAGGGGAGCAGGATGGGGACATCGACCGTTTCTTACTGTTGATTCTGCAAAAACTCTAACTGTTGCCCTTATTCATTCTCGCCTGGATTACTGCAATTCTCTACTAATCGGTCTCCCTCTTACTAAACTCTCTCCTCTCTAATCCATCCTCAATGCAGCAGCCAGGATCATATTCGTCTCCAACTGCTTCACTGTTGTCTCTATCCTGTGCCAGTCATTGCACTGGTTGGCAATCTGCTATAGAGTACAATATAAAATTATCACTCTCACCCACAAAGCCCTCCACAGTTCTGCACCACCCTACATCTCCTCCCTCATCTCTGTCTATCTCCCTACACGTGCCCTCCGCTCCGCAAGTGACCTAAGACTGACATCAGCTACAATCCGAACCTCGCACTCCCGTCTCCAAGACTCACGAGCTGCACCAATTCTCTGGAACGGGTTGCCAAAAACAATTCAATTAATTCCCAATACCAATAGTTTTAAGCGAGCCTTAAAAACGCATCTCTTTAGACTTGCCTATCACCTCACCTCACTTGTCTAACTATCTTCCCTTTTCCAAATCTGGCCTCTTGTGCCATCTGTCTGCATCTGCAGACTGTCTGTCTGTCCCCCATACATAATATAGCACTTTATTTGTACTTGTACAGATCCCGACCGGTGACTGGTTCATGCAGCGTTACGTGAATCCCCTATTTATTATATTGATGGCTGGACCATATATGACGGTACTTTTTACCATTTACCTTTTGTGCCTCCGCTATTTTCCTCATAGATTGTAAGCTTGCGAGCAGGGACATCACTCCTCATGGTTTTTGAATTTTTTGTTACTTTGTATTGTCTCATAGTGTTTGTATATGTCCCCTCTGAATTGTAAAGTGCTACCTAATATGTTGGCGCTATGTAAATAAAGTTATTATTATAAGAAGGGGAGAAGGATGAGGACATTGCTACAAGATGGGGAGTAGGATGGGGACATTACTACAAGAATGGTGCCAGGATGGGGACATTACTACAAGAAGAGGATCAGAATGGGGACATTACCACAAGAGGATCAGGATGGAGACATTACTACTATAAGAGGATCAGGATAGGGACATTACTACAAGATGGGACATTACTACAATATGGGGATGAGGATGGGGCATTACTACAAGAGGATCAGGATGGGGACATTACTACAAGAAGAGGATCAGGATGGGGACATTACTACAAGAGGATCAGGACTGAGATATTACTACTATAAGAGGATCAGGATAGGGACATTACTACAAGATGGGACATTACTACAATATGGGGATCAGGATGGGGCATTACTACAAGAGGATCAGGATGGGACATTACTACTATAAGAGGATCAGGATAGTGACATTACTACAAGAAGAGGATCAGGACGGAGACATTACTACTATAAGAGGATCAGGATAGGGACATTACTACAAGATGGGGACATTACTACAATATGGGGATCAGGATGGGGCATTACTACAAGAGGATCAGGATGGGGACATTACTACAAGAAGAGGATCAGGATGGGGACATTACTACAAGAAGAGGATCAGGATGGGACATTACTACTATAAGAGGATCAGGATAGGGACATTACTATAAGAAGAGGATCAGGATAAGGGACATTACTACAAGATGGGGACATTATTACAATATGGGGATCAGGATGGGGCATTACTACAAGAAGGGGAGCAAGATGGGGACACTACTACAAGAAGAGGATCAGGATGGGAACATTACTACAAGATGAGTACTAGAAGGGGATCAGGATGGGGACATTACTACAAGAAGGGGATCAGGATGCGGATATTACTAAAATAAGGGGAGCAGGATGGGACACTACTACAAGAAGAGGATCAGGATGGGAACATTACTACAAGATGAGTACTAGAAGGAGATCAGGATGGGGACATTACTACAAGAAGGGGATCAGGATGGGGATATTATTACAATAAGGGGAGCAGGATAGGGACATTACTACAAGATGGGGACATTACTACAATATGGGGATCAGGATGGGGCATTACTACAAGAAGAGGATCAGGATGGGACATTACTACTATAAGAGGATCAGGATAGGGACATTACTACAAGAAGAGGATCAGGATAAGGGACATTACTACAAGATGGGGACATTATTACAATATGGGGATCAGGATGGGGCATTACTACAAGAAGGGGAGCAGGATGGGACACTACTTCAAGAAGAGGATCAGGATGGGAACATTACTACAAGATGAGTACTAGGATGGGGACATTACTACAAGAAGTGGATCAAAATGGAGACATTACTACAAGAAGGAAGCCAGGAGGGTGTATTATTACAAGAAGGCGATCAGGATGGGGACATTACTACAAGAAGGGGATCAGGATGGGGATATTACTAAAATAAGGGGAGCAGGATGGGGACATTACTACAAGAAGGGGATCAGGATGGGGATATTATTACAATAAGGGGAGCAGGATAGGGACATTACTACAAGAAGGGGATCAGGGTGGGGACATTACTACAAGAAGGGGGACAGGATGGGGACATAACTTCTAGGAGAGGGTCAGGATGGATCATCAGGGTTTCAGGACTGCAAGTACTGTACAGAGAATAGAGTTGGCATCTGCTGGCTTTCCCCTGAGCAGCGCTTGTTATGGCCACTGCAGTGATTTAGGTTAAATTGCCCTGTTGGCACTTCACTTTAAATTATTAGGTTTTGGGTTGCAGTTTGGGTACTCGATCTCGGAATATTTCACCATCACTGATCTAGTGTATGTTACTTACCAAGTTTTAGTAATGCTATAGCCTCCCTGCTAGCAATATTGGATAATAGTATCTGGAGCTGTCAACGCTGAGGAGCCATGTTCAAGAGACTATATGTGGTCTCTAGCCAATGCTTAGGCAGCAAATCAGAACACTCTCATGTGTTCATCTAGAGACTTATAGGCATTGGAAAAACACACTGCTGCTTATAAAAATTAGGTTCATAAAATATCTAAATGGCTATAGGTGGCCATACATTTTAGCTTTTGATTGATAGGATTAGAGCACTGAAGTGAGAGATATAAAATAGAGCTTCAATGAATAAATATTAAAAAAAGCCACACACTATTTTAAAAATGTAGTTAGTCCACATTAATCAACACCTTCAAGACAAATGGGTGTTAACAAATGTTGTCTCCATAAATGTATCCTTTGATGTTTGTGTTAAAATCAGGGTGTCAAATAGGGACCTAACTAAGCCCCACCTAAGAGATAATCATTGATATATATGTAATATTATCGACTCCCTAATAATTAAAAAGAACAAACCATAGAAAAAAAATAATACTCAACAGTTATAGTCATAGTATCACCCTATGCAAATACTTCCGGTCTATACAAAACTTCTTAATTGTAAAGAGGATTATCTAAAATAGATAATAAATAAATGGAAACATCTCACCCATTTAGTAGATCCTTCTGGCAGGGTATATGGGTACAAGTAGTTTCCTAAGAGGACAATGAAGAAAACACTTTAAACCTATAGGTACCTCACATTGAAATATATCTCACCCTAGAGTCCCACAGTCTCCCACCCTAAGAAGGGCAGTCAACAGCTGTCCCTATATCCATGACCCCATGTATCACCCATATGCCTTACCAACGCATTTCCTCCTTTTCAGGGTTCATCAGGGGATTGAATATTCAAGCATTATAAAAGCTGAGAGCCTAATCTCATGTGGACAATTTCACCAACATCCCAGGGGTCAGCTTTTGACTGATAGCCATTCTAGGCCATTCCTCGATAAGCCAGTTATCACTTATCACTAGCACCAGAAAATTGTGTGATGTCTCTTAAGGGTACCGTTAAGGTAGTGTAACACCAGGTGTAACGCCCGCGACATCGCCGAAAAGTGACGTAACAGCGATGTCGCGGGCGATATTGCAAGTGCGTCGCGCTGTTTGACAGCGCGACGCAACTGAAAATTATCGCTGGTCGCAGGTTGACAGGTTTATGAACATGTTCATAAACCTGTCAACCTGCGACCAGCGATTAGGATGGATCGCACAGTCTGACACTGTTGGCGGCGCGATCCAGCCTATATCGCAGCGTTCCTGAGCCATCAGCGATGGCTCCGCCCACATCGCCGCGCGTCACCGGCAACGTCGTGCCGTGTGACAGCTGGCCTGCGATGTCGGAAGCGACGTGCACCTGCACATCGATTCGACATCGCAGGCCAGATCGCCTATGTGACACTACCTTTACACGTCGCAACATTGCATTTGCAATTTGCTGGTTGCAGTGAAATCATGGACACATTGTTCTATTTGTTGCCGTGTACAAATGGAATAATGTATCCATGATTCACAGCAAATTGAAAGTGAAATTGCATGCAATGTTGCAATGTGTAACGGTACCCTTAGTATATTGTTCACATTATTTTATAATATACAGGGGTCACATAGATGATCCTTTGTACAATCCCACATAAGTACAGGTTAGACAGCTTTAGTGATTGAACATGTACTGTACATTCTGACTTTCATGCACTTTTGGACAATTGCTTTAAGCATGCTTGTCGTTAACCTTTGAACTACAGTTTGTCAGATAAAGGAAATATTTCACCATGTTTTCTTTTCACCTTATACATAACATCCTAAATACTGCTTTGATCTTCTGTAGCGTAACGCACAACCTCACACATGACATGACGTGGTTCTGCCACAATTTGAGTTTTTTGTAAATACAGTATATCTATTGGTCATGTCAAGTGAGCAACCAAAGGGCATTTTCAAAGCAGATTGAAAAGTACCTAGGTTTAAGCTAGAAAGGTTACTTTTAGTTGCTAAATAAGTATTTGCAATTGGACAATTTCACAGTTTGCATGTAGGCAACAGTCCTATGGCATGACATGGAATGAGGAGCAACAGGTAAGGGCAGGTGCATATGGCCAGTACATGACACATAAGGCAGTCCATGAGACAAAGGGCCATACATATGAGGCAAAGGGGACAGTCAATGTACCAAAAGGGCAGTTCCTGTAGCTTAGTCCTGCAAAGTCAAGGCCTTCAATTCCCAATGACCATTCCCACTATTGGGTTACAGGCTGAACTCAAACCTCTCCAGTGTAAGGGTTGGAACGTCTATATCCCTCTGCCCTGGGTCAATGTGTGTCGCTGCGGAAAGGATCAATTTACATAACAAGTTTGACAGGGTCCGTTGTTCCAACCCTATAGTTGTTTATGGCTAGCCCTCCTTCTGAGAGTAGCCACACCACCTCCTCCTGTTTCTCTTCTCTGTACTTCCAGGTGATGGATAGCTACTGGTCCCCTACTGATCCTCTCTCAGCCTCCCTCATAGCATGGGCCCAGTCTCCTTTTTCTGTTCTACATCTCGGTCCTCTCCACTTCTTACAATCACAAGAAACTCTTGAATCTCTTTTTTCTCTCTTGCTCTGCGCACACTACTCTTAAAGCCCCTAGCCAGGAAATTCTCTACATTATATACCCCTTCTAGTGGTCCGACTTAACTTTAGCTCCCTTGCTCTGCTCTGCAATACTGCAGAATGACCCCTAGAAGTAGCTACCAATACCATGCCCCTTTGCCAGGAAATAACTCATTATCTGAACCACATATATAAATGTACATAATAGACAAGGTCATGTAAGAACATATAAACAAATTAACTGTCTTCAGGGGGCAGGAATTGTACTCTGGCATCAGTCACTTCCTTACACACTAAATCTGACTACAACACTGGATCCAACAAGCTGTAGTCCACCTGTGCTTCTCCCATGCTGCAGAGGCAAAGCTGACTCTGCTAGCAACCTATGACTTCAATTATGCCGCTGGTTCGAACTATGTCCCAACAAAGCAAGAAGCCGTGAGGAAGAGGAGCAGTGCACTCCTGAAGATAAAACATTAGAACAACCCTTTAATTACTGGATTTGGGTTTTCCTTTCAACCCTATTGCCTCATATGAATAAATTCAGCCTCCAGCTATTTAATTTGCCCTTACAGACATCTTAAATAGCTGGACGTGAGCTGGTCACTGATAGAATACCACCATTTTTCTTAGTCAGTTTATGAATTGTCTTCACTCCTAAATATTCTGTGGCACCCCTGCGGGGGATTGCCACAGGACCCACCGGTGCAGGGTGGGATGTACACCTTGGCACACACAGCACCCAACACCTTCCACCCCAGACCTGGAGGGGAGCCCCACTGGCTGTCCTTAAGCCAGATCCCTTATAAAGATCCAGGCCTTAGCGGAGTAGTCAGTTAGTTCCAGCCAGTTAGTACTGAAGTCAGTGAGTAGTCAGTCAGAGGAAGTGGAAGGAGCTGGTTGCTGGGACCAAGCTAGGCCCAGAACCAGGAAACCTGACCCAGCTGTGCAGCGCCCTAGGGAGAGGGACGGAGGCCAGTGGAAGGAGGAGGAAGAAAGAAGAAGGGAACATATCTGGTATCCCTTAAGCCCACCCGGACACCGGAGTCCGAAGTTGCTATACATCTAAAGATAGCAGAGAAAGCCCGGACAGAAAAAGAGGATCTATTCCTCCTGAAGTTACCCCAAGTGAGATACCAAACCTGACCAAGTATAGGACCAGGGGCCCAAGAGGAGAATAGGGATCCCCACAGCAATGTCCTAATTGTCGGTTGTGAAGTAGCACCCTGAGAGGGAGAAAGAGCGGCAAGTTCAGTTACAGGCAGAACTTACCCCAATTACCGCACGCACTAACAGAGGAGGCCTCACAACTCTCCAAAGTGAATGTCCCAAGCTGCACCGAAACCTGGTTACCCTCCTGGACTGTGCCTGATACCGGACATTAGTAAAAAGGTACCGAAACAGACTATTGTGTGTGTGCCTGTTTTCCCACTGCCGCCCGCAGCATTCACAGCAGAACCGCTACTACTACTCCCCTCATCCACCCTGCTGCCCTGAGGTAAAGCTCCACCTGTGGGGAGCTGAACTACGAAAGATGCATTCCCATCACCTCAGCGGCCAACCGCAGCGCTGGTGAGCCTATTACCAGGTACCACAGGTAGCGTCACGTTACAATTCCCCCCGTCATCATGACGCCCACCCCGCCACTGAGGATGCAGGGCACGGAACAGGGAACCGACCAACCGTGATCCCCACTGAAGTAACCCCCTGTCCCGTATCCGTGTACCCCCTACCCTGTCGACAGACTCAATTCCATCATCAACTGTGAGTTCATTAAAAGATAGATGCATTTAGGAACCATAGGAACTCAGCGATAAAGTGGCAAACCTTGTAAAGTTATATAGAAGTTGCCAGGCACTGAATCACTTAGTGCATAATAGTTGCTAACTCTGCTGACTCAATAACTACAGAGCTCCAAACCTTTTCTGGCATTAACATCAGTGAAAAGACTGCACAGGGAGTTTCGTGACATAGGTTTCCATGGCTGAACAACTTCATGCAACCCTTACATCACAAAGCACAATGCCAAACATCGACTGCAGTTGCTGCAGTCCTCAGCGTGGTGCTTATAGAATAGGGAGAATGAAGGGTTAAAAACCATGTTCCCGTATTCCACGAGACATCAAAGGGTAAATATAATATTGATTTATTAGTCAATGCGTTTCAGGGCTCCCTGGCCTCTTCCTCAGGGCAATCAATATCATATTGCCATATTTCAGGGCGTTTCAGGGAGCTCTGAAACACATTGACTACTAAATCAATATTATATTCACTTTTAATGTCTTGTGGACTACGCAGCACAGTATTTAACCCTTCATCCTCCCTTCTTTAATTTTCTGAGATAATGACCTTTGAATTTTCATTGGCTGTAAGCCATAATCATCAATATTAACACAAATAAACACTTGAAATAGATCACTCTATAATGACTATATAGTATATGTATTTTGCTATTTGTATTGAATTACTGAAAAAAAATTACTTTTTGATGATATTCTAATGCATTGAGATGCACCTGTATATTTAACCTTCCAGAAGCAATGCTCACTGTCACATCCAAAAACTGTATGGAATGTGGTGAGCTTACCATAGTAAACTTAATGGTATAATCTATCCCATTACTAAACATATGAAACTCATCAAAGGCTGTTGCAGGGACCAACTCCATATTAATATCTATGGTTTTATAAATATTCCTGAAGACCTATTGGGTAGATGTCCCACATAGTCAACCCATTACCTAGTCATCCCATTACATAGTCATCCCACATAGTCACCCCATGGCAATCATATCACGTTTTAGAAAATCTCTGCAATGATGTGGTCTTAACTATATATATATACTAGCTGTAGTACCCAGCTATGCCCGGGTTAATAAATAACTGCTGTTAGCTATAACATAATAAAATTTGAATATGTCATATTAATGACCTGTAAGAAAATAGAAGTTGAGCTGTGATTGATTGCTATAGGCAGCCTAATAAATCTCCAGCCAACAGTAAACCCTCCCCCTAGCCGGGCACTATATGTTACCTCACACATACACATAATCTATCCCATTACTAAACATATGAAACTCATCAAAGGCTGTTGCAGGGACCAACTCCATATTAATATCTATGGTTTTATAAATATTCCTGAAGACCTATTGGGTAGATGTCCCACATAGTCAACCCATTACCTAGTCATCCCATTACATAGTCATCCCACATAAATCTCCAGCCAACAGTAAACCCTCCCCCTAGCCGGGCACTATATGTTACCTCACACATACACATAATAGACAGCTCATGTGACTGACATCTGCCTTAATTCCCTATATCACAAAGTATTCACTGATCTCAGGGAGACCAGTCCAAGAAAACACTGCGGGCAGCTGGCTAAAGCGCTCAACACAGTGAATTCCTAGGCGCATTGCCTCCTGGGAATTATGAATATGCAAATAAGTCTGTGGAGCCTCGGTTAGGAGTCTCAAACACAGGACTAGCCGAGGCTCCACAGACTTATTTGCATATTCATAATTCCCAGGAGGCAATGCGCCTAGGAATTCACTGTGTTGAGCGCTTTAGCCAGCTGCCCGCAGTGTTTTCTTGGACTGGTCTCCCTGAGATCAGTGAATACTTTGTGATGTTGGTCTACTAGGCCTTGCTTCCCCTAGCCAGAATCCTACTCCACACTGATGAGGGGCAACACCCCGAAACAGCTGTCTGTGGATGGATACCTGGTCTTGGTATTCCCTTGTCATATCTCTAAGCTTGTAAAAGAGCTGGATATTGACTAAAAGGGCCACTTAACATGGTGGTTATGGTGTTCTCCGCAAGGAGCCACCCCTTGACTGGGTCCTTCCCCGGAAGGATATCTGGCTTGTCCTGTGTTTGAGACTCCTAACCGCTTAGTGACTATATGCTGGTATGTGCTGTTAGTCTTTGGCGCTATCATTAAGCCCCTCTCATTCACAACTGTCAACTGTCACTTTTTCCCCATTATGTAGATAGGGGCAAAATTGTTTGGTGAATTGGAATGCGCGGGGTTAAAATTTCGCCTCACAACATAGCCTATGACACTCTCGGGGTCCAGATGTGTGACTGTGCAAAATTTTGTGGCTATAGCTGACAGCTGTCGATTTTCCTCCAACACTTTTCCATTCACTTTTCCCCCATTATGTAGATAGGGGCAAAATTGTTTGGTGAACTGGAACGCGCAGGGTTAAAATTTTGCCTCACAACATAGCCTATGACACTCTCGGGGTCCAGACGTGTGACTGTGCAAAATTTTGTGGCTGTAGTTGCGACGGTGTAGATACCAATCCCAGATATACATACATATACACACACATACACACATTCAGCTTTATATATTACAGTATATATATATATATATACAGTACAGACTAAAGGTTTGGACACACCTTCTCATTCAAAGAGTTTCCTTTATTTTCATGACTATGAAAATTGTAGATTCACACTAAAGGCATCAAAACTATGAATTAACACATGTGGAAATATATACTTAACAAAAAGGTGTTAATCAACTGAAAATATGTCTTATATTCTAGGTTCTTCAAAGTAGCCACCTTTTGCTGTGATTTCTGCTTTGCACACTCTTGGCACTCAAATTTGGATTCATCAGATCAAAGCACAGATTTCCACTGGTCTAATATCCATTCCTTGTGTTCTTTAGCCCAAACAAGTCTCTTCTGCTTGTTGCCTGTCCTTAGCAGTGGTTTCCTAGCAGCTATTTTACCATGAAGGCCTGCTGCACAAAGTCTCCTCTTAACAGTTGTTGTAGAGATGTGTCTACTGCTTGAACTCTGTGTGGCATTGACCTGGTCTCTAATCTGAGCTGCTGTTAACCTGCGATTTCTGAGGCTGGTGACTCAGATGAACTTATCCTCCGCCGCAGAGGTGGCTCTTGGTCTTCCTCTCCTGGGGCGGTCCTCATATGAGCCAGTTTCTTTGTAGCGCTTGATGGTTTTTGCAACTGCACTTGGGGACACTTTCAAAGTTTTCCAAATTTTTCAGACTGACTGACCTTAATTTCTTAAAGTAATGATGACCACTCATTTTTCTTTACTTAGATGCCTTTTTCTTGCAATAATACAAGTTCTAACAGTATATTCAGTAGGACTATCAGTTGTGTATCCACCAGACTTCTGCACAACACAACTGATGGTCCCAACCCCATTTATAAGGCAAGAAATCCCACTTATTAAACCTATAAAAAGAAAAAAATAGTGTTGCGCCACCTGTGGATCTCTCCTGCCTTAAAAGAGGTCGTATTAAGAATAAACTAACCTTTAAAGGTTGTGCCAGATCCGCACAACCAGATTGTGAGCATAGTTTGTGGCTTAGGCTGCCAGCCTTGGATCTGTAGTGCTCCTGTATCCTCAATCACCTCTGCTCCTGGCCTCGTGCTGTCCACACTCTCTCTCCAGGATTAGGTCAGGAAACTCCAGGTTGATCCATTAACCCTATCCCGCCTGCAGCTCTGTCACCGCTTTCCCCAAGGGAGTTTGTATGATAGAATTCAGATAGAACATTCGGTTCTATAGTAGAGCGCAGGGATAATACGGGATACTTTAATCTTAATCTCCGTAACTTTATTCATAAAAAGCTCCAGACCACAACGGTTTCGACGTACAGACGTCTTCCTCAAGCGCTTGAGGAAGACGTCTGTACGTCGAAACGCGTTGTGGTCTGGAGCTTTTTATGAATAAAGTTACGGAGATTAAGATTAAAGTATCCCGTATTATCCCTGCGCTCTACCTTAGAACCACATGTTCTATCTGAATTCTATCACTTATTAAACCTGACATGGCACACCTGTGAGGTGAAAACCATTTCCGTGGCTACCTCTTGAAGCTCATCAAGAGAATGCCAAGAGTGTGCAAAGCAGTGATCACAGCAAAAGGTGGCTACTTTGAAGAACCTAGAATATAAGACATATTTTCAGTTGATTCACACTTTTTGTTCAGTATATAATTCCACATGTGTTAATTCATAGTTTTGATGTCTTCAGTGTGAATCTACAGTTTTCATAGTCATGAAAATAAAGAAAACTCTTTGAATTGAGAAGGTGTATGCAAGCTTTTGGTCTGTATGACCAAATGTCATATGTTTATGTTCATATGAGCGTTGTGTCCACACGAGCTCTACCGCTAGATTGGAAATTCCATAGAGAACAAATAGAGCAGAGGCGCTTATGTGTGTTGTGTGACTATAATTCAATTGAAACAAGAGATACATGATTCCCATTTTCATGATTGATGAAAGTCCTAATAGATACATCTGGACAGGTAACTGGTATTCAGGGACCAACCATTTTAATAATCATTAATAAAATATTAAAGTACCTTTCAGTCTTCTCCATGTGCTTAATATTAAATACTTTTTGGATAGAGTAAAATAACCTGGAACAGACTACAAACGCGCTGTATGTTCCCTGAGAACACAGCATGCAATATATTGTATCATGCTTTGTAAATGCTCCCTATGGTTTACATCTGCTGAATTCTCCAAATCTTAGCACATAACCTTTTGTCCTCACATATGAGTCTTATTATTATATCATTATCAGCACCATAAGTTATAATGAGTATTGTTCTACACAAAGGTTTCTCATTTAGAGTTCATTTTATTGTTAAAGTAGATTCAGGCAGGTGGAACATATAACAGAATGAGAGTCATAAAGATAACAGTCCAGGTAACTGTCACATTTTATCAAGAAAAGCAGCCTTTGTTGCTTGATAAAGATCTGGATTTGTAATTCATCCTCAAATTTGTCAGTGGACAGATGCTTGTGTCACGTCACCGTCAGAATCGGTGACTGCTATTTCAGCCCCAGCAACTAGGCGCTGCTGGATTACTTCGGCCACTGGTGCCACTGTCATGTTTTCATCCAAATCGGTGACTGCTATTCCTGCCCCAGCCTCTAGGCACCGCCTGATTCCTTCGACTAGTAGTGCCAGTGATAGGGGGCCATGTCCTTGTCAGGACCTGCGCCTTTCATTCCTGCCACTGTCACTGGTCATTGCCATGCTCCTCCTGTGGGTGATGCTGGTGACAGGAGAGAGGTGTCTTGGAGATGCAGGCTTCGTTCCTCTATCAGAATTGGGGTGGTTGATACAAGTTGTGCATCATCATGTGGCCTGGTTGTGGGGCAGTCCAGTGAGGTCATCAGGCTGTGAGCCCCAGCCTATAAGAGGAGGCTGCTGTTCAAATACCTTGGGCCCTGTCCTCGAAACCACCAGATACGGTATATTCTTGGTTTTTCCAGCTTTCTAGTTTGTGCTCTATTAAATTAACTCTGATATTGCCTGGATTTTGACCCTTCTACCGCCTGACGTGTTTGTACTTTCGCTGCCCTCCCGGTTTTGATGCTGCTTTCTGACTACGCTTTTGGATCCTGATTTCGTCTATTCCCTGACCTCCTAGCCTTGTCCGTTAATGGCGACCTCCCTGCTCCGGTATGCTGCTCACCTATAGGCAGCTACCTCCTGGGCTCCGCTGTAATTCCAAATACCTGTATAGGGGTAAAGGTTCTCGGAGTTTCTTGGGGTGCTGCCTTACCAGCAGCTCAGCATTTGCAGTGGACGGTCGTCACAACTTGTGTTTATACCTCACATTTGAACCACATTTACGCAGCAGTAGTTAGGTCAGAATTTTGCATCTAGTTTGTAAGCCAATAGAAAGAGAAACTTGAATGATAAGATTTACACTTCCTTTATGTTTTAGACCCATTGGTGGTTTTGGCTTCCAAATAGTCTCCTTCAGATAGTCATATTGTTGCCGTTACTTAGCTTCTATATTAAAGCCACAAAATTACTAACCTAAAATAACAGCATCACAAATAATTGAAGAAGGCAGATGCTTATGATTGAACACTTAAAATCATTATTATCTGTATTGGCACAGATGTCGAAATGGTGAATGGTTCATGTTATACCGTAGTATGTGCTTCAAAACTTGTACACCCAAACAACACTGGCCAAAAAAACAACTCTTTGTTAATGTGATGCCCCACTGGTCGGGATACCACGGAGGGGTACTGCACCCATAAAAGAGTGTGTAGTATTCCTGTGGCTGAGGAATTGGGATGCTGCATAAGGGACCCTCATCACACCCATTCACACATACACACCCTAGAAAAGGGGTCCGTGTGTAGACTTGCTGTAGGGAGGACCCAGTCCCTGGGAGGAGCTCAGGTAGGGTAGAAAATGTGTGGGTGGAAGGAAAGACAGGCCAGTCAGGAAGAGCTCCAGTGGGGAGTGAAGAGTAGACGGCAGAAGTGCCGTCAGGAAGGAAGGGGACCCTAGGGGCACCAGGTGTTGCAGTGTGCCTGAATCCGAAACATCTATCGGTTGGAGGGGTTCACTTCCTGGATATTCACCTCCGAGACGCAGAACCGGAGGCTCGAGCTTCTTCAGGGAGTCGAGGCCGACACCCGGCACACCCAGAAAAAGGCCCATATAGGATCCTGAGGGCTCAGAGAGGAGTCGCTCAGTTAGAGAGGATCCGATGAGCTGGCTTCAGGCTCTGCACGCTGAGGCGCTGAGGAAGAAAGGAGGGAGCGCAGGAAGGGACCGGAGAGGAACAGTAGGCATTCCACCGGGGGACCCAAGTGCGAAATTCTAACTCCCAGTGACTACCCAGTCAAGGCAGACCTGTGAAGACTGTGTGTAAAAAAACTGCCAGTAAACCCGTTGCAATACTGTGTGGTGTATAGTCTGTGCCTGAGGAATCGCCGAGCTGTTCTACAACTCCCATCATCCACTACTGCCCAGGAATCCCGCTTCACCTACGGGGAGCAAAACCAACTCGCTGCTTCACCATCGCCCCGGAGGACTGTCCTGCAGGCCGGTACCATTACCGGAACTGTAGTGGCGTCACGAAAACCTATCCCTATTAACTGTTCCCCTTTTCAGCAACCACCAGGGCCACGGACCCGGCCAACAGGCCCGTGACATCCCCCAAAAACTATAACGCCTGGAACCGGGTACCCTGGGGCGAGTCATTAAGGTTTGTTGAGACAAGGGAATAATCACGAAACATTTGCCATTCTCAGTTCCAGGTCAATATATTTTTCTGCCATATTGGAAAATTCGTCTGCTCATCTTTAGATTCCAGCCCTTTATATCTTAGTGTGATCCACTTTGATTTGTCATAATTCTTCCTAACACTTTCTCACTATACTTCAAGCTACCTGCCCTGGTCTTGTCAGCTGATCTCTCTGTGGCTCCCATTTGCTCTGTTGCTGTTCTGGCTCTGCTATCACTGATCTGGAGACTGGATTAAGACCAAATGAGTAAGGCATGTCACTGCTGGGGACGGAGCTGGCTCTGTGAGTGACAGCATTCTGCGCACATATATCCACATCACACTTCACACTCCTCTCAACCTAGTTTACAGTGCGGTGCTTTCATTGGGCAAGAACTGTGATGCGCAGATCATTAGGTAGTATATCACAGGGCCTGTGATATATTACAGGCCCTGTGATATACTACCTAATGATCTGCACATCGCAGTACTTGTCAGATGAAACACCACCCTGTAAACCAGGCATTGGATATATGTATATATCCAAAGTTAGATAAAAGAGGAGCTGCACTCACCATATAGCTGCCAAAATCCTTTATTTCATCTTGCTGGCATCAGCACAGACAAACCAAGCGGGGAGAGGGAGTGGGGCTTGCCGTTTTGTGGCTCTTACCACTTCAACGGGACCCGTTGAAGCGGTAAGAGCCGCGAAATGGCAAGCCGTCGTCTGCCTACCCCCACTCCCTCTTCCCGCTTGGTTTGTCTGTGCTGATGCCAGTAAGATGAAATAAAGGATTTTGGCAGCTATATGGTGAGTGCTGCTCCTCTTTTATCTAACTTTGCATACATTGCATGCCTATCTTTGAACGAAGCAGCATCTGCCTATGTGGAGGTATTATAGGTAGCACAACTCTCCTAAAAGCCAGCCTGTTGATGCCCGGTCTCTCACACTAATTGAGGATATGTATATATCCCCTCTCTGACCACCATCTACTCACTTTCTCATCCTTGTCCTCCTCACCTGCCCCTCATGTCCACCAATTCGCACACCCTTGCAGAAACCTCACACATCTTCACGCTCACACACTCTCCAACGCCATTTTACTGCTATCCTCACTCCACGACAGACAATGCCACAGCTTTCTACAACTCTACATTCATATTAGCTATTGATGCAGTTGTCCCTTTCGTTCATGGCAAATCAACAGACAACCTGGCAAACATTATTAATAGCATGAATGACTGGCATCTAACCTCAAAGTGCAGGTGCAAGCAGAAAAAAACATACTAATGAGAAAAAGGAGATATCCGCTGCAACACTGACACTAAATATGCACAGTTGATGAGTGCAATGAGCGGCCAAGCTGCACAGCCAATACAAGTATAATGATAAAATGTATTAAAGCAATCACTGCCCTAGAATATAATGCAAATAGGAAGACTTAGCTTCAGCAGTGGCCACTGCGGAGTGCTCGGTGACCGACGCCAAGGTGCTTCCATCTCACTGGGTACTAACATTATGACTAACAGAGTTGTGCAATGTGAATGGGTTTATATGCCCTTATTTTTAATGGAAACAGGAAAAGTATATGCTGGACTACAACAAGATGGAAACCTCAGCTGGCTTCCGGGCGGGAAAGGGGGAGGGGGAAAAGGGAGCTCAGTCAAAAAGAATACATAATTAATAGCATGAATGACTGGCATAGTCATAATGTTAGGACCCAGTGAGATGGAAGCACCTTGGCGTCGTTCCCTGCAAATGCTGGATGATCTGATCAGCTGACATGTGCAGGCAACATGCAAGCGGATCGGCAATGCACTTGCTGTTAACCTCTAAGATGGCGCTCTCGGACTCTGTCAGGGTGATCTAAAGCAGCGCAGCGAGAGCTATTCCCTGCCAGCTTTAATTCAGCATATTGGTGATCATTCAGTCAGTACGATTAAAGGTGACATTACTTTTGAGTTGTTAGATCAGGTTCAGAGGACTTTCCCATCATGTTTATGGGGGCATGTATGAATACAGTAGTCAATGTATATTTAGAAGTATATTTAGATGTTTACAAGTTTTTTCAATTCCAAAGTGTCAGAATATATTTGCACTGTATGAAAAAGATTATTGTTATTGCTAATAATAACAAACAGATTCACTTGCTAATTATAATGATTTTGGAACAATTTTTATACAAGAATTAATAATTCCTATAAGACTTCTCACACCATTTTTGCGGGCTCTGCCAGAAGTGTATATTTGCATATCAAAGAAAAGTTGCCTGTTGAAGTCAGATATTTTAATCTCTCTCCCCTCCTGTACCTGTATGACTTGATTGTCCATACTTATTGTACTTGTCTTTGTCTGCGCTTTCCATATGTAAAGTGCCATGGAATCTAATTACTAATAATAATTTTAATGAGAATATTGTCACGTCCTACAGACGGACACACGTGGACCCACTGGACCGCGTAAAGCGGATGCCGATACCGGGTGATAGAGAGGCAGACACGTACCGTAAAGTCAACAGGTTTATTAAACAGAACTATAACAGAACCACACGCCCCTGGAGAGGGCCACAAGGTCGCAACACTGGGAGCCCAGCGAGGGAGACCCCGGAGCGCTTGACCCCTATACAGGGATACCGCCGGGATCAGCCTCGAAGGGACCAATGCTACGGACACAAGTGTTCAACCGACCCCAGGCGACGTGGTAATGAAACAGCACCCGGGAATACAATATGAAACGAGAACCGTGAACACAGAGCACCAGGAACACGGGGCGATCCAGGAACACGGAGAGATCCAGGAACACGGAGAGATCCAGGAACACGGGGAGATCCAGGAACACGGGGAGATCCAGGAACACGGGGAGATCCAGGAACACGGGGAGATCCAGGACCACGGGGGATCCGGAGCCGGGCGAGAACCAGCGATCAGCTTGGAGGGAATCAGGAGACCATCCAGGAACACGGTGATCAGCCAGGAACCGGCAGGAACGAGATCTGGAGGAGGTAACACAGAGCGGTCAGGTAACAGACCAAACGGGGAGCGACCTGACAGACCAGTAGTGGCAGCTTCACTAAGGAGAAGGTTGAAGTTGCCCTGGCCCCGACTGATTGAACACAGGAGGTTTAAATCAGAACAGGGCAGGCCTGATTGGAGGGACCCAGAGACCTGGTGATTGGTTGAGGGGAGGAGCAAGCTCCCTGCAATCTCTCCAGCAGAAACTGAATAGGAGACAATCTCATGAGCATAAGCAGTGGTACCAGAAGTGAGAGGAGCAGTGTTGCTCCAGCAGAGGGAGTAAGGGCAGCAGGCCGCGGGCACGGGTGGCAGACCCCCGAGGGGTAACAGTACCCCCCCCTCTACGCCCCCCCCCGGACGGAGACCGGCCCGGAACCCGCGCAGGGGGCTCGGGGCATCGGCGTCCCCCGTCCCGGTCCCAAGGACAGAAGGGACCCGAGGGCGGTTGGTTTGGCGGCATGTGACAAGCACAGGAGGAACAGGACGTCCTCAGGGACACCGACAGGCAGGACGGACGTCATCAGGGGCACCGGCAGGCGGCAAGACGTCATCAGGGACACCGGCAGGCGGCAAGACGTCATCAGGGACACCGGCAGGCGGCAAGACGTCATCAGGGACACCGGCAGGCGGCAAGACGTCATCAGGGACACCGGCAGGCGGCAAGAAGTCATCAGGGACACCGGCAGGCGGCAAGACGGCAGCAGGGACACCGGCAGGCGGCAAGACGGCAGCAGGGACACCGGCAGGCGGCACGTCAGCAGGGACACCGACCGGATCAAGGCTGGAGACTCCCCAGGAACACGGAGGAGGAGCCCGTCCAACACCGACAGGCAGGCCGTCATCAGGGACAGCGACAGGCAGGACGTCATCAGGGGCACCGACTGGCAGGACGTCATCAGGGGCACCGACCGACAGGACGTCATCAGGGGCACTCACCGGATCCAGGCTGGAGACTCCCCTGGAACACGGAGGAGGAGCCCGTCCAACACCGACAGGCAGGCCGTCCTCAGGGGCACCGACCGGCAGGACGTCATCAGGGGCACCGACCGGCAGGACGTCATCAGGGGCACCGACCGGCAGGACGTCATCAGGGGCACCGACCGGCAGGACGTCATCAGGGGCACCGACCGACAGGACGTCATCAGGGGCACCGACCGACAGGACGTCATCAGGGGCACCGACCGACAGGACGTCATCAGGGGCACTCACCGGATCCAGGCTGGAGACTCCCCAGGAACACGGAGGAGGAGCCCGTCCAGGAACAAGGCACGATGGGACATCGACAGGCTGGACGTCATCAGGGACAGTGACAGGCAGGACGTCATCAGGTACAACGACAGGCAGGACGTCCTCAGGGACCCCCACCGGAGCAAGGCTGGAGACTCCCCAGGAACACGGAGGAGGAGCCCGTCCAACACCGACAGGCAGGACGTCACCAGGGACACCGACCGGATCAAGACTGGAGACTCCCCAGGAACACGGAGGAGGAGCCCGTCCAGGAACAAGACATGATGGGACAGTACCTGGGAAAGAGAGAGTGGGATTAACAGTAGAGGGCGCCCCCAAGAATGTGGGTGCCAGGCGGGGAGTCCTTCTCCGGCTGCTGAGGGTGCAGGAAGAAGAGGACGCTCGGGACTCTAATGACTGGATAATCCCCAAAATCCGGTCGTAACTCTGGCGGAGTGCGGTCAGCTCTCTCTTGACGTCAAACCTGGTATCAGCGGGGTCCATGGCCAGGGCAAAATCTGTCACGTCCTACAGACGGACACACACGTGGACCCACTGGACCGCGTAAAGCGGATGCCGATACCGGGTGATAGAGAGGCAGACACGTACCGTAAAGTCAACAGGTTTATTAAACAGAACTATAACAGAACCACACGCCCCTGGAGAGGGCCACAAGGTCGCAACACTGGGAGCCCAGCGAGGGAGACCCCGGAGCGCTTGACCCCTATACAGGGATACCGCCGGGATCAGCCTCGAAGGGACCAATGCTACGGACACAAGTGTTCAACCGACCCCAGGCGACGTGGTAATGAAACAGCACCCGGGAATACAATATGAAACGAGAACCGTGAACACAGAGCACCAGGAACACGGGGCGATCCAGGAACACGGGGAGATCCAGGAACACGGGAGATCCAGGAACACGGGGAGATCCAGGAACACGGGGAGATCCAGGAACACGGGGAGATCCAGGAACACGGGGAGATCCAGGAACACGGGGAGATCCAGGAACACAGGGAGATCCAGGAACACAGGGAGATCCAGGACCACGGGGGATCCGGAGCCGGGCGAGAACCAGCGATCAGCTTGGAGGGAATCAGGAGACCATCCAGGAACACGGTGATCAGCCAGGAACCGGCAGGAACGAGATCTGGAGGAGGTAACACAGAGCGGTCAGGTAACAGACCAAACGGGGAGCGACCTGACAGACCAGTAGTGGCAGCTTCACTAAGGAGAAGGTTGAAGTTGCCCTGGCCCCGACTGATTGAACACAGGAGGTTTAAATCAGAACAGGGCAGGCCTGATTGGAGGGACCCAGAGACCTGGTGATTGGTTGAGGGGAGGAGCAAGCTCCCTGCAATCTCTCCAGCAGAAACTGAATAGGAGACAATCTCATGAGCATAAGCAGTGGTACCAGAAGTGAGAGGAGCAGTGTTGCTCCAGCAGAGGGAGTAAGGGCAGCAGGCCGCGGGCACGGGCGGCAGACCCCGAGGGGTAACAAATATCCTTTTAGCATATATATGTGTTATATAATTCAATGCTAAATATCAATCAATATTACAGTATAAATGTACAATCTTCTGTGACTACTGCAAGGCTGTGGATGGTTGGTTTGATGTAGGCTTTATATCAGAATCGCTCCTACCTTGACGGGCAATAATTTCAAGAATACCGTTGTGAGATATTGTTGCTGTTGTGATTCTTTAGTATAATATTAAAAGAGGCTCTAAACAAGTAACTGAAGCAGCCCTTTGGGCTCATCCATACGTTGCTTTTTGTCACGTATGAGAACTATCTGTGGTCTTCATGGGCTCATATCTATGATCATGTTTGGAGCTGTTTATATATTTCCGCATGCAGGGTGGTCCACACAAAATTCACACAGACATGTCCGATTTTGTGATTTTCATCTAATATTCAGTTAAAAAATTCTAGTCTATGGGTCCGTGAAAAAACTGGACAACAGTCAAATGCCATTTATATGTCATCCCTGGGCTATCTATTGTCACTGACTCTTTGATAGGATAAGCTTGAAAAAATGCTATCAATTTTTTACTAATGGTAGAAACTGATGAAAATCGAATCCAAACACGGACCATTTTTTGTGAGAAAATAAGAAAAATCACTGACGTGTGACTGAGCTGACACATTACTCTAATTAGTCTTAATGTGGACACTTGGTGTAATTATTAAGAAAGGCGGTTATGAGATCAGATACACAATACATGCCACATATAGGCTCAGACTGAAAAGTAGATGGAGCTTATAACATAAATCAATAATTAGAGGAGATAGTTAAAAAGAAGTAACAATGAGGTAGTTAGGATGTGATTAGAGGAAATATCCCAGTCATCAGGTATGTTGTGTCATCATGTGTCAGGATTCATGTGCTCTATAGTAAGAGCGAGCAGCCATTGCGCAAAGGACGGTCACATCATGACATCACATGAATCAGCCCCCTAACAGAAATGATCATATTCAGGAATGTGGTGGTGGTAACTGACATTAAAAAAATCTAAATCATTACAATATGTGTGAATCAGGAAATCTGACAATGAGTCACAACGTGATTGCATTATCTCTAACAGAAATAGTGCAGGAAACCGTAATGATGAAACACAGAGAGAAGTTAAATCAGGTTTTTGGAATGTCAGAACAGGGTAGTGTGTTGTGGATCACAATCATGTATGAATGACTTGAAGATATGAGCAGTGAGCAGTACAATACAGTATGGCTCCAGATTTGTTCTCCAGTATGAGCATACAGCCCATTGAAGCTTTATATAATAGTATCTCATGGTGTGGCCTTGTGGGGGATTAATGAGACAAGTGATTTGGAATGCATATGTGTTCCAAGTACAAGGCGTGTACCATGATGTCAGCGCAACAGTTTAGCTCATTGAGGCAGACAAAACCAGCAGAAACTTTCCTGTACATGGTCCTCCGCTCTATGTCACCGTTTGATTACTTATGTAATGATATCAAATCTGCTCAGCTTGAGTGCATGGATATATGAAGTGTGAACAGGTTAGATAAAATGGCAATGCATATTGTTAAAGAAATCCTCCAATTAATATTTTTTTTCACTAGATGTGAATATATTTTTGTGGTATGTGGTGTGTACTTATATACTCACCTACCGCCCTCTTATCCGGTATCCAATACTGTTCTGCTCCTCTTCTGAGTGTTGTCATCGGTTTTCATACTCTCCGGCTCACTCTACACTCGAAGTGTGTGTGTCTCTTTTCCAATTGTGAGCCTGTGTAGCCTCGTACTGATTCACCATAGACCTACCGTACATTGTAAAAGCCATTTCCAGGTCATCCGGAGCACAGTATGACCCGGAGAGTCTGTGAAGCAGTGACATCACTAAGAAGCAAATCAGAATGATGCTAGATGACAGAGGCTAGGGTCACACATGCCACTCAGTTTTTTTTTAATGGATACATTAACAAATCTGTTTTTTTAGGCTGTTTTTGAGCCTCCTGTGCAGCTATGCATTTTTTGGACTTTGCCATTTTTTGCCAAAAAATGCTAGCAAAAACAGATCCGTTAACAGATGGTGCCTTTGGCTAGGGCCACACTTGGGAGGCTGTATCCAGTAGCTGGATGCATTACTGGATCCAGTTTTTCCCCTTGTCTGTTTTGAGGCATTTTTACCGGATCAGGTACCAGATGGTACCAATATGAACCATCCGGTACCGTATCAGGTTCCCATATGGTTCTGTGGCACCCCTGCGGGGGATTGCCACAGGACCCACCACTACAGGGAGGGATGTACACCTTGGCACACGCAGCACACAACACCTTCCACCCCAGGCCTGAAGGGGGAGCCCCACTAGCTGCCCTTAAGCCAGATCCCCTACAAAAGATCAATGCCTGAGGGAGGAGTCAGTCAGCCTGCAGTCTGCAGTGAAGAGAACAGTTAGTACTGAAGTTAGTTCCAGAGAGACAGTACAGAAGAAGGCACTGGAAAGGAGCTGGTTGCTGGGACCAGGCCCACAACCAGGAAAGACTGATCCCAACTGTGCAGCGCCCTAGGGAGATGGACGGAGGCCAGTGGGAGAGGTAGGAAGACAGAAGAAGGGAACATATCTGGTACCCCTTTAGCCCACCCGGACACCGGAGTCTGAAGCTGCTATTACTCTATTGGTAGCAGAGAAAGCCCAGACAGATCAGGAGGATTTAGTCCCCCTGGAGCTCAAGAAAAATTATACCCCAAGCCTGACCAAGCATAGGACCAGGGACCCAAGCAGAAGATAGGGATCCCACACAGAAAGGTCATCACTGTCGGTTGTGGAGTAGCATCCTGAGAGAGGAAGAGAAAGAGCGGCAGGATCAGCTCCAGGCAGAACTTACCCCAATTATATAAATTAAATATATAAATATATATATTAAATAGATGGGGCCTCACAACTCTCCAAGGTGGAAGTCCCAAACTGCACCGATAACCTAGTTACCCTCCTGGACCGTGCCTGTTACCAAACATCAGTAAAAAGGTACCGAAGCAGAGACTATTGTGTGTGTGTGCCTGCTTCCCCACGGCCGCCTGCAGTGTTCACAGCGGAACCATTATTAGTACTCCCCTCATCCACCCTGCTGCCTTGAGGTAAAGCTTCACCTGTGGGGAGCTGTACTACCAAAGCTGCATTTCCATCACCTCAGCGGCTGGCCGTAGCGCTGGTATCCACGTTACCAGGTACCACAGGTGGCGTCACGTTACAATTCCCCCATCATCATCACCCCCACCCCCATTGAGGGTCAGGGCACGAAACCAGGAACCGACCAGCCGTGATCCCCACTGAAGTAACCACCTGTCCCGGTATCCGAGTACCCCCTACCCTGTCGACCGACTCAGTTCCATGTTAAAAAAAACTGATCAGGTTTTGCTAAAAGGCCAAAAAACGTTGCAGACCCTATTAAAACCTGACTTCTCAAAAACCGGATCCAGTAGACGGATTGCACTTTGGCAAATAATTGTTAACATTGAAGTCTATGGGTCAGGTACCTGATCAGGTTTTCAGGATGAAAAACTGGATCCAGTGACTGGATTACAAACTGAAGTGGGACCCTAGCCTTTTTTTAACGGATCTGTTTCCTATAGGGCCCCATGTTTAAACAATGGATCTGTTTTTCATTGCATCCAAAAAATGCTGCTTGCAGCATTTTTTGGGTCCTGTTCAAAAACGCATAGCAAAGCATTGACACTTGTGTCCAGGGTCCGTTAATAGCATCAGTTTTTGGACTTAGAATTCTAAAGTTGAAAAACTGATGCAAATAACGGATGCAGGATTATGTGTGATCCTAGGCATAGAGAGCAGAAGCAGGAGAATATATTAACACAATCACACTACATATCATGTGCACATACACAAATTTAATGACTTTTTTTTTATGAATTGGCTTCTTTAATGACAGCAATTTGTACATATCGTAGTTTATAGGATACATTTTTGTTAGATGCAGTGGATGTATGCGGCCAGCCGCAATATTCCTGATGATAATTGCAGATTTCAGTTGATCACTGGGATATCTTTACTTCTTCATAAATTTTTTACTTTTTTACAAGTTTATTTTAGATGAATGAGCTATAAAATCACTATATGAAGTGTACCCATCACAACATTATCCTACCCATTTGTCTTTTTTAGGGCACATGGAAATCACCTAGGGGTTCCTAATCTTTAAGATTGAATTGCAGGCAAGGCGCATCTATGCTGTCACGTGTTCACTGCTCCGCAGACCACGTGAATAGCTTTGCTGCAGTTTATTTTCCCTGGTTCAGTTGAGGTTAATGCTGAAGTTGCTATTGCTGTCTATGTGCTGCAGTTGGAGGTATAGTTTATCAGATGACCATGCCTGTAGCCTTTAAATAGCCTCCCCATCCTCCAGATGATGTCGTTGTTAGAGTTCACTCTGCCTTGAGCTGTGAACAGTGAAGATGTCGGTACACTTTCTGAAGCTTCTTGCTACCTTTTACTTGGAGGTTGTAGTTTCCCCTTGTCCTTGGAGGGAAGTGAGAGGAAGTAGCACAGGGCTGAATGAGGAATTGAGGGATATGAAGGTGGCCCAAACCTTTTCACCATCAGGGCTACCTTCGGGAACAGGGACCACAAGTCCAGGGCCAGAATAGCTTCCCAGGTGCCTTTGCCCGTTATACCATCCTGCTTCCTTTCCCTTATCCACTATACTTGTGATACATGCAATACATTGTCAGTCAATTAATACAACTGTCAGAAGTGTATTAAAAATATTGTATGAATTTTTAAAGGGGTTAGTATTGTTGACAACAACCCCTTTAACATGGCAGCATAATACTACCTTGATTTAATGTTGTCATATTGGCACCCAATAATCCTCAGCATTCAACACACCCATGCTCAGTACATGTGATTATCTAGGCCTAACCAAGCAGCCACATGTGCTATCAGATACAGACTGTAATGCTAGTGGAAGTGGATCCACACAGACTTACCCAGGAGGGGTACGACTAAGTGACTATTGGGTATTCACTAGAGCCTCTGATGGTGAGGATAGGATTGGCCACCAGTGGTCAGGTACCACAAAAAGACAGTCCTCAGGTCTGCGACAGTTGACCGGAAGGTCAGAAACTTAC
This sequence comes from Allobates femoralis, assembly GCA_033576535.1. NCBI lineage: Eukaryota > Metazoa > Chordata > Amphibia > Anura > Aromobatidae > Allobates > Allobates femoralis. Next base: position 449,785,522 of record JARQOC010000004.1, read on the forward strand.
GTACACGGTATAGATGAGTATCGGCAAAGATGTGGTCAAACAAACAGGTCAGAGCAGTCAGCACAGATCAGAAGAGAGATCATGAATAAATGTAAAAACAGAACAAAAAAGCACAAACAAGCACGAGAGACAAGCTGCTAGGAACCTACATTCAGGCAAGGAATGGTGGAAGGATCTGACTTATAAATCCACTGTTGCCTAAGAATTGGCTGGGGAAGACAATCCCTGCAGGACAAAGCAAGATTAAGTTTCTGCAGGATCTGGCTGTGCCTCCCTATAGCCAGATGGAGTCAGCAGGGATATGCAGCAGAGTTGGGAAAGCTGCACGGGGACTCAGAGAAGCGGCCTAACACAGGAAGGAGCAGAGCAGTGAACACAGTGAGTAGCACGGCGCTGGGGAAGCATGAGCGTTACCACTGTGACAGTACCCGTTGCTCACCTCCTTTTCTTGGCCAGCACAACAGAGAAACCTTTCCTCGATGACAGGGGCACAGATATTCTCCACAGGCTCCCTTGATCACTCCTCAGTTCCAAATCTCTTTGAGTCCACCAGATAAAAGGTCCACTCAAGAAACCTTTTTTGAATCCAGGATTTTCCTAACCTCAAAGACATACAAAACTCCATCAGAACCAGCAGTAATGGGGTCCGAGATGTGATTTAGGACCACCAGATTCAGGAACGACACATGAAAGGAGTTAGGGATCGATAGATTCACAGGGAGTGAAGACAGTAATTAACCAGATTAAGTTGCCTGAGGATCTTGTATGGACTCTGGTACGGTACAGAAGAACAAACTAATGAAGGCACCTTCAGATGAATATTTTGGGATGACAGCCAGACTTTCTCTACAGGATAATACTGAGGCGGTGATCCTGTATCAGTTGACAGATCTAGAGGAAGTCACCATACATGATTGTCATAGGACAATTCTACCCATGAAAGTAACTGTACCCAGTCATCATGACGGGCAGCAATAAAATGACAAGAGTAGATCTCAAGAGTCGGTTTAACCCGTTCCACTTGCCCATTGGTGTGCGGATGATACGCGGAGGAGAAATCCAACTGGATATTCAGCAACTTTAAAAGAGCTCCCAGAATTTAGAGGTAAAATCATCCATCCATCTCCAGGAGGAACTACTTGTTAAGATTAGGGTTTTGTACCAGAGCTCTTGCAAAAGGCCCCTTTCAAGTGTTTAAAAGGCTGACACGGATGACTCAGATCAAAATTTGGTATTAGCTCCTTATTTGGTTAAGGCGGAAATGGGCGCAATGAGGGACAAGAAGTGTGGAATAAATTATCTGTATAAGTTGGCAAAACTCATGAAGTGCAGAATGGCAAACAAACTATGAGAATGAGGCTAGGGGAGAACAGTAGAAACCTCTGGATATATCTTGAGAGCCTGGTTGACGACAATGTAGCTGAGGAAGGGCAAAGAGGTTTTTTCAAAGACACGTTTGGACAACTTGGCGAACAAATTGTTCTCCGAACAAATTGTTCTCCCATAGTATCACGTGTAGACTGGTCTACAGTCTATGTGAACTGGGAGTAAATTCCCTTTTTCTACCTTAAGGCTGGAATCACACTGTTCGTGTGATATGCGAGGCAGTCGGACGAGTCTTGAAGCAGTCACCTGGAATGGTCTCTCTCCTGTCCGGACGGGAATGTCAGCTGCTTGTATTTCTATGCGGCTCCACACTCCCTGTCCAGAGAGGGGAAGGTCATTCAGGGTCACTGATCCGAGTCTTGTACGAGAGACTCGCATGTAATTCGGATAGTGTGTTTCAACCCTAAGAGTTGATCTGGCTCTGCAGTATGAGTTTCTGTGGCTCTGCACTATTTGCTGTTGTTGTGTGTATCAGGTGATGTGGTAACCATTCCTCTAGCCTTGACCCATCACCTGATGTTACTGACAGTTCATTCTCTGCATGACTGTGAGCTGTGTGGATGCTGTTGCAGTTCTTGCTGAAGCGGTCCTGTAGCTTTCCTAGAGATTGCCGTCATGTGTGATAGTTGCTGTACTTATCCCAGTCTCTGGGTGGAGGTGAGGGGATGTTAGCCTAGGGCTGGTTAGAAGCAGGGCAAGGATGGCGGCCCAAACATCCTCACCTTCAGACTTACAGTTGTACTCAAATGTTTACATACCCCAGCAGATTTTTTGCTTTCTTGTCTTTTCAGATAATATGAATGATAACACAAAAACTGTTTTCCACTCATGGTTAGTGGTTGGGTGAAGCCATTTATTGTCAAACTATTCTCTTTCTAAATCATAACATAAACCAAAAACTTCCAGATGACCCTGATCAAAAGTTCACATACCCCAGTTCTTAATACTGTGTACCCTCTAACATCAATGACAGCTTGAAGTCTTTTGTGGTAGTTGTGGATGAGGCTCTTTATTTTCTCAGATGGTAAAGCTGCCCATTCTTTTTGGCAAAAAGCCTCCAGTTCCTGTAAATTCCTGGGCTTTCTTGCATGAACTGCACGCTTGAGTTCTCCCCAGAGTGGCTCAATGATATTGAGGTCAGGAGACTGAGATGGCCACTCCAGAACCTTCATTTTGTTCTACTTTAGCAATTGACAGGTCGACTTGGCCTTGTGTTTTGGATCATTGTCATGTTGGGACATCCAAGTACGTTCCATGCGCAGCTTCTGGGCTTATGAGTGCAACTTTGTCTCCAGTATTTGCTGATAACGTGCTGCATTCATCTTTCCTTCAACTCTGACCAAGTTTCCTGTGCCTTTGTAGCTCGCACATCTCCACATCTTCAGGGAACCACCTCTGTGCTTTACAGTAGAAATGATGTTTCATCATAGGCCTTGTTGACATCTCTCCAAACGTAACGTTTATGGTTTGGCTAAAAAGTTTGATTTTGATCTCATCAATCTAAATTACTTTGTTCCAGAAGTTTGGAGGCTTGTTTCTGTGATGTTTGGCATATTGTAGGTGAGATAACTTGTGGCATTTGCTCAGTTATGGCTTTCTTCTGGCAACTTAACCATGCAGCCCATTTTTCTTCAAGTGCCTTCTTATTGTGCATCTTGAAACAGCCACGCCGGCAGCTTTAATTAAGTCCTGTATTTCAGCTGATGTTATAGTATTTGTGGGTTTTTCTTTGCATCCAAAACAATTTTCCTGGCAACTGTGGCTAAACTTTTTGTTGGTCTACCTGATCATGGTTTGGTTTTTACAGAGCCCCTTATTTTCCATTTGTTAATCACAGTTTGAACACTGCTGATTGGCATTATCAATTCCTTGGATATCTTTTTGCATCACATTCCTGTTTTTTACAGTTAAACTATCTTTTTCCGTAGATCCATTGCCAATTCTTTTGCTTTCCCCATGACTCACAATCCAGAAATGTCAGTGGCTGGATAAAAGATGCAAGAGTCTGTCTGGATCCCAGAAACTCAATCAGCTTTTATGCACACACTGATTACAATTAAACAGGTGACAGGTGAGGATGTTACCTTTATTAGTCATTCAAACCCATTTGTGTCAACTTATGTGCATGTTATCAGCCCAAAATCACCAGGGTATGTCAACTTTTGATCAGGGTCATTTGGATGTTTTTGTTATGATTTAAAAAGAGAAAACACAGTAGTTTGCCAATAATGGCTTCACCAAACCACTAACCATGAGTGGAAAAAAACGTTTTTGTGTTATCATTCATATTCTCTGAAAAAAGGCAGAGAAAGTAAAAAATTTGATGGGGTATGTAAACCTGTCAGCACAACTGTAGTTCTGGGAACAGGATCAGCAAGGGACCCCATTCTATGGAGCAGTCTAATTCCCCTGATTGTCTTGGCCATCACTGCCATCCTGGTACCTTACCACTTTGTCTGTTGTAACCATCCCATAACACATACAGTGGGTACAGAAAATATTCAGACTCCTTTACATTTTTCACTCTTTGTTTCATTGCAGCCATTTGGTAAATTCAAAAAAGTTAATTTTTTTCTTATTAATGTACACTCTGCACCCCATCTTGATTAAAAAAAACTCAGAAATGTAGAAATGTTTGCAAGTTTATTAAAAAGAAAAACTGAAACATCACATGTCATAAGTATTCAGATCCTTTGCTCAGTATTGAGTAGAAGCAGCCTTTTGATTTAGTACAGCCATAAATCTTCTTGGAAATCATGCAACAAGTTTTTCAAACCTGGATTTGGGGATCCTCTGCCATTTCTCATAGTCTTGGAGTCCTTTTATGTGTTTTTTTTTGCAAACTCTATGCAGGCTTTCTATAAGTCTTGCACTGAGGAGAGGCTTTCGTTAGGCCACTCTGCCATAAAGGACCGACTGGTGAAGGGCTGCAGTGATAGTTGACTTTGTGGAACTTTCTCCTATCTGCCTACTGCATCTCTGGAGCTCAGCCACAGTGATTTTGGGGTTCTTCTTTACTGCTCTCACCAAGACTCTTCTCCCATGATTGCTCAGTTTGGCTGGACGGCCAGGTCTAGGAAGATTTCTGGTGGTCCCAAACTTCTTCCATTTAAGGATTATGGAGGCCACTGTGCTCTTAGGAACCTTGAGTACTGCAGAAATTCTTTTGTAAACTTGGCCGGATCTATGCCTTGCTACAGTTCTGTCTCTGAGCTACTTGGGCAGTTCCTTTGACCTCATGCTTCACATTTGGTCTGACATGCACTGTGAGCTGTGAGGTCTTATATAGACAGGTGTGTGCCTTTCCAAATCAAGTCCTATCAGTTTAATTGAACACTGCTGGACTCCAATGAAAGATTAGAACCATCTCAAGGAGGATCACAAGGAAATGGACAGCATGGGACTTAAATACGAGTGTCTGAGCAAAGGGTCTGAATACTTATGACCATGTGATATTTCAGTTTTTCTTTTTCAATACATTTGCAAAAATGTCTTCATTTCTGTATTTTCAGTCAAGATGGGAGAGTGTAGAGTGTACATTAATGAGAAAAAATGAACTTTTTTTAATTTACCAAATAGCTGCACTGAAACAAAGAGTGAAAAATGTAAAGGAGTTCGAACACTTTCTGTACCCACTATAGATGTTGCAGAACTTCACTCACTTCTGTGGGGAGGAAGATCAGAGGAGAATAGAATATCAGGATGGCATCCAAGTATACAAACATAGAGAAGGTCCCAGAAAATGTCATGTGTCATGGGTTTTCAAGGTTGTCTTCCTTTCATCGCCCTTGTGGATTCGGATCAAGTTATAAGCTCCTCTTAGATTCAATATAGTGTAAATCTTTGCCCCACGGATTTTGTAAAAAAATTCTGAGATCATTGTCAGTGGGTACATGTTCTTGATGGTGATTTTGTTTACATTTCAATAATCATTGCAGAGACGTAGAGGGCCATCCTTCTTAGTTATGAAGAAGAAGCAACCAAAGAAGAGGATTTATGGATGGATCCCTTCATCAAGGTTTCTTGAATATATTCAGACGTGGCTTGGTTCTCATTAGCGGATACACCCGACCTTGGGGAAGTAAAGATCAATGGGACAGTCATAAGGTCTATGGTGTGACATGACTTCAGCTTTCTTTTCACAGAAGACATTGGCAAAGACATGATAATGTACAGGAAAGAAAAGCAAGGTCCAAAGACATGGCAGCTGCAGTCTTGTGCATGACTTTTGGTGACACAATTGGTAGCTAGATGGAGACAGCAGGGATGTACGGCAGAATTACGAAAGCTGCAAGGAGCCTCAGCGTGGCGGCCTGACACAGGAGGGAGCAAAGTAGCGAATGCAGTGAGCAGCATGGCGCTAGGTGTGCATGCACATTACCAAATGGACACAGAAATTCATACACAAGATGTGATATATGTAATACTCATGTATAAGATATGTGGGAGCAATTATTGCTCCTTGTCATGCAACGACATCCTCACATATAGATTCTTACTTTTAGACCATAGATACAAACTGACATTTGGATCACCTTTAAGGCTGGAATCACACTGTCCGTGTGATATACGACTAAGTCAGATGTGTGACGGATGATTAACCCGGAATGGCTCTCCCCTGTCAGGACAGGACTGTGGAGCTGCTTAGAAACACAAGCAGCTGATGCTCCCTTCCAGAGAGGGGAGCGCCATTACAAATTAATCATCCGTGACACGTCCGACTTAGTCGTATATCACATGGACAGTGTGATTCCAGCCTTAAGGCCACGTCACACCTGTCGACGTAGTGGTGTGGCCGATCGGCGGCGACATCACCCCTGCAGCGCCTAATGTAAAGGGGCGATGTCGATGCCTCTGAGTGGTCGCCTGGTTTCACATCAGTGATGTGAAACCAGGCAACCGATCTGGGGCGATGTGTCCACATCACCCCATGTAAACGGCCGCCGGTGACCTGACAGGCGATGGGAGCCATGGGCTCCCATTGTACTGCATCGCTGCTGGGGTTTTGAGACACCCCGGCGGTGATGCCGCCTGTCAGATCGCTGGCGCGTCGTTGGAGGTGTCACCCCATGTAAATGGGCGACGGCGACGCTGGCGGGTTGCCAAAAACGTGCGCGCTCCCGCCAGTTGCCGCCGACATCTCCAGCGCCGTCGACAGGTCTGACGGTACCCTTAAGGTAGTGTCACACCTGGCGACGTCGCTAGCGACATCGCCGAAAGAGTGACGTATCACGAGGAGGACCGTAAACCTGTCAACCTGCGACCAGCGATTAGGCTGGATTGCACCATCTGACACCGCCATAGCGATGTTGGCGGCGATCCAGTCTATACCGCAGCAATGCTGCGGATCGCTCGCTGGGTTGATCCCAGCCCAGCGAGCGATGGCCCCGCCCGCATCGCTGCGGCGTCACCTGCAACGTCCTGCCGTGTGACAGCTGGCCTGCGATGTCGGAAGCACCCGCGCACCCGCACATCGCTTCTGACATTGCAGGCCAGATCGTGCTGTGTGACAGGACCATTAGGGTGGAAACACACTTGTGAAAACAAACGTCCAGATTCTCATCCAGGAGAGTTGGACGAGTGACATCCCTTTTTTGATCCGTCTGGTATCCGTGTACTGTATAATCATTTACAGTAACATTTTGCAGTTGTCTGAGCTACAGAATGATAATGTATCAGTGAAAAAAACGGATGGCACTAGGATGGTCCGTGTGCTGTTCATGATTTTGTCAGACCCATTAACTTGCATTGGCGAGTCTCACGCATGACTTGCATACATTTGCAACATGTTGCAACTTTCTTCTCATCCAGATTCTGGATGAGAAAAAAGCATCTGACACACGCTAGTCTGTTCTACACCATTAGCTAACATGGGTCAAAGTGCAATGCAAGATTTTCTCGCATCGCACTCGTCCGTATTTCACGTTAGTGTGTCCATACCCTTCGGGAACTTGTAGCTGCCCCCATCAGAAGAATTGGCACAATATTGAATGCTGCCTAACCAGATATCATAAATAACATATTAGATTGCAATATATTTGATGGAATTATGAACTACCGGTATGTGGTTAGTAGCACCAGTACAATTGTTAGAGCAAAAAGGTCACATCTTCACATTGCAACATTTTTCTATGAGACAATCCGCTGTTTTGTTCCTTTGACACCCCGAGGCAACCTGGACAAATGTGTTCAATTACATCAAAGCAACATTGTAGTTACTGTAACCTGACCAGATTACAAAAAGAAATGGTGCAAGGCCAAAATTATGATTGTTTCTAATGTCCCAATGTCACATTCTATTATATAGTACGGTATATTTTTTTCTATTGTCAGAGGTCTAAACAGGCCCTTTAAGGTCACAGGGGTTTAAAAGTCACAGGTTTGTTTAAAAACACAACACCCGCATAATTTGTGATTTTTTAAGTACTTTTCCTTTTTATTTTTATTTTTTTTTGGACTATTCATTGATGTATTTTGTTGGTAGAGAAATTTTGCAGAAAGTAAACAATTTTTTTTACATTTTTTTACTTTTTAGAGCAAAAAGTAACTTGTTTAGCAAAATGGCTTAAAAGTTGTGCCAAAATAACTGATGTGCCTAAGGGTACCGTCACACCTGGCGATTTCGGCGGCGATTTTATAGCGACGCTGGGGCGTGGCCTATCGCCGCCGATGCATCGCCTAATGTGAATAGACGAGGGCAACGCATTTGAGTGGTCGCCTGGTTTCACAGCAGCGCACAGGTGATAGGAGCCATAGGCATCCCGTGTTACAGCATCGCCGCTGAGGTTTTTAGACACCCCAGCAGCGACGACGCCTGTAAGATCGTCGGTGCGTCGCCAGAGGTGTCGCCGCATATAAACATGCGACAGCGACGCTGGCAGGGTGCCAAAAACGTGTGCACACCCACCATCTCCGGCGACGTCACCTGGTATGACGGGCCTGAGATTACACTGAGGGGTGGGAACAAAGATATATTTGTGAGACAAATTTTGCAACTTTTGGAAAAGTCGCAAATGATGAATTAGGTGAAAATATCTGGATAGCCTAAACTATGTCCATAAAGGTGAACATAAAAAAGCATATATTAAAAGAAGCATAAGGCAAATGCAAAGAAGGCAAAAAACACAGGAAATAGAAAAAAATAGGTGCTGATGAGGTAATAAATCAGGTTCAGAGTTTTTATATGACAGCCTTTTTCACTTTACACTGTATGGGAACCTGTCATTTTGTACATGTGGTCCAATGTGTGGATGTCATGGTAGACAGAAGCTGAGCAAAATGATTTATACTGTAGGTTTGCTGGAAAAGATTTAGTATAACTTGTACTTTATTCATTGAAATACCTGGTGTTTGCATGCATGAGTCCGGTTGGCAGTGCTACTGCTTATTGACAGCTATCTATGCATGCTCAGTCATACAGAGAAGAATGTCAATCATTGAATAGGACCGCTCACTGAATTTGCAATAAATTCCACATTTTGCTGAAACCTTTTCCACAAAAATGTACATCATCAATCTGATCGGCTCCTCCTTCTCTATACCAACCTGCCTGCAGATTAGATACCATTTTCAACATGACAGGTTCCTTTTAAAGGAGTTGTCCGCCATTGTCAGGATTATCTGATGTTGGCAGGCTTGTAGCTGCAGTCATATGACTGTAAGTGTACAATATACAGTGTTGGCCAAAAGTATTGACACCCCTGCAATTCTGTCAGATAATACTCAGTTTCTTCCTGAAAATGATTGCAATCACAAATTCTTTGGTATTATTACCTTCATTTAATTTGTCTTCAATGAAAAACACAAAAGAGAATGAAGCAAAAAGCAAAACATTGATCATTTCACACAAAACTCCAAAAATGGGCCAGACAAAAGTATTAGCACCCTCAGCCTAATACTTGGTTGCACAACCTTTAGCCAAAATAACTACGATCAACCGCTTCCAGTAACCATCAATGAGTTTCTTACAATGCTCTGATGGAATTTTAGACCATTCTTCTTTGGCAAACTGCTCCAGGTCCCTGATACTTGAAGGGTGCCTTCTCCAAACTGCCATTTTTAGATCTCTCCACAGGTTTTTCTATGGGATTCAGGTCTGGACTCATTGCTGGCCACCTTAGAAGTCTCCAGTGCTTTCTCTCAAACCATTTTCTAGTGCTTTTTGAAGTGTGTTTTGGGTTATTGTCCTGCTGGAAGACCCATGACCTCTGAGGGAGACCGAGCTTTTTCACACTGGGCCCTACATTATGCTGCAAAATTTGTTGGTAGTATTCAGACTTCATAATGCCATGCACACGGTCAAGCAGTCCAGTGCCAGAGGCAGCAAAGCAACCCCAAAACATCAGGGAACCTCCGCCATGTTTGACTGTAGGGACCGTGTTCTTTTCTTTGAATGTCTCTTTTTTTTCTCCTGTAAACTCTATGTTGATGCCTTTGCCCAAAAAGAGAGAACATTCTTCCAAAACGTTTTAGGCTTTCTCAGGTAAGTTTTGGAAAACTCCAGCCTGGCTTTTTTATGTCTCGGGGTAAGAAGTGGGGTCTTCCTGAGTCTACTACCATACAGTCCCTTTTCATTCAGACGCCCACGGATAGTGCGGGATGACACTGTTGTACCCTCGGACTGCAGGGCAGCTTGAACTTGTTTGGATGTTAGTCGAGGTTAGCCACAATGCCATGGGCTTTAAACTTCTTGATGACACTGCGCACAGTAGACACAGGAACATTCAGGTCGTTGGAGATGGACTTGTAGCCTTGAGATTGCTCATGCTTCCTCACAATTTGGTTTCTCAAGTCCTCAGACAGTTCTTTGGTCTTCTTTCTTTTCTCCATGCTCAATGTGGTAAACACAAGGACACAGAACAGAGGTTGAGTCAACTTTAATATATGTCAACTGGCTGCAAGTGTGATTTAGTTATTGCCAACACCTGTTAGGTGCCACAGGTAAGTTACAGGTGCTGTTAATTACACAAATTAGAGAAGCATCACATGATTTTTCTATTTTTCTATTCAGTGCCAATACTTTTGTCCACCCCCTTTTTTATGTTTGGTGTGGAATTATATCCAATTTGGCTTTAGGACAATTCTTTTTGTGTTTTTTTCATTGAAGACAAATTAAATGAAGATAATAATACCAAAGAATTTGTGATTGCAATCATTTTCAGGAAGAAACTGAGTATTATCTCAAAGAATTGCAGGGGTGTCAATACTTTTGGCCAACACTGTATATACTTTCGGCTACATTTCGACTAATTAACTGTGTTAGGGAGATGATTATGGAATAGAATAATGATAGAAATAAATGAGGAAAGTTAAGTTAGAAGTATAATTGACACTGCAAGGTGTAGATGCACTAAGTGTAACACTGGGAAAAGATTTTATATGGAAAGATTATCATTGTATGGTGATTGGATAATTGTATATTGTGTAACTTATGTTAATGATCTGTAAGTAGAGTGTATAAAGAGCCTTGATTCAGCTGTGATTAGCTGCTAGAGGAAGGGGAGAGTGTTCCCGAAATGTTGCTATACACCTGATGGCCCAATAAAGGCAGATTGAAAAAGAAAAAGGAGTGGTTCAGTCGATTTGATACATTCCGACTAGATATGTCCTGCCTTGCTCAGTTCACTTGTAGTGAGCGAGTCCATGCACTTTCAGCATCTCCCTCTCCAAAACACCTCTTCACCTCACCCCCTACCTGTCGGTGTCCCCCAAGGTTCTGTTCTTGGACCCCTACTCTTCTCGATCTACACCTTCGGCTTGGGACAGCTCATAGAGTCCCACAGCTTCCAGTACCATCTCTATGCTGATGAGACAAAGATCTACCTCTCTGGACCTGACATCACCTCCTTACTAACCAAAATTCCACAATGTCTGTCTGCTATTTAATTTGTTTGCTGCTCGATTTCTAAAACTGAACATGGACAAAACAGAATTCATCATGTTTCCTCCTCCTCACTCTGCCCCTTTACCAGGCCATGGTTGCTCACTATCCCCAGTCCCACATGCTCAATTCACTGGGGTAATCGTCGACTCTGCCCTCTCCTTCAAGCCACATATCCAAGCCCTTGCCACCTCCTGCCGACTCCAACTCAAAAATATTACTGGTCTCCCAGTACTTACCTGCATGCAACCTGCGATTCTCACAAGATCTCCTTCTCTATTCCTCTTATCTCTTCTTTCCACAACCACATACAAGACTTCTCCAGTGCATCCCCCATACTTTAGAACTCTCTGCCCCAAGATATCAGACTCTTGCCTAATATGGAAACCTTCAAAAGAAACCCGAAGACTCACCTCATCTGACAAACCTATAATTTGCAGTGAGCATCAGTCCACTAAACCACTGCATGACCAGCTCTACCCTCTACCTGTGTGTGCCTTGTATTGTTCATGAATATTGTACTTGTCTATGGCTAGGGTCACATTTGCGGTCGGGTTTGCAGATCCGGATCTGGTTTTGAGCTTTAAAAGTGCTCAAAACCAGAACAGGATCTGCAGCCCATAGGCGCCCATTAAAAAAACGGATTGCACTTAATGCAATCCGGTTCCTGCATTCCGGTTTCGCTGCCTTCGTGAAAAATCATGCAGGCAGCATTTTCGGAGCGGTTTGAAAACCGCAGCGGTGATGCTATAATGGGCGCCTATGGGAGACTATCCGGCTATCGCAAGGCACATGTGAATGCCTGCAGTAGCCATATGCTTTGTTCATCCCTGCTGCTGCGGGGATGAACAAAGGGTTAATGTTAATATTGTATGTGGGCAACATGTCTCCAGGGAGTGTCCACACTCCCTAGAGACATGTTGGCCACAGAGTGGCATCTGAGGGGTTAAATCTCTTTATTACAGTATTGCCGACTTTGTCGGCTTTTACAGTTTTATCAATGACAGCCGGAGGAGATACAATACGTAATGTAAGGAGGAGATACAGTACGTAATGTGCGTACTATACATGCCGCTATCCATGGTCATGAAAGCTTTAACATTAGTTTTATGGGCAGCGCTCCGCCATAGAACTAATGTTAAAGCTTTCAGGACCATGGGTAGCGGCATGTACAGTACGCACATTACGTACAAGGCATACGGCAATCGGATTGCACATTATGAGCAATCCGGTTACCAGATCTGGGTTTAGGAATACATTTTGAAGCCATAATATGTCTGAAGGCACATACGATTACCGCATCCGGATCTGGATGCGGTAATCGCAATGTGCCTTCCAAATGTGACCCTAGCCTATGTATGTTGCTTTCACATTCAAAGTGCAATGCAATAAATGGTGCTATATTAATAAATAACAATAAAATAAATGGCATGCAATTGCATGAATGTAAATCACATACGTGTGGTCATGTGCTTGTCAGTTTTCAGTGGTGGCACCGAAGAATCTTGATAGCATTTGCATTGAGCACTACGAGGATTCACAAGTAACATAGAGTGAATGCAGATTACACGTTATCTATAAGTGCACTATTACAGCGACCACATCTCAGACCATATAAATATATAATCACTGACATATGAAATATTTTTACAACATACCGTACATTTTCTTAGAAGACTATTGGTATATTTATAGAATTTATAAGGTCATGGTAATGGTTTATTTCTCTGCAAGAGAGCTTCATTTTACTGTTTAACTATTGCAGAAATCAGCACGTTTCTTTTTGCTGCGCTTTGGAATATAAATGACTAAAGTTAAGGGATTTATTGGTTCTAGAGCTGGGATATAATATGACTCTCAAAGGATACAAAACAAATAAACAATTGCATATCACAAATTCCAAGGCACATCTGGGATAAGAGGGGGTGAAGTCACAAGAATGGAATTGAAACCTCTGGAAGGTGCAGTATTATTTTTTAATGTTGAAATTCCACAGAGACCACCAAGCCTAACTACCTCATCGAATTCATGTATCCTTCACTTTTCATATACACAGGGGCCAAGTCATGTGAGGAATGTATACTGCAGCATATGTCTGGGAATAATTACATTCCAGAAGAGTTGGCGCTCTGTACTCATGAATTTCATTCCTTTTTAGGGGGAAATATCATTTTGGACTATGAAGCGTGCTGGGCAGGTCTAAGGCTGAATTCTTTATAGAACAAACGTGTACAGTGCAACATTGATCCTGTGATACATAACAAAGCAAGTAATCAACATCAAAGTGTAAAGTGGCAGCAAAGTAGGAAACCCTGTGAAAGGGCACATTAACACTTCCAGAACAACATACTGTATGTATTAATGTGCCTCATCCTGCTATATATTGTTCTCCTACTGGAATATACCTTTATCATGGTATATATGTCCCTTATCCTGGTATATATGGTACTCCATTATAGTATAACGCAGCCTCATATCCTTCCACACAGAATAATGCAGCCTCACAGCCCTCCAACTTATTATTATTATTATTATTATTTATATAGCGCCATAATATTCCATGGCGCTTTACATGTTAAGAGGGCAGATTAGGACAAGTAACATAGTAACAATACAAGTAACAATGGCTGTGGACAATTCTAATGTACAGATACAATAGGGGAGAAGATCCTGTCCGCGAGGGCTCACAGTCTATAATGCAGCCTCACAACCCTCCATATAGTATAATGCAAACTCACAGCCCTCCAAATGGTATAATGCAGCCTCACAGCCCTCCATATAGCATAATGCTTTGTCACAGCCCTCCAAATTGCAGATTCACAGCCCTCCATATAGTATAATGAGGCCTCACAGCCCTTCATATAGTATAATGCGGCATCATAGCCCTCCATATAGTATAATGCAGTGTAACAGCCCTCCATATAGTATAATGCAGCAGAGCAGCCCTCCATATAGTATAAAACACCCCATAGTCCTCCATATAGCATAATGCAGCCTTATAGCCCTCCATATAATATAATGCAGCCTCATAGCCCTCCATATAGTATAATTCAGCCTCCCAGCCATCCAAATATAATGCAGCCTCATAGCCCTTTACATAATATAATACAACCTCATAGCCCTCCAGATAGCATACATTCTCACCCTACAGTCACACTGCCCCCTATACAACCCCTTCACACACAGACACACTGCCCCCTGTACAACCCCCCCACAGACACTGCCCCCTGTACAACCCCACACACACAGACACAGTGTCCCCTGTACAACCCCACACAAACAGATATACTTCCTCCTGTATAAGTACACACACACACTCCCTCTTCAGAAGCTGTAAGAAGCTCTTCAGCTTTTGAATGGAACTCACACTTACAGTTCCCACCGTAAGCTGCATCCTGTCTGTGATATGGTTGCAGTGTGATGACCTCATTACAGTGCTGCATGCTGGACCACCATGGAATTTTAAAAGTATAGTGCCTGCCTGTCCTCCGGTGGCCGTGAACAGCCACCTGGGGACCGGCCAGGCAGACTGCCTTGCAGTGACATGGATGTGTGTCCTCATGGATGCACATCCATGTGAAGAAGGCGCTTGGGTCGCAGGGGTCGGCAGGCGCCAGGCCCCTGTACCTCCAGGCCCAGTCGCACTTGCAACCCCTGAGACACCGGTTGTTATACCCCTGGGTGGGTATAAAAAATATACACATCTCTGTGAAATGTGAGATTCTTGTGATTTAAAAGAAAATAACTTCTCCACCTTTAATGTTACCCATGATCTGTAGAAATTCATTGAGAAACAAACTAAAATAATTTTGTGGGGGTAAATAAAATAACACAACTAAATTAATATGGTTGCATAAGGGTGAAAATCCTCTTATACTTGGGTACCATGATTCCTCTGCTTAGTGTGTCTTGGATGCAGTGAGTGATAGTTTTGCTGCACTATGGAATCAGGGCTGTGGTGAGCTGTCGATTCAGTGAGTGACAGCTTAATTGTCTAATCTTGTGCAGGTGTAAAAGGGTGTTGGCCCGCCTGGAATCAGTCCTGAAGTCAATGGTTACTACTAAATTGGTGATAGTGTGAATTGTGATAATCGCCATAATATGTTTATATACACAGTGAAGGAAATAATTATTTGATCTCTTGCTGATTTTGTAAGTTTGCCCACTAACAAACACATGAGCAGTCTATAATTTTAAGGGTAGATTCATTTTAAAGGGAACCTGTCAGCTCATTGTAGCCCCCTGTCCTACCACTACCTGTCCCTGTACCTTGGTAGCACATCCCCAACCATCCCTCTCTGACCTAAAACTTTCTTTCACTTGGCTGTCACTGCCCGGTCCTCTGCTTTCTTGGAACACTGCATGTACAATTCCAGAGTCTGACCGGAAGGTCATAATAAAGATCTTCATTTATAAACTACTTTTTGTGTTTACTTGTATAATATTGAAATTAGTTTGGTGATCTGAAACATTTAAGTGTGACAAACATGCAAAAGAATAAGAAATCATGAAGGGAACAAACATTTTTTCACACTACTATATGTGAACTGTTTAAAATGATATGCTATTGTAAGTGCACACTGTGTATATGTGTGCTACGCCAAGTCAGGTGTATGGTATATTAGGTTTTCTCTTTGGGTTCATGGGCCCTTGTGCCACCGGATTTGTCCACGGACCATGGTGTTATCCAGGGCCTTTCTAGCTGGTAAGAAGCGTGAGGAATGTCTTGTGGAAAGCTGTTTTCTACTATAGTAATGCAAAGGTGTGTCTATGCTATTCACAGAGGTATAAGTGAATTTTATGTTAAAGGTTAGGTTTATGCAAAATTGTTATAATTTGTAGCAGAAGAGAAATGTGTGATTTATTGTGCCCTCAAGGACTGCTTAGTCAAGGATGACTAAAATTAAAGAGCGGAAGACATATAGTGGGGTCAAAGTTGCTGCCACCTACATCCTGGAGGACACTGTGGCCTTGTAAGTCTACACAGTCTATACAGTCCCTGACCATTTTGGTTAATAGTTAGTAGACCAGTCCCGATAGCTAAAAATTCTGTTATAAAATTATTTTTTTTAATTATTATTATTCATTATTATAGCGCTTTACATGTGAAAAGGGGCATACATAGACAAGTTCAATAAACATGAGCAATAAAAGGCACACACAAGTACAGAAGGAGAGAGGACCCTGCCTGTAAGGGCTCACAGTCTACAAGGGATGGGTGAGGATACACTAGGAGAGGGTTGAGCTGGTCGTTCGGCGGTTCAGTAGACTTAGGATCATTGCAGGTTGTAGACTTAGTGGATGAGGTGGGTCTTCGGGTTCCTTTTGAAGGCTTCCACAGTGGACGAGAGTCTGAAGTATTGGGGCAGAGAATTCCAGAGTATGGGGAAGCATGGGGGAAGCATGGGAGAAATCTTGTATGCGGTTGTTGGAAGTTCAGCTGAGTTGGAGTAGAGAAGGAGATCTTGAGAGAATCGGAGGTTGCGTGTACTGGGAGACCATGTCACAGATGTATGGGGAGACAGATTGTGAATGGCTTTGTATGTCATAGTTAGGGTTTTAAATTGAAGCCTCTGGACAATAGAAAGCCAGTGAAGGGCTTGGCAGAGAGGAGAGGCAGGGGAATAAGGGGAGGCAGGTGGATTAGTCGGGCAGAAGAGTTTAGGATAGATTGGAGTGGTGCAAGAGTGCTAGAGGGGAGCCCAGCGAGTAGGAGGTTGCAATAGTCGAAGCGTGAGATGATGAGGGCATGCACAAGTGTTTTTGCTGTTTCTTGGTCAAGGAATGTACCAATCCTGGCGATATTTCTAAGTTGGAGTCGACCGGAGGTGATAAGGACTTGGATATGTGGCTTGAAAGAGAGGGCAGAGTTGAGGATCACCCTGAGGCACCGTGCATGTGGGACTGGGGAAAGTGAGCAGCCATTGACTTTGATGGATAGGTCTGGTGGAGGGGTAGAGTGAAATGCGGGATAGATGATGAATTCTGTTTTGTCCATTTTCAGTTTTAGAAATCAAGCAGAAAAGAAATAAGAAAGACATACATTGTGGTATTTTGGTAAGTAAGGAGGTGATGTCAGGTCCAGAGAGGTAGATCTGCGTGTCAGTGTAGATATGATACTGAAAGCCGTGGGATTTTATGAGCTGACCCAGGCCAAAGGTTTAGATGGAGAAGAGTAGGGGTGAGGTGAGGAGGTGGTGTGGGAGAGGGAGACACTGAATGTCCGGTCTGTTAGATATGACAAGATCCAGGACAGGGACAAGTCTGTGATGCCAAGAGATGAGAGAATCTGTAACAGGAGAGAATGGTCTACAGTGTCAAAGGCAGAAGACAGGTCTAGTAGGAGAAGAACAGAGTAGTTTCGCTTTCTCTTGGCAGTTAGTAGGTCATTGGTAACTTTAGCTAGGGCAGTTTCAGTAGAGTGATGCTGTCGGAAGCCAGATTGTAACCGGTCAAAGAGGGAGCAGGTAGAGAAGTGGGAGAACAGTTCAAGATAGACATGCTGTTCCAGCAGTTTTGAGGCATAAGGGAGAAGTGATATTGGGTGATAGCTAGACACAGAGGATATGTCGAGGGAGGACTTTTTGAGGTTGGGTGTGATTGAGGCAAGTTTGAAGGATGAAGGGAAGACACCATTTGTAAGTGAAAGGTTGAAGAGATGTGTTAGGGTTGGGATGAAGACTGTGGCGAGGTTGGGGATGAAGTGGGATGAAAGCAGATCAAGTGAACAAGTGGTGAGATGTGATCTTGACAGAAGAGAGGAGAGCTGATCTTCTTTCATGGTGGAGAAGCTGGTTTTGGAAGAACAGGGCTGAGAAGTAATGAAGAGGGGCATAGGGAGCTGCAGGCCAAAGCTTTTTCTGATGTTATCAGTCTTCTGCTTCAAGAAAAAGGCAAAATCTTCAGCAGAAATAAGAGGAGATGGAGGAGGTGCTGGGGGACGGAGAGAAGTGAAAATTTTGAATAGCTGTTTAAGATTGTGAGACAGGGAAGATATGAGAGATGAGAAGTGCCGTATATTTCACATTATAAGACGCACTTTTGTTCCCCCAAATTTTGAGGGAAAGTGGGGGTGCGTCTTATAATCCGAATATACAGATTATATATTGCAGGGCCCAGGGGAGGTGGGGGCAGCTCTGGAGTGGTGCTGGGGGCTGGGGCTGGCTGGCTACGGGCTGCTGAGTCAGCGTGAAACCGCACTGCAGTGATGGGCTGGGGAGCGGCGCATATTATATGTGCCTGCACCCCCTCAGTGATGGCACATGCCCCCCCTGTGTTCAATATGGCCCCATGCTGATGCCCATTAAAATATTAAACTCTTTGCTTACCTGCTCCAGCGTTGATCTCCCGGTGTCTTCCCGTTCTGCCTGCTTCCCTCTGTGATCAGACACCGAAAAGCAGGAAGTGAAGGAGCTCAGCAGCATGGAGGGAGACACCGGGGAATCAGCGCTGGAGGAGGTAAGTAAGGAGTCTTTTATTTTACTATGGGCAGCAGCATGGGGGCCATATCCAGGACAGGGGGACTGTGTACCATCCATAGGGGGCCATATCCAGAACAGGAAGGGCAGCAGCATGGGGCCATTGCCAGGACAGTGGGACCATGTGCCATTCATAGGGGCTATATCCAGGACAGGGGGGCCGCAGCATGGGGGCCATAGGCAGGACAGGGGGACCGTGTGTCATCCATAGGGGGCCATAGCCAGGATAGGGGGACCATGTACCATCCATAGGGGGCCATAGTAAGGACAGGGGGACCATGTGCCATCCATAGGGGGCCATAGCCAGAACAGGGGGACCGTGTGCCATCCATAGGGGACCATAACCAGGACAGGGGGCCGTGTGCCATCCATAGGTGTCCTGTGCCAGCTGTAGGAGACGTGTGCCCGCTGTAGGAGATGTGTGCCAGCTGTAGGGTCTTGTGCCAGCTGTAGGGTCTTGTGCCAGCTGTAGGGTCGTGTGCCAGCAATAGGGAACGTGTGCCAGCAATAGAGGACGTGTGCCAGCAATAGGGGACGTGTGCCAGCAATAGGGGACGTGTGCCAGCAATAGGGGACGTGTGCCAGCACAGGGGGACATGTGGCATTACTGAGGGACATGTGGCATCACTGGGGGACATGTGGCATCACTGGGGGATGTGTGCCAGCACAAGGGGGCTATATCCAATAAAAGGGGGCCATATCCAGATTAAGGGGGCTAATTTTAGGATGGGGGGCTATGAGAGACATATACCCTATATGATTTGTTAGACGGACACTGGCATTATAAGACGGACCCCATTTAACATTAAAAAAAATTCTCTTTTCCTTCACCAAATTTTGGGGTGCATCTTATAATCAGGTGCGTCTTATAAAGCTAAAAATACGGTAAGTTAAATCAGAGAAACCCTTTAGTATGTAGTCATTGCACAGACTGATCATGCCTTGGTCTGCAGGGAAATGTAGCTTTTGATGATATCTGACGTTATGAGACTTCATGCACAGTAGTCAAACTAGATGCAAATACTTTCTGCATGTAAGAATAGCAGATCTAATTTTAAGGTATTTACATACAGTCAGTACAATATTGAGTCCTTTATTAGCATTTCACGAGTGCGTCACATGACAAACAGTGGGACCTTATATGCAAACACTACTTAATGTGCATGCTGTAGATTTGGATATCAAATCATATTGGGCATTAAACCTTTTTGAATAGATAGCAGCTAAACTTTAACCACTTCACTGTATGGCAGAATTAGGCAACATGATATTTTTGAAACTTACCCTAAATGAAATCTTTTAAATCAAAAGTAGAAGTAGATCATGGCTCAAGGAAAAAACAGAATTGTTACCAAACATTTCCTTAGAGATTATTTTCACTAAGGTCAATACACAGTCTTAGTTGAAAGAAATCTATAAGACAGCAGGTAAAAAAATATTTGTACCGTGTTAGCCAGTAGATAGAAAAATATTGTAATCTGAGAGTCCTCAGTGGTTGATACCTTTTAATAGCTAACTGAAAAGATGGTGAGAAAAAGCAAAGCAAGCTTTCGGGACACTATGGCCCCTTCATCAGGCTGACAATGACACAAGTTCTGAAGACACATACATATATACATAAGCAAAAAAAAAAGGGTTAGATGATGTAGTAAATACAACAGGTGACATAAAGCAGAGTCAGGCTAGGGAGGGGGAGAGGAGCTGGGAAGGCAAAGTCAAAATAACAAGATAAGATGAGCCGATTGTATTATTGTTCTTTGATTAGTTGGCAGAGTCAGGACAGGCCCCCTACAGGACCCTGCGATCCATGCGGTCTGGCAGTCTACCGAGCCCCAGGAGCAGGCAGGAAATAAGAGTCTCACACACACAGTCTGAGTTCCAACCCAGTTTACTTGGTTTCTCTTGTCAGGTACTTCAGGTTACAGTGCAAGTACAGTGGCAGCCCGGGTAGTCCTTGGCAACCAGGATGGCTCGTCCAATACACCCCTTTCGTGTTCCTTTTCTCTTAGGCTTTCCTCTCTCTCAGCGCTGCCTGTTCTCCTCCTTCCTGCAAGCGCCTCCACACACAGAGCTCCGATCCGGCAACCACAGACCTCTTTGGTGACCGGCTGGGTCTCCTGGCCCTAGTACGGCTGCCTTCTCTCTGCTGTGTTGGGAATTGGCCACAACTCTTGGAGATCTCGTGGCCATCGATTCTGTGGTTGGAGCTTGAATCCTTCCTGCCGCCTTCAGGGCTGGGCCCCTGGTTCTCGCCCTGTCCTTCCACTTCACTGCAGATTCGGGCACACGGGTGGATTGCTTGTAAGAGAGTAAACTAATAAGCTGCTAAAACCAAGCAGACTGCCATTTTGTAGTGGCCCAGGAAAGTGAAAACACAGTCTCTGGTTGCCATGGTGACTGCTCTGTGTCTAGGAAAGTGAAAGCACAGTCTCTGGTTGCCTTGGTGACGACTCTGTCAGTTGCTCCTGTTGTTGTTGATCTCTCTCTGCGGTGGCCATTACTAGTGTAAGGATTACAGCAAAGCCAGTGCAAGCTATATGGGCCTTTAAAGTTGTTTGCAAGCCCTGTTGTGTGGACTAAACACTTTATCTTGAACTGAGCAAGTGTCCAGCATCTGAGGAGAGGCTGAGGAGATGTTCCCCCTGATGGAGCGAGTGATTTGGCATCCAGGAAGGCCGTGAGTGACTGCGAAAGGAGAGGGTTTTTTTCTTTTCTTTTTCTGGACTTGCTGCAGCCCACGTGGAATATACACCGGTGTAAAGCTACATTTGAGGTTGATGGTACCATAGTTTTGAGATACCCAGGTATCCCTGTGCTAAGTGTATAGCCAGCATTGATATAGTGTAATGTATTGTTATTAGCTGTGATAAGTTACACTCAGTGTGCCATCTCAGAGGTCCCATCCTTGATAAGTCTAACGTGTAGGTAAATTTGCTCCTGGTTCTGAGTGTGATTTACATACCCTGGGAACTCTAAGATCGGTGCATTGATGTCGGCTAACGCTGAGTGTGTGAAACTGTTATTGGTAATATTTTAAGGGGATTTTGAAACTTATACATTCCATACTGAACCATACTTTGATCCCCATATCAGTAAAAATACTGTTGTTTATTTCTACCTCTGTCTCAGTCTGTGACTCACTGGATCTTAATAGGACCTCCGGTCATTACATGCTTACTGCCCGCGGTCCTAGGACTCCCTCCGTCTTTCTGCGGTCTGTAGCCCCGGGACATGGGATAGGCCTCATTGTGGTTTGGGCCCCCGGGTCCGTGCTCTCTGTCTTCTTTGTCCCTTGGCCTCCTCCGACTAACTACTTCCCATTGTATCTTCCCTTTGTTCTCTTCCTTTCCCTAACTGCTTCCTGCTCACTTCTTACCCACCACCTATCTCCCCCCGCTGTCCCATGGGCTGCCTGAGCCCTGGGACCAGGTGTGTTGGGTGTGTTTGTGGGTGACTGGACTTGCCAACCCCAGTTGCTGCAGACTAGTAGTGGCGACTGGACTGCAGGGGCACCACACTCCCCCTTAGAAAAGATTAGTACGTTCTTGTGCGAGAACACGGGTTAAATGAGGTTGCAATTAGAACTCGTAGTTTTGTGAAACATAAAACAATAACAGTAATAACGAACAGAGTCTCAAAATGAAAAGTTACAAAAACCAATAAAAATTTGAAAAACACAATCACTACGGCGCTTAGTCCTTCCAATTCTATTGTGTACAGCCAGATGGTCTGGCTGTACACAATAAAATTTACGTGTTTTGGAAGAAAAGTGTCCCATCAGAGATATGTTGGACGGACCCTGCTTTTTTTTTTGCTTATGTATATATGTATGTGTCACACTGGGTGTAGGAAGACACCCAGCGCTGGACGACCACAGGAGAGGGGAAAGGCATCCCTGATGTTAAGGGCAAAAAGGGGGGATGGTGACCCCTAGCACAACTAGTGCTGACACCTGGCTCCCTTAACGTCCCTATACAGTTTCCGCAACTGTCGCTGCCAAAATACCTATTTCCTGACTGTCCCTGGACTACCACTACACAGGGCTCAAAGCGGGTGATCACTAGTCAACTCGGCTAGCAACTAGGGAAACATGCAAGGGTAACAAAGTGGGAAGAGATACACTTAGCTTCAGCAGATCCAAGCAGCAAACCAGTAAACTCCAAGAAACACTGCTTTGATCCAAGAATCAATCAAGAACACCTGAGGCCATCACCAGCAGTGCATCCTGGGAGTCAAGGGAATATATACACAGCTCAGGGGATCACCTGGGTCCTAGTGACCTCCAGCTTTCACTAAAAGGGAAATGCCTCTTAAAACGACAGAGACATGTATTCTTTAGGATGTGGACTATGTGGCCAAACGCTGGGACCTTCTGCTAGTGACTTTTACAGTCTCATTCGTGCCTCCTGACACACCCGTGACCGTGCCCCCCCCCCCTTCTACGAGTGGTCTCCGGACACTCAGGACCAGGTTTGTCAGGATAGGAGAGGCGAAAGGCATGGACCAGCTTGGCGTCGTTCATCTCTGACGCTGGCACCCACATCCTCTCCTCGGGACCGTAACCCCGCCAGTGCACCAAATACTGAAGGGAATGGCGCAACATGCGAGAATCCAGAACCTCAGAAATTTGAAATTCCAAATTCCCATCCACACAGATTGGTTCGGGCAGCAAAGGAGACGGCACAGATGAAGGCACATATGGTTTGAGAAGAGATCTATGAAACACATTGTGAATCCTGAGTGCTTGGGGCAACTCAAGACGAAAAGCTACAGGATTAATGACGGTGGTTATCTTATAAGGACCAATAAACCTAGGTCAGCTTCCAGGAAGGCACCTTCAGCTTCACATTCCTGGTAGACAACCACACAGTCATTCACACATAGGTCCGGACCTGGCGAGCGCTTCTCGTCAGCCATACATTTGTATCTGTCACCCAAGAGTCTCAAGTTACTCTGCACCCCCTGCCAAACAAAGGAGAGTGAAGAGGCAAATCGTTCCTCCTCAGGAACTCCCGAAGAACCTTTACCACTAAAGGTACCAAACTGAGGATGAAACTCATAAGCACAAAAAAATGGTGGCTTGCCGGTAGACTCCTGGTGACGATTATTTATGGCAAATTCGGATAAAGGTAAATAGGAAGCCCAATGCTTCCGGTTTTCAGTGATAAAACACCTAAGATAAGTCTCCAAATTTTGATTTGTGCGCTCAGTCTGCCCATTAGACTGAGGATGGAAGGCAGAAGAATAGGACAACTTTACCCCTAATCGAGTACAAAAGGCTTTCCAAAACTTGGAAACAAACTGTGTACCGCGATCTGAGACCACATCGGAGGGAACCCCATGAAGTCTCACGATCTCACTCACAAACACCTGTGCCAGTGTCTTGGCATTAGGAAGTGCTGGTAGTGCCACAAAGTGTACCATCTTGCTGAACCTATCAACCACTACCAAAACCACCGTCTTGCCAGCAGACACAGGGATATCCGAGATAAAATCCATAGGCATTTGTGTCCATGGTCTATCGGGAATGGACAATGGCATGAGAGATCCAGACGGATGGGTATGCGGAACCTTAGCACGTGCGCAAACACTACACGCAGACGCGAAGTTAGTCACATCCTTCTGCAACCCTGGCCACCAAAAACGATGAGACAAAAGATCCAAGGTGGCCCTACTATCCGGATGACCTGCCAGTACAGAGTCATGATGTTCTTTAATTACCTTGAGGCGCAAATCAGGTGGTACAAAGGGTCTGGAGCGCCACCCTGAGCCGTCAACACCTCTCCCTCCAAATCCGGGTAAAGAACCGAAACAACCACCCCCTCCTGTAAAATGGGAACGGGACTCTCTTCATTACTACCAACCGGGAAACTACGTGATAACGCATCTGCCTTCACATTCTCAACCCTCATACGGTCGGTGATGGTGAATTGAAATCTTGTAAAAAACAAGGACCATCTGGCTTGCCTGGGGTTGAGACGCTTGGCGGATGCAACGTAAGATAAGTTCTTATGGTCATTGATAACAGTGATGGGATGGACAGCCCCCTCCAACCAGTGACGTCATTCCTCAAAAGCCAACTTAACAGCCAAAATATCTCTATAACCGACATCATAATTTCTTTCGGCCGACGATAATTTTTTGGAGAAAAAGGCACATGGCAACCATTTACCGGGAGAAGGCACTTGTGACAACACTAACACCACCCCCACCTCGGATGCATCCACCTCAACAATAAAGGGCTGAGAAAGATCGGGCTGACAGAGGATAGGTGCGGTAGCAATGCATCTCTTCAGGGAGGAGAAAGCCTGCCGAGCAGAATCTGACCACTTCGAAAGATCCGACCCCTTCTTAGTCATGTCCGTGAGGGGTTTCACAATTACAAAATAATTCTTAATAAATTTACTGTAGAAAATGGTAAACCCCAAAAAACTTTGCAATGCCCTCAGGTTTTCCGGATGATCCCAGTCAAGACCTTCTCTGGATCCATCCGAAAACCCGAAGGTGAGAACAGGTACCCCAGAAATTGGACCTCCCGAATGATGAAAACACTTTTCTCCAATTTAGTATACAGTTTGTTGTCCCTTAAAATCTGCATCACCTGTTTAACATGAGACTGATGTATCGCCATATCGGGTGATTAGATCAAAATATCATCCAAGTAAACTACCACAAATCTACCCACCAAATTATGGAAAATATCATTCACAAAGTGTTGGAAAACTGCAGGGGCATTCGTCAGGCTGAACGGTATCACAAGACTCTCAAAATGGCCCTCAGGGGTATTGAAAGCAGTCTTCCATTCATCCCCCTCTTTGATTCTAACTAGATTGTAGGCCCCCTCAAATCCAACTTGGAGAACCATTTTGCTCCCACAATCTGACTGAACAAATCAGGAATCTGAGGGAGGGGATATGGATCAAGGACAGTTATCTGATTCAATTCACGGAAATCTAAACAAGGATGAAGGCCCCCATCTTTTTTTTTTTTAAAAAAAGAATCCTGCCGTGACTGGCAAAGATGAGGGTCTGATATGTCCCTTCTCCAGACTCTCGGCAATGACTTCATGGCTTGTCTCTCAGGACCAGATATATTATACAGCCTGTATTTGGGCAGTTTAGCTCCAGGAATGAGTTTAATAGCACAGTCGTATGCATGGTGAGGAGGCAAATCCTGACAACCCTTTTCTGAGAACACATCTTCATACTCTGATAGATATGCAGGCAATGACACAGTAGACGCAGCAGCAATAGATGTATTCAAGCAGGGGCGGGCTGGTGCATTCTCTCCTTGTCAGCCCTAGGTGAGGAGCGGGGCGGGGGTGCTACCAGAGTATGGCGAGGTGAGGGGCGGGGTTGATGGGGTGCTACCTGAGTTTGGCGAGGTGAGGAGCGGGGGGGGTGTTCGCTACCAGAGGTTGGCGAGGTGAGGGGCGGGGGGCCGACACACTCACCAATCTGCCGCGCGCCGCCTGGCCGCTGCTGTGAGATGAGCGGCTGCGGCCGCAAAGCAGATCCCGGACCGGCCCATTTTAGAATGGGGCGGCCCTGGATGAGCCCACTACATCCAGCCTGGGGGGCACTTGCCCCTCTGCCACCTGGGCCAGTCCGCCTCTGTATTCAAGGAATTCTCCACACAGAAATCACTCCACTCCACACTGTCTCTGGACTGCCAATCCACCACGGGATTATGTGTGACCAACCATGGCAGGCCCAGAACAATGGGAGAGGGGAGACCCTCCAGAACATAGCAAGAAATTGTCTCCTGATGTTGGGGTTCAACCTTCAACTTAATATCATGTACAATTCGCATAAGACTTCCCTGAGCAAGTGGCGCTGAGTCGATGACATAGATATGAATGGGTTTAGACAACAAACTGCAGGTAAGCACATGAGTCTTTACAAAATGAGCATCCACCATGCTGACCCCCGCTTCACTATTCACAAAAACAGAATTTTTTTCAGTTTTGATCTCTAGCGCCACGTCGGCTTTCAGGAGAAACATGGAATTACATGTGGAAGATACACACACCTCCTGCTCATTTACCTCGACACCACTCACGGTAACCTGAGTCCCAGGTATTCCACTCCATTTAGGAACAGAGGGACAATTCCAATAAAATGGTCCCTTTTACCACAGAAAAAACAGACCCCTCTTTTTTCCTTGGTAAATGCCAGAAGAAACTCTGGAGGCGGTCGCTCCTCCTAGTTGCATGCGTTCATCCACGCTCAGGAGAAACAACTCACCCTCTGATTGCCCACCTGGCAATAGGGTACTTCCTCGAGAAAGGTTCTCAGGTGAAAGAGGTTTACCCTTTCTATCCTGAAGGCGTCTATCCATGTGTATAGCCAAAGACATAGCAGCCTCCAGAGATTCTGGGGTTTCATAAACCGCCAGAGCATCCTTCAACCTTTCTGAGAGTCCCTGGCAAAAATGACTTCTGAGGGCCAGGTCATTCCACTTAGTGTCCGTAGCCCGCCTACAAAACTCAGAAAAGTAAGTCTCTGATGACCGATTTCCCTGTTGGAGGTGACGCAATTTGGATTCGGCCAAAGAGACACAGTCAGGATCATCATAGATGAGCCCAAGAGCATCAAAAAAAACCTCTATAGACTGGAGACAATCAGAGTCATGTGGCAACGAGAAAGTCCAGGATTGGGGATCCCGCTGCAGCAGTGCATAATAATTCCCACATGCTGCTGCTCATCTCCACATGAATAGGGCCAGAGCCTAAAGTATAGTTAAAAGGCTTCTTTAAATACAGCAAATTTGTCTCTGCCTTCTGTAAACCTGTCTGGGAGGGCACTCATGTTCAGGTCTGATCTGACCACCTGCTGGGTTCCCCACCACAACATTCTGCAGCTGCTGACCCAGCAAAGACGTTGCAAAGATGTCTGCAACCTCCAGAGACAGAGTCTGGAGCTGCTGGGCCAAAGCAGACACAGGATCCATGAATAGAAAAAGGAAAAAAGAAAAAAAAAAGTTTCACCCTTTACATTTAATTAAGGTGGGCTGGTGATAATGTCACGCTGGGTGTAGGGAGACACCCAGCGCTGGATGACAGGGAGGGGAAAGGAGTCCCTGATGCTAAGGGCAAAAAGGGGGGATGGTGACCCCTAGAATAACTAGCGCTGACACCTGGCTCCCCTAACATCCCTGGACTACCACTGCACAGGGCTCAGAGCGGGTGATCACTAGACAACCTGGCTGCCTGCGCACAGATCACTCACTCTCGTCCGCACCAGGAATGCAACATGTCGCGTCCCTGGTGCGGACGAGACTGTGTGATTTGTGCGCAGGCGCCAGCCTGCGCACAGATCACATATGGAAGTGAATGGGTGCGCACGGTCATGTGCAGTCAAGCGCAGCACCGTGAGCTCCCATTATAAAGATAGGAGCTGGCGGCCGATGCGCACACATGGCGATTCCCCTCCGCAGAATGCTGTGGAGGGGAACGCCAATGTGAACCCAGCCTAAAATGGCCTTTAGCTTTAGCAGATCCAAGCAGCAAACCAGCAGACTCCAAGAAACACTGCTTTGATCCAAGAATCAATCAGGAACACCTGAGGCTATCACCAGCAGTGCATCCTAGGAGTCAAGGGAATATATACACAGCTCAATGGATCAGCTGGGTCCTAGTGACCTCCAGCTTTCACTAAAAGGGAAATGCCTCTTAAAGCGACAGAGACATTTTTTCTTTAGGATGTGGACTGTGTTGCCAAACGCTGGGACCTTCTGTAAATTACCTCTATAGTCTCAGCCATGCCTCCTGATACACCCGTGACAGTATGTGTCTTCAGAATTTGTGTCATTATCAGCCTGATGAAGGGGCCATAGTGTCCCGAAAGCTTGCTTCACTTACCATCTTTTCAGTTAGCCATTAAAAGGTATCGACCACTGAAGACTCTCAAATTCCAATATTTTTCTATAAGACAGCATATATTTCGCCGGCTGAAGTGAACTATCCATTAGTGATGGGCGAACCAGAACTGTAAAGTTTGGGGTCTGTACCGTGGGCACAGATCTCAAACACAGACTTCCCTGGGAAGTCTGGGTCACAGTTCGGGTTTGGGTTCGGGGGCAGGAGAGCTGTAAAAGTAAAGAAAATAGTTATTAATCAGCATTATACTTACCGCATCCCGCCGTGCCGCTGCGTCTACTTCTGGTGCTGCTCATTATCTAGATATTCACTGCAGAGGGGACCAACAGCCAATCACAGACGTTGTCACAGAGAATAGGCATCTGCTCACAGAGATATGCAGCAGAGCTGAAGATGTTATCTGTAGGATTATGTCGGAGGGAAGGGTTTTTTGCTAATGAAAAATGGGAAATAGAGTTGTCTTGTATTTTATTTAAAAAATTTTTTTTGGTGTTTTTTTTTTTTTTTTTTTTACTGCTTACACTATGAATTTCAGGCTTACAGCCAGCAGTTAATACAAAGCTGGCATTCACCCTTTTATTACCAAGCGTGCCAACACCACCAGGGCCACTAGATAAGTTGGGGTACAGTGCCAGAAAATGGCGCTTCTACTAATTTTCTGGGGCAGCTGCGGGCTGCAATTCACAGCTGGGATGCCCCAAAAAGCATGGGTCACCCTGCGCTGAGGATTCCAGCCCCAGATGACTAGTTGTACCTGTCTTGAAAACAAAAAGCCCCATGTAATTTTTTTTTAATTACTTCATGAAATTCAAGTAATGGTTAAAAGGGCTTCCCTATATTTTTGGCTTCCAGCCAGGTAAAAATAGGCAGCTAGGGGTAAGGGGCTGCCTGTACCTGCCTGCTTTACCTGGCTGGCATACAAAAATACGTTGAAGCCCCACGTCACTTTTTACAAATTATTTCAAGGAATAATTTTATAAAAATGTCTCAACTATATTGCAGTTTTAGTGCTTTTTTTGGGCCAGGAGATGCATATTAACACATTGAACACAATGCATGCAGTTTTGTGCCAAAGTTGCACTAAAAGAGCATTAAATCTGCAGCAAAAACCGCTTTGTGGTTTTGGTGTGCCAATACTATGTGACAGCATTAGTGATTGGCTGTTGGGTCCCTCTGCAGTGAATATCCCGGAAGTTAATGAGCAGCCCCAAAAGTGCAAGCAGGTGGACGCCGATAAGTATAATGCTGTTTAATAGCTATCTCCTTTCTTTTACAGCCTCCTAGTCCCCATCCCATAACTTTATATTCTGAGTTCGGGATTCAGACTCAAGTTCGAGCCACTTTCGACCCCAAACCTCAACTTTAAAAAAGCTCGGGCGAGTTAGTTGAACCCGACCATCGGTGGGTTCGCCCATCACTACTATCCATTGCATTGATTGGTGGTCACTTTAGTTAAGAATAAATGAACTAAAGTACCCATAATTAACTATTTTGTTGAAAAATTTGTTTATATATAGAAATCTGATATTAGCAACATTCTCTAGAAAACGTCCTGCTTTGCATACGTCACTGACTAATTATACACTCTGTCCATATGTACCTTTTTCTTAACATACTCGGTACTTACAGAAATACATACATTGCCCACATTGCTTGCATCCATCTGTTCACCATATATGTCTGTAAAAGCAAGATATGGATGTATATCACATATGTGATATAGTAGGTTTATTCCAATGGTAACATAATTTATACAAGAACCTTAAAATGAGATGTAACAGTATACCGCTGAACCAGCTGTACTCATCAGATAATATAATAATATTTATTAATTTATATAGCACTATTTATTTCATAGCACTTTACATACATTTGCAACACTGTTCCCATTGGGGTCACAATCTAAACATCCTAGCAGTATAATATAATGCGCTGAACTATGTGTTGTGGTGCCACCCTGCAATCCTGATCTCTATTTCGCGTGCGATCACCGGCGATCCTGCGTTTCGGAAATCACCTGACCAAGACCGGAAGTGATCTGCCCTTCGCACATCGCCACATCAGACGCCACAACCACATCAGGCATGTGGGTGTAGAGTTTGGCTGCGGCGAGGAGATAGGTGTGCCAGAGTGTTACACCACGCCCCTACCCCCTCTGATTGGCCTGCACAACTGCGTTACCACCAAGCCACCAAACGCCGCAGACGGGGTGCGGAAAACAGCACGCTAAGGCACGCCTACTAGATTGATTCCAAATGTCTGAGCTCGCTTTCTACACCACTATCGCCCTGTCACACGCCACGATGCGCTGAGATCGCCTGGTGGATGTCGCCTGATTTCACTGCAGTGCAGGGCAATCAGCGACACTCCAACCACGATTTCTCGCCGTAGAATCGTCCAGTCACATGCCATTACGCACAGGCGATGTGGTTTCCACATCGCCAAAATCAGGAATTGCCAGCCATCTCACCGGAGATATGGCGGCGTGTGACGTTACCTTTATGTCACCTATTGAAGGTAACAATCCTAAAAGCTATAATTGACTCTTTAACAAGCCTTTCAATATGACTTGGGATTTATGCTGATCAGAACCCCAACCTACAGACGCCGCATGTCAAGGTGAATGGCTGTCATCAGTGCAAAACGTTTGATTTTTTTTTTTTTTATTATTATTTTTTTACCCTTTTCTTTCATTTCTGTTCTGCAATTCTTTCCATTCCTTTTTTTTTTAAAGAAAGTACCCAAGCTCTGCAACATAATATCTAAATGTTTCTATACAGTTTCTGTAAGCTTTACGTTAGCTTGACTACTTTAAAGTATGTTATATCTTTGAATTCATCAATTTCTTATGTATGTATACATACTTATGTATTATTCTGTACTTTCTTTTTCTGGAATACAAATCTTTGTGACATATTGGAAACTAAATAGCTACTTATTAAGCTCTGCAAGATTTAAATATGAATAAAAATCACTTGAATACAGTGCAAAGTATGAGATCTGACATGGCTGTGTGAGGGGTTATGACAAGGCCAAGGGAATAGCTTTCCCTTATTTCCCAGAGGAGAATTGCAGCTAAAAGTCTCTTCACTGCGAAGGTAGGATTAATCTCCATAAGGAGAGTAGCTAGTCCCTTGACCTTGACTGTACAGGGACATGGTCTAATCATCCAGCTTCTGACCAGGAAAGGAACAAAATAGAGTATAGTGACAGGATAGTTTGGGATTGCTGCTGACTCTTTCTGTGAGGTAAAACATTTCCCTGCCTATTTAAAAAGAATGTTTTATCTCAATGAAGAAATGTTTCTTTTCCTTCCAGAAAGAATCATATGCAATTCCATGCTGTGGTGCCAAGGAGATGTGCTGTGTGCCAACTGGGTATATTCTGCTTTCTGTGTGGTATGATTTATCATATGCCATATTGTGGAGAGTTTTGTCTACTAGAAGGACAGACACTTGTGAAGTGTCAAGGGGTTTATGCTATAGACCTTTAGAGAGGTGTGTACTCCTTTATGGGTTCATAGACACAGAATGGACATCTGCATAAAACCTTAAGGTGTAGGTTACGTCTTGCCAGAATGTACAGCATGTCATTTACACTATTTTTCTTTGTCTACCTAGCAGCAGACTACAAAATGTTTCATTATTACATTACAGTAGATGGAGACTAACAGCTTGTAGTCTGTCACCAAGGAGGCAGAAAGGAGAAATCTACAGTTTAAGGCCCCAATTCATTAAAACTGGCATTTTGTACACCAGCCTATATGAGGAGCATACAAGAAACAGATGCGCCAAATTCATTAAGAAGTACACGCCCACTTAATGACTTTGGGGCATCTTATTAGTGGTATGCACCTCCATACTTAATGACTTTGGGGCATCTTATTAGTGGTATGCACCTCCATACTTAATGACTTTGGGGCATCTTATTAGTGGTATGCACCTCCATACTTAATGACTTTGGGGCATCTTATTAGTGGTATGCATCTCCATACTTAATGACTTTGGGGCATCTTATTAGTGGTATGCATCTCCATACTTAATGACTTTGGGGCATCTTATTAGTGGTATGCATCTCCATACTTAATGACTTTGGGGCATCTTATTAGTGGTATGCACCTCCATTCTTAATGACTTTGGGGCATCTTATTAGTGGTATGCATCTCCATACTTAATGACTTTGGGGCATCTTATTAGTGGTATGCACCTCCATTCTTAATGACTTTGGGGCATCTTATTAGTGGTATGCATCTCCATACTTAATGACTTTGGGGCATCTTATTAGTGGTATGCATCTCCATACTTAATGACTTTGGGGCATCTTATTAGTGGTATGCATCTCCATACTTAATGACTTTGGGGCATCTTATTAGTGGTATGCATCTCCATACTTAATGACTTTGGGGCATCTTATTAGTGGTATGCACCTCCATTCTTAATGACCTTAGGGCATCTTATTAGTGGTATGCACCCCCATTCTTAATGACTTTGGGGCATCTTATTAGTGGTATGCACCTCCATTCTTAATGACTTTGGGGCATCTTATTAGTGGTATGCATCTCCATACTTAATGACTTTGGGGCATCTTATTAGTGGTATGCATCTCCATGTGCCTCACCAGAAATGTTTCTCGTCAGGGAATAGAGTAACATTTCTAACATAACGTACATCCCCCCACTTTCAATGAGTATGATGGCAAGGCTTAGCCTCAGCTCCTACGTAGTTTCACCCCTTTTAGGCAGAGCAGAGGGATACTGAGGTAAAAAAGCAAAACATGTTAAGATTTACTTCAGTTTTGTGGTGAAATCACTTTGATGAATCTCCCACTATGTGTAATGTGTTTTGGAAAGTATCCTAAATATTTATTTTCACTCACTTATATAGCGCCATTATTGAACAGCACTTTGCATATATCTTCATTGTTGTCCCCATTGGGGCTCACAATCTAAAATCTCTGCCATTATGTATTTGGAGTTTTGGAAAAAAAGCTAGGCAAACATGGGGAGACCATACAAACTCCTTGCAGATGTTGTTCTTGGTGGGATTTGAACTCTGGACCCCAATGCTCCAAAGTGCTAACCACTGAGCCACAGTCCTATATGGGTGCAGATATATGGCAAGACAGTTTCTGATTGGTGCAATATGGAAATATTAGAGTAATTAAAAAAAAAACTAATACAATTGCCATTGCTGCCAGTTGGCCTACTGACCTCATTCGAATGTTCTTTGAACTCTTAGCTTTTTGATGCAAGACCTTAACAGGAATATAAGTCGTATGAGATAAAGCAATAATGTAATGATTACACAGGTCAACAAAAAAAATTTTTTTTTCTGGTGCCCAAAATATTTTAATGAATTTGGGGTATTTTTGGGGTGCTGATTCTGAATATGCTATCAGTTTTGCCAGATTGGCTCAAGTTTTTGAGATTTTTGGTATCTTATTTATAGCACTTGTTCGTAAATGCGACGCATCATCTCATTAATTTCTTTGGATTAGTACTTGAACTGAGCAGTTCTCAATATAGTTTTGTGTTAATTAGTGTTCTAAAAGTTTGTTCATAGCTTGATTTTTGCACTAACTTTATGTTGTTGTCTGTTTTCCAGTGAAAAGCATGAACTCATCAAGAAGAAGTTGTCTTAACGATCCAGACTCATTCTGTTACATTTGTGGTGAATATACACTGACAAAACATAGAAGAAACATAACAGACTTCGTTAAAAAAGTAGAAAAAAAACGTCTTTTTTGTTACACATTTTACGAAAAATCTCAAAAACTTGAGCCAATCTGGCAAAACTGATGACATATTCAGAATCAGCACCCCAAAGTTACCCTAAATTCAATGAAATATCTTTGGCACCAAAAATGCTGTTGACCAGTGTTATCATATATGAGTGATACTTCCAATAAGCAAGAAGTGTCAAAAGTAAAGTGGTTCCTCATTAAAACAACTCCCTTGAAAAAAAATTAAAAAAAATCATAGCAATCAGCATATCATTGCAAGGCCAGCTTGTAGGTATCAGAGAATCACCCTATGATGTTCGTACCCTGGGAAAAACAATGCAATTGCTGTGGTTGGGCTTATTGGAATTTTCATTAATTATTGTGGTCTTGTGTTTCTACACTTCTCATTTGTAAAGCCCACATGTCATAATAATGACATTTCTATAGCACCAACATATTCTATGGCACTTCACACGTCCGAGGATAATTGAGCAAATAATATCAGACATTACAGAATGCAGAGTGCAGAATTCTACAATTATCCAAAGGAAGTAGTTGAGACACGAAGGATAAAAAGAGCTTACGATATATTGTACAGTATGGTCCAGCCAATGTGCATAATAAATTTTAGTAAGGCTACATGAACCAGTACTACTGAATGCATGAAGGGTGTGGGTACAGGTGATTTAAAAGACCGGATTCTGAGAAAATTTTAAGAGATCAAAAAGGGAACAGTCAAGGCACCGTCACATGCCGCAATCTCTCCTAGAAATCATCAAGGCGATATATTGCCCCGGAGCAATCGCCATGAAATTGCCTCACGGTTGCAGCGTGTGATTTGGCAATTTTGCAATGTTAAGTCGTCCCTCGGCCGTTGCCTGATTCCTGAACAGTGCTCAGTAATCAGCCGCAATCCTTAAGGCGAGATTTCCGTATTGTGGCATGTGACAGGGCGATAATGATGGAAAGAGCGTTGCCTATGATTTCCCATAGGCGTGCCTCAACTGTTCTGTAGTCCGCGCCCCGTCTGCGAGGATTGGTGTTGGCTACTGTGCTCCCATTGGCTGTCAGTTGACAGAGCTCCATATTTGAGCGTGTATTTGTGCCAAACTCTGATAGACTATAGCGTCATGTATTAGCCAGCCTTCCTGAGCAGGCTGACCAATCGTAACGCTGTTGCGTTGTCCAATGAGCGTGTATGGGTCGCGGTGTAAACCACTGTGGCACACCTATCTCCTCGCCGCGCTGAACATGTACGCCCACATTGCCTTTAGAATTATGGCGTGTGAAGCGGCGATGGAATGAGGCAAGATTGGTTCCGCTGTAGGTGAGGCAATTTCCGGAGCGACACAATGCCTTAGTTTCAGGGCGAGATTGCGACATGTGATGCCGCCATCGGCGATCTGAGGCGACCATGAAAAACGTGCACACGCACGCCAGATCGCCTCATATCTCCAGGCGAGATTGCAGCGTGTGACGGTATCTTTCAGGAATCAGGCGATGGCCGAGGGGTGATTTATCGCCGCGTAATTGCCAGATCACACACCGCAACCGTGAAGCAATTTCACGGCGATTGCTCCAGGGCGATATATGGCCTTGATGATTTCGAGGCGAGATTGCGGCGTGTGATGGTACCTTTAGGTTAGTGATGTAAGGTGATAGACCTGTCTACAGAGATGTTTGTAGAGTATGTTTAAAACTGTGAATATTGAGAAATAACCATAATGTCTGGGGGCAGAGCATTTCAGTGTACTGGGGCTACAAGAGAAAAGTCTTGGTGATGGAAGTGGGAGGTCCAGATTATGGAGGAATCAGGATATTAGTCATAAATCATTACCAGCAGGGAAGGAGATAAAGGAAGGTTTAGCAATGCGATGTATATTGGGGGTGAGTGTAATACATTTGTGTTGTATTCTGTAACAGATGGGTAGCCAGTGCAATGACTGGCACAGGGAAGCTGCATTGGTGTAGCAGCTGAAGAGAAATATGGCTCTGGCATTTGCATTCAGTACAGATTATAGAAGGAAGAATTTAATAAAAGGTTGATCAATTAGTAGAAATTCGCGGTAGCCCAGACAAGAATGAAGAAAAAACAGTTTTGCAGTTTCAAAGGGTGAATTCTGAAGTTAAGGCGAAGGTGACAAGAGTGAGTAAATGACTGGATATAAAGAGTTAAGGAAAAATCTAAGTCAAATATAACACTAAAGGTACCATCACACGCCGCAATCTCGGCTGGCGATATGTGGCGATCTAACGTGCACGCTCACGTTTTTCGTGGTTGCCTCAGATCACCGATGGCGGCACCACACGCCGCAGTTTCGCCCTGAAGCTAAGGCGATGTGTCGCTCCAGAAATCGCCTCCCCTATAGCGGAACCAATCTTGCCTAATTCCATCGCCTCTTCACACGCCACAATCTCAAAGGCAATGTAGGCGTACATATTCAGCGCGGCAAGGAGATAGGCATGCCACAGTGGTGTATACCGCGCCCCATACACGCTCATTGGACAACGCAACAACGTTATGATTGATCAGCCTGCTCTGGGAGGCTGGCTTATACAGTTATACAGAAATATTTGGACAGTGACACAAGTTTTGTTATTTTAGCTGTTTACAAAAACATGTTCAGAAATACAATTATATATATAATATGGGCTGAAAGTGCACACTCCCAGCTGCAATATGAGAGTTTCCACATCCAAATCGGAGAAAGGGTTTAGGAATCATAGCTCTGTAATGCATAGCCTCCTCTTTTTCAAGGGACCAAAAGTAATTGGACAATGGACTCTAAGGGCTGCAATTAACTCTGAAGGCGTCTCCCTCGTTAACCTGTAATCAATGAAGTAGTTAAAAAGTCAGGGGTGGATTCCAGGTGTGTGGTTTTGCATTTGGAAGCTGTTGCTGTGACCAGACAACATGCGGTCAAAGGAACTCTCAATTGAGGTGAAGCAGAACATCCTGAGGCTGAAAAAAAAGAAAAAATCCATCAGAGAGATAGCAAACATGCCTGGAGTAGAAAAATCAACAGTTGGGTACATTCTGAGAAAAAAGGAATTGACTGGTGAGCTTGGGAACTCTAAAAGGCCTGGGCGTCCACGGATGACAACAGTGGTGGATGATCGCCGCATACTTTATTTGGTGAAGAAGAACCCGTTCACAACATCAACTGAAGTCCAGAACACTCTCAGTGAAGTAGGTGTATCTGTCTCTAAGTCAACAGTAAAGAGAAGACTCCATGACAGTAAATACAAAGGGTTCACATCTAGATGCAAACCATTCATCAATTCCAAAAATAGACAGGCCAGAGTTAAATTTGCTGAAAAACACCTCAAGAAGCCAGCTCAGTTCTGAAAAAGTATTCTATGGACAGATGAGACAAAGATCAACCTGTACCAGAATGATGGGAAGAAAAAAGTTTGGAGAAGAAAGGGAACGGCACATGATCCAAGGCACACCACATCCTCTGTAAAACATGGTGGAGGCAACGTGATGGCATGGGCATGCATGGCTTTCAATGGCACTGGGTCACTTGTGTTTATTGATGACATAACAGCAGACAAGAGTAGCCGGATAAATTCTGAAGTGTACCGGGATATACTTTCAGCCCAGATTCAGCCAAATGCTGCAAAGTTGATTGGACGGCGCTTCATAGTACAGATGGACAATGACCCCAAGCATACAGCCAAAGCTACCCAGGAGTTCATGAGTGCAAAAAAGTGGAACATTCTGCAATGGCCAAGTCAATCACCAGATCTTAACCCAATTGAGCATGCATTTCACTTGCTCAAATCCAGACTTAAGACGGAAAGACCCACAAACAAGCAAGACCTGAAGGCTGCGGCTGTAAAGGCCTGGCAAAGCATTAAGAAGGAGGAAACCCAGCGTTTGGTGATGTCCATGGGTTCCAGACTTAAGGCAGTGATTGCCTCCAAAGGATTCGCAACAAAATATTGAAAATAAAAATATTTTGTTTGGGTTATGTTTATTTGTCCAATTACTTTTGACCTTCTAAAATGTGGAGTGTTTGTAAAGAAATGTGTACAATTCCTACATTTTCTATCAGATATTTTTGTTCAACCCTTCAAATTAAACGTTACAATCTGCACTTGAATTCTGTTGTAGAGGTTTCATTTCAAATCCAATGTGGTGGCATGCAGAGCCCAACTCGCGAAAATTGTGTCACTGTCCAAATATTTCTGGCCCTAACTGTACATGACGCCATTGTCTTTCGGAGTTTCCACTGAGTTTGCGGACGGTTGTGTAGCTGAAGATGTCTGTGGTGCTGAACGGACAGCTCTTCAAATATGGCGCGGTGTCAACTGACAGCCAATGGGAACACAGTAGCCCACACCAATCATCTCAGACGGGGCACGGACTTCAGCACACTGAGGCACGCCTACGGAAAATCATAGGCAACGCTCTTTCCGTCATTATGGCCCTGTCGCACACCACAACACGGAAATATCGCCATAACGATTGCGGCCGATTACTGACCACTGTTCAGGAATCAGGCGACGGCCGAGGGGTGATTTATGGCCGAGAAATTCCCAAATCACACGCCGCAACCGTGAGGCAATTTCACAGAGATTGCTCTGGGGTGACATATCGCCTTTATGATTTCCATGCGAGATTGCGGCTTGTGATGGTACCTTAAAGGTACCGTCACGCGCTGCAATCTCGCCTGGCGATATGAGGCGATCTAATGTGCGCATGCACGTTTTTCATGGTCGCCTCAGATCGCCGATGGTGGCATCACACCCCGCAATCTCGCCCAGAAAGTAAGGCGATGTGTCGCTCCGGAAATCGCCTCACCTACAGTGGAGGCAATCTTGCCTCATTCCATCACCGCTTCACACGCCGCAATTCCAAAGGCAATGTGGGCGTACATGTTGAGCATGGCGAGGAGATAGGCGTGCCACAGTGGTTTATACCGCGCCCCATACGCGCTCATTGGACAATGCAACAGCGTTACGATTGGTCAGCCTGCTCAGGAAGGCTGGTTAATACATGACGCCATAGTCTATCGGAGTTTGGCACAAATACACGCTCAAATATGGCGCCCTGTCAACTGACAGCCAATGGGAACACAGTAGCCAACACCAATCATCTCAGACGGGGCACGGACTACAGAATGGTTGAGGCACACCTACAGGAAATCATAGGCAACGCTCTTCCCATCATTATCACCCTGTCACATGCCACAATACGGAAATCTCGCCTTAAGGATTGCGGCTGATTACTGAGCACTGTTCAGGAATCAGGTGAAGGCTGAGGGGTGATTTATCGCTGCGAAATTGCCAAATCACACGCCGCAACCATGAGGCAATTTCATGACAATTGCTCTGGGGCGATATATCGCCTTCATGATTTCCAGGCGAGATTGCGGCGTGTGACAGTACCTTATGACTGCTTTCACATCAGCGTTTTTGCTGTATTGCAGCAGATCCAGCAAATGTACCGCATCTGCCGTGTCACGGCTGACTTGCGGCAAACCCCCATTCATTCTCTATGGGATTAGCAGCAGGTGCAGAAAATGCTATTTTTGCCGTGATCCGGCAAATCCGGCAGCTACAGCAGGGGAAAAAAACGAGATTAGCTGCGGTTTTTGACTTGCCACAACTGCCTGATTTGCTGGATCGCGTTAAAAACAGCACTTACCGTCCCATAGAGAATGGGGGCTTGCCGCAAATCGGCCATTACGCGGCAGATGCGGTAAATTTGCTGGATCTGCTGCAATTCGGTAAAAATGCTGATGTGAAAGGGACCTATGATAGTGGGCATTTTGCTTAGGACTTATGGTACAACCTCATTGAGAAATGAAAATATCAGGTTTAGGCAGGTAAGTAGCAGGAGGAAACACAAACAATTTTGGAAACATTCAGTTTTAGATACAGGGATAACATGATATTAGAGACAGCAGACAATCAATGACTTTTTGTAGTAATTTCGGGGTGAAATCAGAACATTTGTATAAGTGGGCAACATCAGCATAGAGATTATACTTAAAGGAAATTCTGCTGATGGTTTGTCCAATAATGGAGATGTAAAGAGAAAAGAGGAGGAGACCTATGACTGAAGCCGAAAGAGCAAGAGAGAAACAACAAGATACTCTGAAAGAGCTGTCAAACAGGTAAGCAGAGACCCAAACGAGAGCAGTGCCCTTGAGGTCAATAGAGCAAAGCATAAAGGGATTGAGTTGATGATCCACAGTGTCAAATGCTGCAGAGATGACACACGTGTGTTGTGGTCTGATGCACGTTCGGGGGATCTTCTGGTTTCAGATTGTGGCGCCCCTGAGAGTCCAGTCACCACAGAGGTACTGCACCTCAGCCAGAGGTGTGCTACCCCACTCTTGGGTAAGGAGGGACACTACCCGAGAACTACATGTGGAGCCCACTGGGACGGGGTACTCAGTACCGGACCGGGGTACTGCTGTGGATATGATGGCGGTCTTGGTCCGGATCATGTTCCGGGTTCCGCAAGTAAATGAGGGGATATTCATAGGGGAGTTTGTCGTGACGCCTCCCACGGGTTGTGGTCAGGGTGACCACCGCTGCTGCAGAACCTCCAGGGATGATGTTGGGCAGCTGAGGATGTAATGGCTCTCCGCAAGTAGAGCTGGATTCCCCGGGGCAGTGGTAGTAATATTCTATAAATGGTGCTATGAATATTGTAGGATACGGGTAGTAGTAGAGATGATGACAGTTGGTGAGGGAGAGTAGGACTTTAGTGCAAGGATCACACACACTCACGGTTTTGAAGTTTTCCAAGGTTTTACTGCAGATGATGTTTGGCAGAGTACTGTCCACGGACTCTGTACCGGGGCCGGGTTGCTCCCACCCTGGCCGGGTCCTTTGCTTCCTACTCCTGCACTTAGTGTGTGGCCCTGCTGCTGCTTTAGCTAAGCTGCTGGCCCTGTCTCCCCTCACGGGTACCCACTTGCTAGGCAACTTGAGTCTTAATTTTGTGTTTCTGACCCCGCCGTGTTGCTTTACTGTGGTACAGTGAAGATATGAAATCCTCACGCATCCGGTGTTTACTGTGCTGCTTGTATCAGGCACAATGTCGGATCTGGTATCCAGTCTTTGCGCTTCACCGGGGTGAGTTATGGGGTAACTGTGTCCCGGGTGTGTTCCTCTGCTTCTCCTACTCCTTTCCTCAGACCTTGGCCGGCCTGGAAGTGGACAGTGGACCGTGGGTTGGGCCTGATGCAGCCCTTTTACACCCAGGTCCTTTCCCTAAGTCCTCTCAGGAACTAACTCCAACTCCCTTCTGACTAACTGTCACTACCACTCTGAGGTAAACAACATTAGCTCCTCCCACTCTTGCAGGTGCCACTTAAGCTCCACCCACCACTCTGCTCTTCCCCACTTCCTCTCCCCAGTCTAGAATATATATAAGGGAGCTGCTTAAGCTCACCCTTCTGGCCTAGAGGTGCTAGTGTAGTGTCCAGTGTTGAGTGGGGAGTGACCCCGTGTTG
This sequence comes from Allobates femoralis, assembly GCA_033576535.1. NCBI lineage: Eukaryota > Metazoa > Chordata > Amphibia > Anura > Aromobatidae > Allobates > Allobates femoralis. The sequence goes on from JARQOC010000004.1 coordinate 449,827,345, forward strand.
ATGTTTCTGTGGCACTTTAACCCCTGGGGTGCCACATTCATACCCACATCCAACACCACACCACCCAGGTGCTGGTGTTCGGCCGGACCCTGTTTTGGGAGAGCCCCATTCCAGGCTGGAAGAGGAAACAGGTAGAGAGTGTGGAGGAAGTAGATAAGGGAAGCACACTAAGAAGTAGTAAAGGAAGTAGTGACAAGAGAGGATACTCAGGACGTGACGGATGTAGAGGGAGAACAAAGAGTTGGAGAGACGACAAGGTCATGAGTAGACGTGTGTGACCAAAGTCCTGGGGACTAGAGCCAGTTGGAGCTCATCCCAGGACAAAGAAAGGAACGAACCAACGGAGGAGCCAGTGAGGGGCTCTAGAGAGGCAGAAGGGGTCCCAGGGGCACGGGAAATGAGGAATCCACCCGTGGCGCCCGTATCTAAGCTGACGGAGATCAAGTTCGGCTAGAGAGACTGGGCCGCAGAGGGGGATCTGGCCCCAGCCTAGTGGAGTAACTGAAGGGCACAGCTTGCAAACCGGGGACCGAGGTATCTTCATGTGCCATGGTCCAAATTCACACTTGTTCATCGAAAGGACGGCCGCATAGGGTCGAGAGGACCATGACAACGTCACCTGCCAGGACCCGAGGCTGTGGCTCGAGACACTAAGTGTGAGGTGCGGGGCAGAAGTGAGAGAGCCAGCACAGGAAGTCAACCCAGGAAGGAATGAACTTAAGTAGGGAGTCCGGGTAAAGTGTCACCGAGTTACCCAAGAGTTGGCAGGAGCTCTAACCCAGAGAACACAGCACCTCGTGGATTGCTGGAGATACCTGGAAATGTGTACAAACAGTGAGTACAATCCAAAGACTGTACTCTGCTGTGTCCTCCAAGTCGCGTCCTCAGTCCTGCACTGCACCATATCCTATTTCCAGCATAGACTGTGTACAGTGCCCTGGGGTCCTCCGCTCTACATGTGGATAGCCACGCCATCTCAGCTCCAGTACCAACAGCCCCAGAGGATCTTTACTGCTTCGTCGGCCATCCATTCCTAATTCCCGAACACCACGGGTGGCGTCACGTTAAATCCCATACACCATACACCTTTTCACCTATTTATTGACACCGCCAGGGCCATGGAACCGGGTCACAGCCCGTGACTTTCCCAGAGAACTGCCCGATCTGGTTCCGAGTACCCCACGGTCCTGGGTTGGGCGTGTCAAGAAGGTCACAACATTTAGTTGATTGTCTTTAGTGCTCGCTCATTGTTTATCATAAGTAGGAGCTTATTTAATTCCTTCCAGTACAAAAGGGGTTAAGGTTCCTTTCTATCCTGCTGGGATTGAACAGGTAGTTGTAATGCCAGTTGCAGCCACTACCCAACTACATATACCTGCTCCTTGCTCTACTCTTTGACGACTATAGTTTAATCTATGCTGACCTGTGAAGGAGCTGTTTTTGCAGAAAGCATTGGTAATTTTTCCAGCTGATGCAGTGGAATCTCTCCTTGGAGAAAATTTGGAGTCATGTTAAATACGTTTTCCTTTTCTGTACCCCTTCCTCATGTTGTCTTTATAGCAGTATTAAGACTAGTGTTTTGCTGGCCTGTGCACTAGACAATGTTAGTCCATGGTCAGCTAAGGCTTAGGCATGTGGTCACACACAGGTGAAAGGACCAATCTAGCTAGATACATTAGGGAGCTCATGGATCAGCCATAGGAGAGTTCAGGTGGTAACCCATCTGCCCTCTCACTATAATTAGGGCAATCTTTTACACCTTCCGTGGCTTACCTCTCCTCTTGTGCCACATGCTAGGCAGTCCCTCACTCCGGTGTGACAAGAGAGATCCAGGAGAATCAGCAGGGAGCATTGACCAATAGATTTAGCTGCTAGTAGTTCATTAGAGGCTTTAGTGGTGGCCGTTTCTATCAAGCGTAAAAAGAGTGGACACCAGGTATATAGAGACTCTAGATGACCTACTACAAATAATGTGACCTTTGCATAATTTGATGTGTCTAAGACCTGCAGGACATTGGCTAATTATGACTCTTGATTGTTATTGCGTTATGTTCTCTTACACAGACTTTCATACTTATGAAAGAGTTAACGATTTTGTAATTTTCAATAGTTTTTTTGAAAAGGTCATAAGAAGTTTATTCAATTGAAAAGACAGAGCATATTCCCCTAACTTGAAACAACTAGTAGTAAATATAAGTTATATTCATCTTAAAAGTGATGCACAAAAGATGTTTAAAATGGTGCATTGTGAATACTTCCAAACAGTAAGGTGGAGCCAAAAAGGTAAAAAAAATGGTCTTTTTGAGTACTGTTTATGAATATGCAAATAAAGTCTGTGGAGCCTTGTTTAGGAGTCTAAACACAGGACTAGCCAGATTGGACTGGTCTCGCTGAGATCAGTGATTGCTTTGTGTTGAGTACTATTCACGTCAGTCCTTGATGAATACTTTTCAATCAATATGTCATGGACAGAATTCTTTTCCTAGAGTCAATCACCCTGATGACCAACTAGTCTAATTCCAGGAGCCCCAGGTGATCAACTAAAGTGAGCCATAAAATACCTCTGCAGCTGCAGTTGGAGATACATGGATCACATTTATTGACTAAAAAGAACATACTTTGTGATCGTCTGCTATAGCTTAGAGAACCAGACACCTATCATGTGTGATGTCTATATTCCCCAATAAGCATATGAACACGGTTTTCTCTCTGAAGTTACAGTCATGGCCGAAAGTGTTGGTACTCTTGAAATTGTTCCAGAATTTTCTCCCAGAAAATTATTACTTACAGTGCTTTGTGAAAGTATTTGGCCCCCTTGAACTTTTCAACCTTTTGCCACATTTCAGGCTTCAAACATAAAGATATAAATTCTAATTTTTTTCTGAAGAATCAACAAGTGGGACACAATCGTGAAGTGGAACGAAATTTATTGCATACTTTAAACTTTTATAACAAATAAAAAACTGAAAAGTGGGGCGTGCAATATTATTCAGCCCCTTTACTTTCGGTGCAGCAAGCTCACTCCAGAAGTTCAGTGAGGATCTCTGAATGATCCAATGTTGTCCTAAATGACTGGTAATGATAAGTAGAATCTACCTGTGTGTAATGAAGTCTCCCTATAAATGCACCTGCTCTGTGATAGTCTCAGGGTTCTGTTTCAAGTGCAGAGAGCATAATGAAGACCAAGGAACACACCAGGCAGGTCCGAGATACTGATGTGGCAAAGTTTAAAGCTGGATTTGGATACAAAAAGATTTCCCAAGTTTTAAACATCTCAAGGAGCACTGTGCAAGCAATCATATTGAAATGGAAGGAGTATCAGACCACTGAAAATCTACCAAGACCCGGCCGTCACTCTAAACTTTCATCTCAAACAAGGAGAAGACTGATCAGAGATGCAGCCAAAAGGACCCATGATCACTCTGGATGAACTGCAGAGATCTACAGCTGAGGTGGGAGAGTCTGTCCATAGGACAACAATCAGTCTTACACTGCAGAAATTTGGCCTTTATGGAAGAGTGGCAAGAAGAAAGCCATTTCTCAAAGATATCCATAAAAAGTCTCGTTTGAAGTGTGCCGCAAGCCACCTAGGAGATCCACCAAACATGTGGAATAAGGTGCTCTGGTCAGATGAAACTAAAATCAAACTTTTTGGCCACAATGCAAAACGATGTTTGGCGTAAAAGCAACACAACACATCACCTTCAAACCACCACCCCTACTGTCAAACATGGTGGTGGCAGCATCATGGTTTGGGCCTGCTTTTCTTCAGCAGGGACAGGGAAGATAGTTAAAATTGATAGGAAGATGGACGGAGCCAAATACAGGGCCATTATGGAAGAAAACCTGTTGGAGTCTGTAAAAGACCCGAGACTGGGACGGAGATTTATCTTCCAACAAGACAATGATCCCAAACATAAAGCAAAATCTACAATGGAATGGTTAAAAAATAAACATATCCAGGTGTTAGAATGACCAAGTCACAGTCCAGACCTGAATCCAATCGAGAATCTGTGGAAAGAGCTGAAAACTGTTGTTCACAAACGTTCTCCATCCAACCTCACTGAGCTCCAGCTGTTTTGCAAGGAAGAATGGGCAAGAATTTCAGTCTCTCGATGTACTAAACTGATAGAGACATACCCCAAGCGACTTACAGCTGTAATCGCAGCAAAAGGTGGCAATACCAATTATTAACTCAAGGGGGCTGAATAATATTGCACGCCCCACTTTTCAGTTTTTTATTTGTTAAAAAAGTTTAAAATATCCAATAAATTTCATTCCACTTCACTATTGTGTCCCACGTGTTGATTCTTCACAAAAATATTAGAATTCAGATCTTTATGTTTGAAGCTTGAAATGTGGCAAAAGGTTGAAAAGTTCAAGGAGGCCAAATACTTTCACAAGGCACTGTACGTTTTGTCTTTCACATGTTTATATTCTTTGTGTGTATGAGACCAACAAAAAAACTGAAAAAAAAGTAAAATTGCACATGATTTTACACAATATCTCAAATACAGACTTCACACAATTTTTGGCACCTTTCAAATTTAAGGGTAAACAACTTTGTTTCAAGCATGTGATGCTCAGTCAACCTCACCTGTGACAAGTAACACATGTGGGCAATGTGAAAATCACACCTGAAACCAGACAAAAAGGGGAGACATTAACTCAATCTTTGCATTGTGCATCTGTGTGTTTCGTGGTAAACATGGAACACTTAACTCTTCACGCTGCTAACAGATCCGAAAGAGCAGTCAGGATATAGAGAACCAAAAGATCTTTAATGTATACGTGTTTCATGGGCATCAGCCCACTTCTTCAGGACAAAAATCAAAATCAAGATTTTTGACCTGAAGATGTGGGCTGATGCCCATGAAATGCGTAAACATTTAAGATCCTCTGGTACCGTTCTCTGTATCCTGATTGCTCCTTTGGATCCATTATCAACAGTGCAAATATATAACCCATTCCTTCATTTTCCTTGTTTTATGCTGAGTTTACAGTCCATGGCACTAAAGCTAATCTTCCTGGACATGGAAAGCAGAGAAAAATTGATGAAAGGTTGCCACAGAAGATAGTCTCGATGATGGTTAAGTAAATCCAATTAAGTTCCAAAGAATCAGAGTGCATCAGTGTCAGCGTGAACTATCCGTCAATATTTGAATGTAATGCTATGGCAAGAGACCCAGGAGGACCCCACTGCTGACACAGGGACATAAAACATCTAGATCACAGTTTGCCAAAATAAATGGAACCTAAAATCCTTATGGGAAAGCATCTTGTGAACAGATTAGGCCAAGATAAAGCTTTTTAGTAAAGCACATCATTCAGCAGTTTACTGAAAATGAAATGAGATCTACAAAGATAAGAACATAGTACCTACAGTCAAATATGGTGGAGTTTCAAAGATATTTGGGAATTGCTACAGTTGTGGCCAAAAGTATTGACACTCCTGCAATTCTGTCAGATAATACTCAGTTTCTTCCTTTTTGGGCAAAGGCATCAACATAGAGTTTACAGGAGAAAAAAAGAGGCATTCAAAGAAAAGAACACGGTCTCTACAGTCAAACATGGCGGAGGTTCCCTGATGTTTTGGGGTTGCTTTGCTGCCTCTGGCACTGGTCTGTTTGACCGTGTGCATGGCATTATGAAGTCTGAAGACTACCAACAAATTTTGCAGCATAATGTAGGGCCCAGTGTGAGAAAGCTGGGTCTCCCTCAGAGGTCATGGGTCTTCCAGCAGGACAATGACCCAAAACACACTTCAAAAAGCACTAGAAAATGGTTTGAGAGAAAGCACTGGAGACTTCTAAGGTGGCCAGCAATGAGTCCAGACCTGAATCCCATAAAACACCTGTGGATAGATCTAAAAATGGCAGTTTGGAGAAGGCACCCTTCAAATATCAGGGACCTAGAGCAGTTTGCCGAAGAAGAATGGTCTAAAATTCCAGCAGAGCATTGTAAGAAACTCATTGATGGTTACCGGAAGCGGTTGATCGCAGTTATTTGGCTAAAGGTTGTGCAACCAAGTATTAGGCTGAGGGTGCCATACTTTTGTCTGGCCCATTTTTGGAGTTTTGTGTGAAATGATCAATGTTTTGCTTTTTGCTTCATTCTGTTTTGTGTTTTTTCATTGAAGACAAATTAAATGAAGATAATAATACCAAAGAATTTGTGATTGCAATCATTTTCAGGAAGAAACTGAGTATTATCTGACAGAATTGCAGGGGTGTCAATACTTTAGGCCACAACTGTATGTTGCCTCTGGCACAGGGTGCCTTGACTATATGCCATGAAATCATGAAATCTGAAAATCACCAAAGCATTTTGGATTAGCAATGTATTGCCTAGTGTCAGAAAGTTGGGTTTGCATCCGAAGTCATGCGTCTTCCAGCAAGAGAATGACACCAAACATACTTCAAGAAGCACCCAGAAATGGATAAAAACAAAAGCCTGGAAATTTGAAGTGGCAACAATGAGTTTGGATCTTTAGCCCATTGAACACCTGTGGAGAGATCTTAAAATGTTAAATTGCTGTTGGGAAAAGGTGCCTTCGAATATGAGATCCAAAACTCCAGCTGAGAGGTGTAAGAAACTTGTTGATGGTTATAGGAAGTGATTGATTGCAGTTATTTATTCCAGAGTGTGTGCAACGAAATATTAAGTTAAGAGTTACAAAAATGTTGTCCTGCTCATTTTTGGAGTTTTGTGTGAAATTCTGTCCAATTTTTTTATTTTGTTCCAATACACAACACAAATAAACATACCGTATATACTCGGTATAAGCCGAGTTTTTCAGCCCAAAAATTGGGCTGAAAAGTACCCCCCTCGGCTTATACGCGAGTCAGTGCGGGGGCTGCTGTATACAGCGGTATACAGCAGCCCCCGCATCCCCAGTAATGCAGGGCCCCCCCCTCATGCTCCGGTCTCCTGTAAAGCAAGTTATACTTATCAGTGCCCGCTGCCGTCCGCGCCCGCCGCTGCCGACATGCGATCCTCCATCTTCATTCATCTTCTTCCTGCTCTGTGCGCGTCGCAGGCAGTGACGTCATTACCGGCGACGCGCACAGGAAACAGGAAGAAGATGCATGAAGACGGAGGATCGGGATGTCGGCAGCGGCCGGCGCGGACGGCAGCGGGCACTGATAAGTATAACTTGCTTTACAGGAGACCGGAGCATGAGGGGGGGGCCCTGCATTACTGAGGCTGCCTGTATACTACCACTGGGACTGCTGTATATAGGGGCCCTGCATTACTGGGGCTGCAATACCACTGGGGCTGCTGTATATAGGGGCTGCTGTATACACCACTGGGGCTGCAATACCACTGGGGCTGCTGTATATAGGGGCTGCAATACCACTGGGGCTGCAATACCACTGGGGCTGCTGTATATAGGGGCTGCAATACCACTGGGGCTGCTGTATATAGGGGCTGCTGTATACACCACTGGGGCTGCAATACCACTGGGGCTGCTGTATATAGGGGCTGCAATACCACTGGGGCTGCTGTATATAGGGGCTGCAATACCACTGGGGCTGCAATACCACTGGGGCTGCTGTATATAGGGGCTGCAATACCACTGGGGCTGCTGTATATAGGGGCTGCTGTATACACCACTGGGGCTGCAATACCACTGGGGCTGCTGTATATAGGGGCTGCAATACCACTGGGGCTGCTGTATATAGGGGCTGCAATACCACTGGGGCTGCAATACCACTGGGGCTGCTGTATATTGGGGCTGCTGTATACACCTCTGGGGCTGCATATACCTCTGGGGCTGCATATACCTCTGGGGCTGCTGTATACTACCACTGGGGCTGCTGCTGTATACTACCACTGGGGAGGCTGCTGTATACTACCACTGGGGAGGCTGCTGTATACCTCACTGCTGGGGGTTGTATACCTGTGCTGGAGTCCACCCTCGGCTTATACGCGAGTCAATAGATTTTCCCAGGTTTTGGGGGCAAAAGTAGGGGGGTCGGCTTATACACGGGTCGGCTTATACACGAGTATATACGGTATATATATAACAAAACTTGTGTGTCACGGGTCCTTCTCCGGTATCCCACAATCATCAGAGCGTGCGTGATCAGCCCAAGATCCTTTATTGCTTGAAAACAAAAATCCATAAAACAATCCATCAGAATACTGTATATCCATATAATCCAGGTGGCTCTCCCATGCCTCTGGAGAGTTCACCTGGATTACCTGGATTAGCCTCCTGCACAAAAGACTGAAAACACACTGCCTTTCCTTCCTCCAACCACCTCTCCTATCCAAACCAGATCAATTGGCACACTCAATGGGGGTAAATACAAACATCTACAGGCAGAGAACTAGAAAGGAGATATCCACAGTAATTCAATTATCAGTCCCTGGGGAGTGTAATGAGTACACAGGAAGTGGGGAAGGGGAGATTCATATTATAGCAACAACACTTGTAAAACACAGTAAAATATAACCCACCATATCCCACCATCACACTGTGTAATTGCAATCATTTTTTGGGAGTAATACTTCATTTTCTAGAACAATTTCAAAGGTGTCAACACTTTCAGCCATGACTGTATTTATGACTTTCCTACCTTGAGGATCTACTAATGGATTTAGATAAAATACAAATGCAACAAAACCCGTCTTGGTAGATCCAGTCTTAACATAGAAGTTCTCTCAATCAATAACTCAACGATTATCAAAAATAATTCATAAAATAAATACACAGTGAGTAAATATACACATACCCAGGAATGTGCTAAAACTGGTTAGAATAGTGACCTGTATTATTTAAAAAAACAGCAAGGCTTTAAAGATCTAAGTGATGCAATGCAGCTTATTCTAAGAAAAGGATCTGTGGTACAAACCACTGAGCATATCGAGGAGGCTACAAAACACCGCTGATCATAGGAAGTCATATGTGAAATAAACAGGCTTCTATAAATAGGACTAACGCTGTCTAAACAGTTTGTACATTTTGTCTTTAACAAAAGGGCAAAATGTTCAGACCTCACACTAAGACTAGTCGTGATGTATGACAAAGGTGACAATACTTTAATTATTCCTTGTCAGTTAATCTGGAATAGTAGAAAAATGCTTTACTATGAAATAGGGGACATACAATACATAGGTGACTGTAATCGCTTAGGTTCAATGCTCACCAAACAATAACGGGACATTTGAAGAAGTTTATCAAAAGAGTTTAAAAAGTAAATGAAAAGATGAAACTAAAGTTAAGAAAACTCGAAGGTTGGTACCTGATACCTTCCCACTTTACCTTCACAGATCTGCGGTAAATTCTACAAGGTGTTTGGACAATCTCACTGCCGAGGTCCTGCAGAAACTGTGTGCATTATACCTAGAAGAATTGATGATATTTTGAAAGCAAAGATTCATTTATTTTAGATTTTTCTTGTGCTCATTAATTTTGCATTTTGTTAATTGATCAAAATAGACTATTATTATTTCAATTTTGAAAGCATTTCTTTGCAGTGCTCTTGATGTGGCCAGGGCTGTGGGGGTACTCGGTCACCGGGTCTGCTGAGTAGGGAGTCACAGGTGGACGGTATCCCGGTGCCGTGCCCTGGGGATCATTTGAAAGGGGGTGAGGGAATTATTTACAGGGGGACGTGACGCCACCTGTAGGGTCCGGTAAGGTGGTACCGGCGCTGCCAGCCGGCCGCTGAGGTGATGGAGGGGGGCAGCAAAGTGTGGTACAGCTCCCCACAGGTGGAGCTTTACCTCAGGGCAGCAATAAATGAAGATGGTGAGGGAGAGCAGTGAAGGAGGAAGATGGTGGTTTATAGCCGATGAACAGTCACACATACACACAGGCAGGGGCGTAACTACAATAGGTGCAGGGGTTGCGATCGTACCCGGGCCCTGCAGCCTAGGGGGGCCCCAAACGTCTCTTTGGCCCATAGAAAAAGACTAATACTACTAAAGATTTGCAATAATTGGGGGCCCCGTTGGAGCTTTCGCATCGGGGCCCCGAGGCCTGAAGTTACGCCACTGCACACAGGGATGGTTGTTCTGGTACCTTTTACTAGTAGTCACAAAACAGGTACAGTCTTGAGTAATAACCGGGTCCCTGGTGCAATTTAGGATCAACTCCTTAGAAGGATATGAGGCCTCCTTTATCTCTATTCTTTCTCTTGAGGGATGAGTCTTTCCTGAGTTTGAGCTCTCCAATTCTCTATTGTCTAAAACTAACAATCAGGCCCTTCTGCGGGAACCCGGTTTATCCTGTGGCCCCTGGTCCTCTGTTTGGTTAGTTTTTAATATCTCCAATATCTTCCTTCAGAGCTAAACTTCTCCTGAAATTGCTGGGCTTTTTACTGTGGCTATACAAGCCCACAGCATCGGACTCCAGTGTCCAGTTGTCCTCAAGGGGGAATATCTTTTAGTCCCTCTTCTTATTCCCTACCTCTTCTCCTTGCCTCCGGCCCCTTCCCTGGGGTGTGAACAGCTGACAAAATGGTCCCTTCTGGTCCTGGCATCTGTCTTTTCCAGAGACCAGCAGCTTTGCCTCCACCTTTCTCCTCTCCTCACACGAACCAACTGCCTAGCAACTGTCTCCTAGGACCAACTGTCTCCTCCTCTCAGCCTGGATCTCCTTAAAGGGGAACTGACTTAATGCAGCCAGTAGAGCTCCCCCTTCAGGTCTGGAGTGGAAGGTGTTGTGTGCTGAACAAACCAAGGTGTCAATCCTTCCTTGCACCAGTGTAACCTGTGGCAATCCCCTGCAGGGGTGCCACACTCTAGGTCAGAGGTTCCCAACTCCAGTCCTCAAGAGCCACCAACAGTGCATGTTTTCAAGATTTCCTTAAGGTACCGTCACACGCGGCCATGATTTCACTGCAACCAGCAAATTACCAGTGAAATTGCTAGAAAAATTGCCGCGTGTGTGACGGTACCTTTAGCATTGCACAGGGGTTGGAGTCATCTCTGTACATGTGATTTAATTATCACTAGGGATGAGCGAGTCCTAAATTACTCGGAATCGCTAGACCCGCACGAGTCCGAGCCCAGGACTCGGGACTCGTGGCGAGTCTAGCGAGTCCAATGTTAAAGAATAGGGAATATGGATTCGCGAGTCCCGAATAGATAATTCAGGACTCGGAATCGCAGACTCGCTAGGATTCGGAGCATTGGCTCAGGGGCTGGGCTGGAGCCTCTTCCCCTGGCTGGCAGTTAGGTATGTCTTGTCCGGACAGCCTTGAGAACGGGGGGGGGGGGGGCCGGGGTGCTGTCAGGTCCGGACAGCCTTGAGAACCGTGGGGGGGGGGGGGTGCTGTCAGGTCCGGACAGCCTTGAGAACCGGGGGGGGGGGGGGGGGGGGGGGTGCTGTCAGCTCCGGACAGCCTTGAGAACCGGGGGGGGGGGGCTGGGGGTGCTGTCAGCTCCGGACAGCCTTGAGAACCGGGGGGGGGGGGGGGGGTGCTGTCAGGGCCAAACCTTACCTCCTCCAGCCGCGAAACAGCCCGCCTGCCGCACACCGACTCGCCCGCTTTGGACTCGTTACTAGGCGAGTCTTCGCTAAAAGACTCGCCGATTCCCGAGTCCAGCGAGTCCCTTAAGAATCGCCGAGTAACGAGTCCTAGCGAGTAGACTCGCTCATCCCTAATTATCACCTGTGCAATACTAAGGTAATCCTGAAAACATGACCTGTTGGTGGACTTTGAGGGCTGGAGTTGGGGGACCTCTGCTCTAGATTATTGCAGGTGAGACTTTTGTAGGCTGACACTCTATTTTTACTTAGTAATTTTGTATCAGTCGTGTGACAGTCAGAGTTTGTGTGATATTTGATGTAGAGGGGGTCATATATTTAGTGGACATTAGGGTATTTTCACACTGCATTGGTAGTGTGTTTCCCAGAATTCCCATCAGTAGACATAAACTTTTAAAGAGTTATTCTACAGATCAGTCTTCAGGACTGCACCACTACTCAGCCTCCTGATTGAGTATTGAGCTCCTGAATGATCTACAATTTAACCAGCAGCGTGGTGTCACTTCTGGCCCAAATTGTTCACTCTCTGATGATGTAATACTTTGCCTCAGTTACATTGGAGGATCACAATAGCACTATAGCTGGCCGTCTGTGAGCACTTACAAAGTCTACTGGAAAGAGCTTGTAAGTGCTGCACTCCTTGACTCAGAGATCTGCCACCTATGACTGACCGCAGTGGTGGCCAGTAACCTCAGCAGTTAGCAGTAAACAATAAAATTAAAAAAATTAATAATATAAAAACTGATTAATACTCTAATAACTAGGAAACTGATTTTTTTTTAACACACTCCAATTATAAATATTGATTGTGAGTAGAATATGCCTTTAACCCCTTCATGACCAGGGAATTTTTCATTTTTCATTTTAGTTTTTTCCCCGCTGCTTCCAAGAGTCATAACATTTTTTATTTTTCTGTTAATATAGACATATGACAGCTTGTTTTTTGCGGGACAAGATGTACTTTCATATGCAATAATTTATTTTACCATATAGTGTACAGGGAAATTGCAAAAAAATTTGATTTTTGGGTATTTTAGTCGCCATATTCACTATATGGTAAAACCGACATGACGAGGTGATGCCTCGGGTCGGTACGAGTTCGTAGACATCCAACATGTATACCTTTATTGGTATGTAGGTAGTGAAAAAAAAATTCAGAAGTTTGCAAAAAAAACAAAAACGGGCTTTTTGCGCCATGTTCTGCGACCCGTAGCGTCCTCATTTTTCAGGATCTGGGGCTATGTGATGGCTTATTTTTTGCGTCTTGAGCTAACGTTTCTAATGATACCATTTTTGGGGGGATCCGGAGTTTTGATCGCCCGCTATTGCATTTTATAGCAATGTTGCGGCTACCAAAAAAACAGAATTTTGGCGTTTGGACCATTTTTTCCATTACGGAGTTTACGGCTCTCATTAACGGATTTAATATGATGATAGATCGGGCGATTCTGAAAGCGGCGATACCAAACATGTATATTTTTTAAATTTTTTTAATACTTTTATTGTGATTGGAGAAAAAGGGGGGTGATTTGAACTTTTTTTTTACAGGTTTTTAAAAACTTGATTTTTTTATTAATTCTTATTTTTACACTGCCCCTTTAAGAGACACCTTGCTGCACAGTCCGATCGCTGCAGCTCATCTGTATCTCCCAGAATCGCGGACCTGCTGTGGTTGGCAGTGCCAGCCAACCACAGCAGGAAACTGCGCTCTGACAGCATCCGGGGGTCTAGCCAGGACCCCGGTCTGTCACATGAGTGCCGGAGATCCCGCGATAGTATTGCAGGATCTCTGGAGCAGGCCGGGAACAGCACGCTCCACGCCTCAGCCGCCTTGGATCCCGCTGTCAGAGATTGACAACAAGATCCAAGGGGTTAACAGGGCCAATCGGATCTCGAATCCGATCGGAGCTGTTACCCCAACATCTCAGCTGATGAGATCAGCTGAGATGTCGGTGCTTTGATGTGAGCTCCATGCCGGAGCTCACATCAGAGCCCCCTTACCGGCCCAGGATGTTGTACAACGTCCTGTGTTGGCAAAGAGTTAATGAGTACAAGTGACATCTATCACATATAGACTTGTAAAAATAAAAGGAAAACGTACACCACATAATTATACTGGATACTTCTGCATAATAAGCTTAGCTTTGTCAATCAAGAAAAAAACCATAAACCCAGATATATACCTGTCATACAGAGTGTATCGTCAAGACATAGCTTGAAAGAAAGTAGAGAATTCTTCTGAACATGTATTTTTCTTCTTACATTTTATTATGCAGGTTATTATGATAGTAAAGGATACTTTTATAAAGATATGGCCATCGCCCTCCACTACAGTCGTGTCTTGTGTCATTGTGTTAGTTTAAGGAAATGGGTTAAGATTCCTCCCCCCACAGAACAGAGCTGATATTTTAGTGGTCATGCATAGTTTTTATAGTTGTCTAATCCATATGGATGACTTGAAAGAAATAAAATAAACTGTAATAATGTGTGACTTTATCAGAACAGTGACAAATATTTATACCATATGGGTCCCCTATACAAGAAGGAACTATAAATGACAGTAAAAATAGCCATTGGGTGTTTAGACAGTAGGTGGACAGCTGTGTGATTTTTAAAGCGTTCTCTGGAATTTACTGAGAATATGTCTCCATTGAGAGTGTTTCATATGAAGAATCAGGCTTCCGCTAGAACAACATGTCCTAGACACACAGTGGTCTCCTTGAAAGGTTACTCAAATACTTAGAAAACTGGTGTTCATAGTTTATGTCAACTTTCCGACATATTAATATGCACCGCTGCGAAATATCATGTTCCTGTGATTGACAGGTTCCCCGTCATTTTATTTTTTCTTTTATTGCAGTGTTTTTTTTGGACATTTTTGTAAAAAGACTGTAAGAATTTATCATTTAAAAATGATAGCATACTGTCATGCCGGCTTCAGACTGTTCACACTGGGGAGTCTGATGTCCAGCCTTAGACTTCTTTGCTACTCAACCTGAGTTTGGGCGTCCGCGGTGGTTTGTTGACTGATGTTTAGCTCTGCAGGAGTTAACTTTTTGATTAGTGTCAATTGAAGGTTGAGGCTGCTGGAACGCCTTCTCCCTTTAAGTATGGCTCAGAACATTCTTGGATGCCAACTATAGCATTTGCTTGCCTCTTGCATACCGGTCCTGTGTTGGAGTTGCTGTTGCAACGCTAATCGTTGCTTGGTGTCTGGTGAAGTATACCTTGTTGTTTTTTCATTCCCTATTTGTATTTGAGTTCTCCCTACACACATATTGTATCTTCCTGATTGTTTGCTGTGTGGGACTGTTTACTTTATTTCTGTCTGTCTTTATCTGTGGGGTCCATTACGGTTCACCTCATGGAGTGGAGGTTGGGGGTTTAGCTCAGTGCTGGAAAGGAGAAAGGGATAGGTTGGCGACTTAGGTCTCTCTACCACCAAGAGTACCCCTGAGTTAAGGAAAGTCAAGGTTCTCCTTGCCTGAGGGGCATTCAGGGGCCCAAGTTCCTTTCCTCCTTTTCTCCCATAATTCCTCATGACACATACCTAAGTAAGTTTCTTTGGCGCTAAATAAAAGACAAAAATTAAAGAATGGCTATTTGTTAAAAATTTTCTAACAAATTAGATCAATTTAAGTTAAAATTGTCTGTATATTACATATATTATGATTAGCTACAAACTGATAGATAATCAGAAAAAAGATGAAAGCTAGCTAAGGTAACCTCACCCTTTTGCGGGTCATACAAAAGTTAGTGGAAAAGCGTTTTGATATTTTCATTGGCACCATTTTTGGATAAATACAACTTTTTGATTGTTTTGACTTCAATTTTTGGAATGAAGACCAATTTTGTCATTGTTTTTGTATGTTTGTTTTGTTTGAATTTTTTATAACTAAATGTTACCTCTATTTAGTGGTTCAGTGCAAAATGATGTCATTTTTTTCACATTCAGGATGTTTTCTTTTTATATTGCTTTTGCCTAAGAACCATTCTTGATTTTTTTTTCATCAAGAAAGCTTGTATTTTGGAGGATGAGTTGATATTTGTATGTTACCATAATGGTACAGACACATTTTTGATCACTTATTATTCTGTTTCTTTTTCTTTCTTTTTTTCTCTCGTGAATGTATAGAAAAACAGCATTTTCTGGCAAATCTTTTTATGTCTATGTGGATAAAATATAATTTTACATGTGGGTATACACATAGGTTTAAAACAATATATATAATAAATAAATAAAGCATTTATGTTTTTACTTTTTAATATTTTGTATTGCAATATATTATGACAACTGTATCAGTTTAACTCTGCCAGGAATCTTACAGATTTCTAATAAAATAATCTTTGTATCTATCATAAGTCTTGGTAAATGTACGGTCCATGAAAGATGCATACATCATGATGCTTGGTCAGCCCTGTTGTAACTCTAGTCCGATGGGCCCCTCGTGCACAATTTAGACCTGCCCCCACATCCCCACACGTTGTTCAGATAGATGTATGGGCCCTTGTAGCTTCCTAAATCTTATGAAGACTTATGAATTATCCTCCGTTCTCCTTTATTATATAATAATATCCCCCATACTGGTATATCTATCCTTGTCCCAGTATATACATCCTAGTATATACAGTGCCTACAAGTAGTCTTCAACCCCCTGCAGATTTAGGTGGTTTGATAAGATGCAAATAAGTTAGAGCCTTCAAACTGCAAACGAGAGTAGGATTTATTAACAGAAGCATAAATCTTACAAACCAAAAAGTTATGTTGCTCAGTTGAATTTTAATAAATTTTAAACATAAAAGTGTGGGTCAATTATTATTCAAACCCTAGGTGTAATATTTTGTGGAATAACCCTTGTTTGCAATTACAGCTAATAATTGTCTTTTATAAGACCTGATCTGGCCGGCACATGTCTCTAGAGTTATCTTGGCCCACTCCTCCATGCAGATCTTCTCCGAATTATCTAGGTTCTTTGGGTGTCTCATGTGGACTTTAATCTTGAGCTCCTTCCACAAGTTTTCAATTGGGTTAAGGTCAGGAGACTGACTAGGCCACTCCATCACCTTGATTTTTTCCCTCTTGAACCAGGCCTTGGTTTTCTTGGCTGTGTGCTTTGGGTCGTTGTCTTGTTGGAATTTGAAATTACGACTCATCTTAAGATCCTTGATGGAGGAGCGGAGGTTCTTGGCCAAAATCTCCAGGTAGGCCGTGATATCCATCTTCCCATGGATGCGGACCAGATGGCCAGGCCCCTTGGCTGAGAAACAGCCCCACAGCATGATGCTGCCACCACCATGCTTGACTGTAGGGATTGTATTCTTGGGGTCGTATACAGTGCCATCCAGTCTCCAAACGTCACGTGTGTGGTTGGCACCAAAGATCTCGATCTTGGTCTCATCAGACCATAGAACCCTGAACCAGTCTGTCTCAGAGTCCTCCAAGTGATCATGAGCAAACTGTAGACGAGCCTTGACATGACGCTTTGAAAGTAAAGGTACCTTACGGGCTCGTCTGGAACGGAGACCATTGCGGTGGAGTACGTTACTTATGGTATTGACTGAAACCAATGTCCCCACTGCCATGAGATCTTCCCAGAGCTCCTTCCTAGTTGTCCTTGGGTTAGCCTTGACTCTTCGGACAAGCCTGGCCTCGGCACGGGAGGAAACTTTCAAAGGCTGTCCAGGCCGTGGAAGGCTAACAGTACTTCCATAAGCCTTCCACTTCCGGATGATGCTCCCAACAGTGGACACAGGTAGGCCCAACTCCTTGGAAAGGGTTTTGTACCCCTTGCCAGCCTTGTGACCCTCCACGATCTTGTCTCTGATGGCCTTGGAATGCTCCTTTGTCTTTCCCATGTTGACCATGTATGAGTGCTGTTCACAAGTTTGGGGAGGGTCTTAAATAGTCAGAAAAGGCTGGCAAAAGAGATAATTAATCCACACATGTGAAGCTCATTGTTCTTTGTGCCTGAACTACTTCTTAATACTTTAGGGGGACCAAACAGAATGCTTGGTGGTTGAGGGGTTGAATAATGAATGACCCTCTGAATTAACTTTTAACGCTTTAAAAAAAAAAAAAATTAAAAAATCTTTTTGGCTGCAGTGCATTTCCCACTTCCAGGCTGATCTACAGTCCAAATGTCACAATGCCAAATTAATTCCGCATGTGTCAACCACCTAAATCTACAGGGGGTTGAATACTACTTGTAGGCACTGTATGTCTCCTATCCTGGTATATATGTCTCCCATCCTAGTATATATATCCCTATCCTGATATATACATTCCTCATCTTGGGCACATCCGGGTATATATGATCCATATTCTGGTATATATGTCCATATCCTGTGCTATGCTTACCATGGTGTGAGCATGGTTATTGGACACACTGGACCACAGATGGTCTGTAGAAGCTGACCTCTAAGACAGGACCAGGAAGGAGAGTGATGAGTAAATATACAGTGTTTAGAACGTACACCCGCAGGAGCAGCCAAGGTCTGGCAAGAACAAAATCTCTAGTAAAGCTTACAGGCTGTCACTGGACAGGACAGCTTCTGATGCCGACACGTACCAGCAAGAGCAGAGTCCAATACAGAGTCCACCACAGATTGGTAGTTGCGTGGCACAGGCTCACTGAAGATGGAGGCAGGCTGGTTTGGTGTGGCAGGCTCTCTAGAGACAGATGTCAAGAGGTGGACTTGGCAGGCTCATTAGAGGCAGGTGTAGACAGACTGGTGTACAGGCCTCGCGTCAGCACCCGGCATACCAGGGCAGGCGCCGGGGCCCTGAAGAAGTGAGGGGGCCCACTCGCTGTATGTGAGCAAAATGCAGTGAGGCGACCCACTCTCAGACAGTTGCCCTCTCTCCCTCTCTTCTCTCCCTCTTCTCTCCTGCTCTGCACTGATCTATAGGAAGTGATCCAATTCTATAGTGGCCGCGCTCCCCGTGGTAATAATTTTAAGAACTTCTTGTCCACAAAAAATTTTATTCCTCAAAACATGCGAGAATATAAAAAACGGATACAACGCGTTTCGGCGGAGACAACCGCCTTCCTCAGATACCTGAGGAAGGCGGTTGTCTCCGCCGAAACGCGTTGTATCCGTTTTTTATATTCTCGCATGTTTTGAGGAATAAAATTTTTTGTGGACAAGAAGTTCTTAAAATTATTACCACGGGGAGCGCGGCCACTATAGAATTGGATCACTTCCTATTGAACCTTTATGCCTGTGGGAATCCGTGGCAGGACCCAATACAGGATCAATTCAAGGCGAGCAGCAGACCCGGATAAATATCCAAAGCGTGAGGAGGCTTTGGAAAAACCATATGCTTGAAGTTTTATGGCAAGAGGTGAGTGCATAAAACTTCATTAAAAGGGCACCAGAGAGTTACATTGGTAACGCGCTGAGATTGGCGCCGCATGTTTGTTTTTTATATATACCCCACAGGGAATCACCTTACTGCACTGATCTATGTGATTGGTACACAGCAGGAGAGAAAGCTGAATGGAGACTGCAGGAGCTGAGCAGCTGAAGAACCTTCCTGACTGTCATGTGACCTAGATTCAAAGGTCCTGCAGCTCCTCAAGAGTTAGTTTCCATGCAGCTCTCAGTTTCTCCTCTTCTGCTGGGTATCGATCAGGAAAGCAAGATATGGTAATGTATAGTGTGTGTGTGTATTAGTGTAATTAGTGTGCCTGCTGCAGGGGTGTGTGTTAGTGTAATACGTGTGCCTGCTGTAGGGGTGTGTGTGCTAGTGTAATAAGTATGCCTGCTGCAGGGGTGTGTGTTAGTGTAATTAGTGTGCCTGCTGCAGGGGAGTATGTTAGTGTAATTAGTGTGCCTGTTGTAGGGGTATGTGTGTTAGAGTAATAAGTGAGCCTGCTGTAGGGGTGTGTGTGTGCTAGTGTAATAAATGTGCCTGTTGCAGGGGTGTGTGTTAGTGTAATTAGTGTTCCTGCTGTACAGGTGTGTGTTAGTGTAATAAGTGGGCCTGCTGTACGTGTGTGTGTTAGTGTAATTAGTGTGCATGCTTTAGGTGTGTGTGTGTGTGTTAGTGCAATAAGTGTGCCTGCTGCAGGGATGTGTGTGTGTGTTTCTGTTAGTGTAATAAGTGTGCCTGCTACAGGGGTGTGTGTGTGGGTATATAGAAGTGTCTTTATGTGCATTCAGCAGAGCTATATGAGTCTAATAGGCTGGATCCTGGAGGGGAGGTAATATATTTAATTGAGGGGGTACGCTGGGCCCTGGGGGTGGAGTAATATATAGTATATATAAAGGGTGAGGGTGCTGGTTGGGTCTTGGGGTGGGACGGTGATATTTATGGAGGATTAGGTATTGTACTATACCTATATTTCTATATCAATGCGTCATGAATTGTGGTATGTGTTAAAGCGGCCAACTGGGACTCTTTTGGCCAGGGCCCACAAAAACCTGGAGTCAGCCCTGCTGGTGTAGGAGGTTCAGTTGAGGCAGGCACTAAGGCGAGACAAATTATTAGCAATAGCATGGAACAAGGTACAAGGCAAGGGACCTGAAAACAAACAATGTTACTAAGGGCAGGAAACGTTGCTCAGGCACCTCCCTAAAGGGGAGGGTGCCATATATACAGAGTTTACAACAATAGGCTCTGAGGTACTTCCATGTTAAGGCATTCTGGCCCTTTAAATGAGAGCAGGATGTGGTGGGCGTCTCATAAGGGAACACCTAGAAGTCCCATTCAGTGATTGTATGTTCTAGGAGGAGTGGGGAGCTGGAGGATGGCGCTTGACCACAGGCTGGGTAAGAAAACTATGTGCAAGGAAAGACAGCAGAATGGGCTGAGCATCGACCTCCCTGCCCAGTGGAGGCAAGCCACATGGCTGGAGGCATGACATCCTGGTATAACGGTCCCCCAGCCTAGAAAAGATTTTACCCATTATGGTATATATGTCCTCATCCTGAGCCCATTCTGGTATATATTCCTCCCATTCTGGAATACATGGTTCTCCTCCTGGTTTATATGGTCCCCATCCTGGTATATATGGTTCCCATCCTGGTATATATAGCCATCATCCTGGTATATATGGTCCCCATTCTGGTATATATGTCCCATCATTCTGGTACATATGGTTTTCATCCTGCTAAATATGTTCCCAATCCTGGTATATAGGATCCTTCTAATGGAATACATGGACCTCAGCCTGGTATATAAGTTCCCATTCTGTCTCTAAGACATAAGAAAAAAAATTCTACTTACCTTCCCTCCACTCCTTCGATGACCAGTGTCCTCTGTAGCCAGTGCGCCAATAGCTGACATCAGAGTGAATGCCATGGCACGTCATTGTCATGCACCGCCCCTAGTCATGGTACCGATATCAGATGTCAGCCACTGTTTGCCCGGCGGCATGCATCGCAGTTCATGAACTCGACGGGTCTCTGTGCTTCAATACATATCAGCTGAATGTGCATTATCAGATGCACATCCAGCTGAAGCAATGCTGTGATTAGAGGGCCCCTGTTTTCCCAGGCCCTGTCATGATTGCGACCCCTGTGGTCTGGTACAGCATGTGTACCCACATGATCAGGAGCCTGACTGACATAAACAGCCGGGCTCCTGCAAAAATTGCAGGGAAATGTAAGATCTCTGATCCTCCAAGTTAGACCACTTAAGTGCTCTTGTTAAAGGGAACCTGTCATGTGATTTTATAGTACATTACTAATGGTATTCTGAAACAAGGCATGGGCAGCCCTTTCAGGATCACTTTTATTGTAGTAGCTTCTCCTGTTATCTTGCTGTAAGCCCTGGAGACTTTGGTGTGGTATGCCAGCTAGTCAAGCAAATGTTAATACAAATTGATTATGCCCTGCACCCCATGCCCATAACCTTCCCTCCACAACACTGAATTCTCCAGGGCTTTCAACACGAAGCTATAGCAATAAAGGTTACTGATCCTAAAAGGGCTGCCCAAGCTCTATTTCAGGATACCATTATTATTATACGTTAAAATCACCTGAAAGATTCTCTTTAATATCAGCGTCATGTAAATGGTTAAACAGAGGGAGGGTATTCCACTGTCCAATTAGCGTCCTATCTCAGCATGACCTTATTGTTGTCATTACACTGGAGACCTAAGAATCGCCCAAATAGTTGCCATTAGTTCTTCCATTAGACCCAGCCAGAGGTAGCAATATTGCAGTGCATTACATGAGTAATCAAATTAATTTAAAATTCAAGTCCCATAGCAAAACTAAAACAAAACAGTTGAGAAATACTAAAAAAAGGCCAAAAAAATGCTTTCCCTTTAACTTTTACTTTGTTATAAAATTTTTAAAAAAACATAATTGGTATCTGTACGTTCATAATCACCCATGAAATAATAATATCATGTTACTAAACCCATATAGTACATATCATAAATGGGAAAAAACAATGCCAGAAATGTGGTTTTTCATTATTTTATTTGTTCATTCATTCATTTACCTTCCAAAAAAAATGAAATACAACAACCTGTACCCCAAAATAATACCAAGGAAAAATCTACTCATCAACCGTAAATCTACTAATCTATGTCTCCAACCTCAACTACTTCAACTTCAACCTCTCTACCTCTCTAGTCTGTACTTATCTCTGCTGCCCAACTAATCCACCTCTCCCCTCCGTTGTCCCCTCTGCAAATCCCTTCATTAGTTCCCAACTCCCCAATTTATCTAGTTTAAACTATTTACACAGACCTACAAACCC
This sequence comes from Allobates femoralis, assembly GCA_033576535.1. Classification (NCBI taxonomy): domain Eukaryota; kingdom Metazoa; phylum Chordata; class Amphibia; order Anura; family Aromobatidae; genus Allobates; species Allobates femoralis. Next base: position 449,849,565 of record JARQOC010000004.1, read on the forward strand.
ATCCATAATCTGTCTATCCAGTATATCTCTGAACTAATTTCCCAATATTTTCCAACACATAATCTTCAGTTCTCCCAAAACCTACTTTTTCCTCCACACATTTGTTCCTTACCAAATTGTCTCCAAGACTTTTCCCGACTACGGTAATAATAATAATAATAATTTTATTTATATAGCGCCAACATATTACGGAGCACTTTACAATTCAGAATTATTCCCCATCCTCTGGGATTTTGTGCCCAAACACATCTAATTATCTGCCACATTCAGAACCTTTAGATGGAACTTGAAAACCTGTGTTCTAAAGAAAGCTTACAACCTGCAGATAACCCACACTCACCCCCACCAGGAGCTGTCGAAACTCCCATTCTACTTTCTCCCTCCACATCATCCTATAGAATTTAAAGGGAACCTGTCAGGTCTTGGTAGCTCTCTAAACTATCTGTACGGGCCACGTCACAAATGGCGACGTGGGCGGCGATTTTTTTAGGCGTGGCCTATCGCAGCCGACGTCGCCAATGTGTCGCCCAATCTAAATAGGCGAGAGTGACGCATTTGAGTGGTCGCCTGGTTTCACAGCAGCGCTGTGAAACCAGGAGGCCACTCTGAAGCGATGTGTACACATCGCTTCATGTAAACGGCCGACGGCGATCTGACAGGCGATGGGAGCCATAGGCTCCCATTGCACTGCATCGCTGCTGCTGTTTTTAGACACCCCAGCGGCGATGCCGCCTGTCAGATTGCTGGTGCGTCGCCGGAGGTGTCGCCCCATGTAAACGGGGGACGGCGACGCTGACGGGACACCAAATGCGTGCGCGCTCCCGCCTGTTGCTGCCGACATATCCGGCGACATCACCTAGTGTGATGTGGCCCTACCTGTCCCTGCATCTTCCTATCTAATCCCTAACCATCCCTCTCTGTGCTAAAGGGGCCCTATAATGAGGGAGAAAAATAAGTTTTATACTTACAAACTGTTTCCAGCTGGAGACTGGAAAGGCGGGCTCCATTCTCCCCTCCTCACGCTGTCTCCATACGCCCCGCTGGGCGTCCGCATTCTCCTTAGTAGTGACACCTCCTATTCAAAATGCCCGCCTCTTATGATCATGTGATGCCCAAGCTGGAAAGTCATATCCGGCCAGGTACATTGTGGGGATGATCACGTGGTAAGCGCCGCGCTCAGGCACATGGGCAGTGCGCATCTTGAAGCTGGTGACTCACCGTAGCTGGGTTCTGCACGTCGCAGGCGTCTGCTTCTTCTTGTCACGGAACCACGCCTGCGGCTGTGGGGCCCGGTGGTCCAGATCAATAAGGGGATGGCTGAACAGTAGGGGTTAATTGTCCTCGTGACGCCACCTGTGAGTGTTCCGGTGATGTCCACCGGCGCTGCTTGGGCCCCTGGGGGACGGAATGCAGCAAGATGGGACGCTCCCCACAGGATGAGCGGGAGTCCCCGGGACCAGGAGCTGCACAAGATGTTGTGAGGCAGCTTAGTCAGGCTGCTGTTAGATCCAGGAATTAAACGCAGACACACCAAAGTCTTTTAGGTACCTTTACTGGTGGAAAGCAGGTACACTTGGACCAGTTGAGGGTGAGGTCAACACTCCTGGAGGTTCACAGCAAGCAGTGGTGTAGGCTTCCTTTCTCTGTTTCTTTTAGTAAGGTTGGGTGGATGTGGAATCCAGCCGGACCGTGAAGTGTGTTCAGAGGAACTTGATTCACCTGAGTATCAGCACTGAGGGCACTGTCAAAGGGTTAAGCTGGATCAATGCACTTCCCTGGGCTCTCGTCGGTGAGTGCTTTAGGTGAGCAGGGGGCTAAACTCACTGTGCAGTATGCTGGTTCTGTGTGGTGGCTGGGTAGCTCTCAAAGCTCGGTTCCAGTAACCGGATGATGAGGGAGAGTTAAGGTAACTCTGTTGTCCCTGAGAGGTGCTCTCCTTTCCTACTACCCCAATTACAAGGATTTCCTCACTGGGCAGGTGTGCTGGTTCGGGCCTAGTGTGGCTGCAGAACTGGTGGATGCACACGTCCTGCAGCTCTTGTAGCGTCTGCACACTCTGGTGTTTCTCCCTCCAAGACCCTATTTATAGGGGGAACTGGCTCAAAGTGACCAGTGGAGCTCCCCCTAGAGGCTTGGGGTGAAACAGGTGTTAAAGATGTACTAAGGTGTTGTGTGAGTATTGCTTTGCTGTTACTGCTCCATTCATGTCCCAAGGGTTCTGTGGTGCCCAACAGGTACCAGGGTGCCACACTGGCGCATACCACGTGATCATCCCCACAATGCACTGAGCCAGATATGACGTTCCAGCCCAGGCATCACATGATCACAAGAGGTGGTCATTTTGAATAGCAGGTGTGATTACCAAGAAGAATGCGGACGCCCAGCGGGGCGTATAGAGACAGCGCGAGGAGGGGAGAATGGAGCCCACCTTTCCAGTCTCTAACTGGAGACAGTTTGTAAGTATAAAACTTATTTTTCTCCTTCATTATATTGCCCCTTTAGCACAGAGAGGGATGGTTAGGGATTAGATAGGAAGGTAGTGATAGGTTAGAGGGTCCGGTTACCACGACCTGACAGGTTCCCTTTAAGCCTGCAAAGGCAGGACCCTCTCCTCTCTGTACCAGTCTGTCATTGTTAGTGTTTGTTCACTGTAATTTATAACTGTATTTTTTGTAACCTATTCTCTTGACAGCACTATGGAATCAATGGTGCTCAAAAATAATAAATAATAATTTTAATAATCTTGTAAAATAAAGTCCTTATACATTGTTATTGACAGAAAAATTAACAAGATATGGCTCCAAGACTATAACTCTACAAAAACAAATGTTTCTTTTGGATTTAAAAGACAATATTCTATACATAATAGCAGGCAGGGATTGGCAGGAGTAAATATATGCTGGTACAGATTGTCACTATTGCTGCCATGTATGCACTGAGCAACAGAGGACTACTGATTCACCAGTTGAATTCTAGTTATTTTTGCACTTATCCTGTTGTCTACATGTTTTTTTAAACCTTTACAACCCTTTTAACATACAAAATTGGACAAAAAAAATGTATGCGGTGTCGGCCGGGCACTGTGATGGAGAAGAGGAGATTTTCCAGGAAGATTTATATTTTTAATGTTTTAATGGACAACACGTTTCAGGGACGAGCCATCCCCTTTATCAGATACATCCGATGAATGGGACGAACCGTCCCTGAAACGCATAGTCCATAAAAAGTATTCCTCTCCTTGGAAAGTTTTGTCTCCTCCATTACAGTGTCCGGACAACACAATTTTTTATTCATTTTATTCAATTCTATGATCAGATCCCAGCAAAGTACACTTTGAGCTTGTGGTCAGAGCAGCAGTGATTGAGTGGAGACAATCATTGTTGTGCCTGTTCAGCACATTCACCAAGGTGAGCGCTACTCATGTATCATGTTCTTCTCTGGCTGGCTTAACTGATCCACACGTGATGTACTCTCTTCTTTCAGTCTCTATATGTTTTAACAATAAGAAGCACTCCTTAAGCAAACATTTTAATGTCTGACACTATCTAAATGTATACATAGTGTAGTGTAGTGTAAGGCTGGGTTCACACTGGCGTTCAACCGCCATGTGAGCGCAGCCAGTGCAAGCCCCTATCTTTATAATGGGAGCGCACGGTGCTGCGCTTGACTGCGCATGACCGTGCGCTCCCATTCACTGCCATATGTGATTTGTATGCAGGCGGATGCCTGCGCACAGATCACACACTCTCCTCCACACCAGGGACGTGACATGTTGCATTACTGGTGCGGACGAGAGTGTGTGATTTGTGCGCAGGCATCCGCCTGCGTACAAATCACATATTGCAGTGAATGGGAGCACACGGTCATGCTCAGACCGTGTGCTCCCATTATAAAGATAGGGGCTTGCGCTGGCTGCGCTCACATGGCGGTTCCCCTCCGCAGAACGCTACGGAGGGGAAAGCCAGTGTGAACCCAGCCTAAGCGCAGTAACCTCAGTCAGCATCTTCCCTGGTTTCCAACGGTGCTCCCGCTTCTTTTCTTGGTGAGATTATTTCTATTTCATATCACTTTTACAATGTAGGTCTATGGAGCCTTACTCCAACGCTCCATAAAATTACATTGTAAAAAACAACATAGCGCTTTGGGAGAGATGGCAAGTGGAAAATAGCACCAAGAAGAGGACCAAAGCGGCACTGGAAACCAGGGAAGATGGCAATCACTGAGAACTTTACCACACTCTATATCTAATATATATTACCCAGGTTTAGGCAACAAAAGGTTTGATAGGAGCACTTCTTTATAGCATAGTACAACATTGTATAACATAGTATAACAGGTCGGCACAGTGGCTCAGTGGTAGCACTGCAGCCTTGCAGCACTGGGGTCCTATGTTCAAATCCCACCAAGGACAACAGCAAGGAGTTTGTATGTTCTCTCTGTATTTGTGTGGGTGTCCTCTAGTTTCCTCCCACATTGTAAAGACATACTGATAGGATATTTAGATTGTGAGCCTGAATGGGGACAGTATTGCAAATGTTTGTAAAGTGCTATGAAATTAATAGCGCTATATAAATGAATAAATATATACACCCTATGAACATAACATTCAGTAAGAGTCTATCAAATAAAGACTGATGTTGTTTTATAATAAAACCGAGCAGAGCTAATATTTTGGGATTTTCTTCTCCTGTTACTATTTAGTTTTTCTGTAACCAGAACCCGTCCTTCTATCATTGAAAAAATCCAAAGAACAAAATCTGTCACTTCACCAAGCAGCGTACATTTACATTTGGATATATTTTACAAAAGTTCCCAGAAAACCTCAGCGTTGCTGAGCTTTGGGATTTTTTCTTTGTTTGAACTTTGTGTCTCCAGCGTGTGGTAATAACACTACACGTAACAGTACACGTAACGGGGCTGGGCCGTGACAAAGCAAGCATTGGATTCCAGCGTGTCATGTAACCCTTGCCATGCTGCAAGTTATGGGTTTGGAAATAGGCAAGGTATCTTAACCCTTGGCTAGCAATGCCTGGATTGTCTAGATATTAAGAAACACAACTAGCTAGTTACCAGTCTAGAATGTTCTAGAATTTTACACTGTTAAAGGAAGATCCTAGCATTTCCTCTTACCTGTACACCTATGTAATTTACAGCGTATAGTAATCGATGCCTCCTAACATTGTACTGCACATTTCACCAAGTACATTACAAAGTTACAACTCATTTAGATCTGTTATATGAGCTGAATTACAACTAAATGTAGACATTTAACCTGACTTCACGTAGTTTAGCTATTTTTTTGCCTAAGAATTGTATAAAGTTCATATTCAAGCAAAATCAATTTTTCAAGCGTAAAAGAGTGGCTTAACTTTTTGCAATTGCGTTTTAAAATACACTCAGTGAATTCCTACAGTAATTGATTGCAAATAGGATTGTCCAGGATTAAAAAACACGATTGTTTTCTTCCATAAAACCGCAGTTCCCTCTCCATTGTATATGGTATTGTAGCTCAGACTCATTTACTTTTAATTAGCCAACCTGCTACACCAAACACAAGCCATGGACAGATGTGGTGCAGCTGGAAGGGAGTGGACATGTTTTCCTAATCCTAATTAGCTTTTTACAGGATATACATGAGATCCTCCAAAAAGAGGCTACCAGGAAATTGAAATCTACTCACCTACCTTAACCTCCCTGGCGGTATGATTATGTCAGGAATTTTGTACTAAAAGCGGTTCCATTTTTTGGGTAAAAAATTTCTTTTATGGGCAGAAATTTTATACTTTTTTTATTATGGGCCGAAATTTTATACTTTTTTATTTCCTGCCCAGTTCCGCCTCTAATGAGCCGCTGCCCTGACTGGGTAGGGGCCCCTCAAGCATCAGTAGGGGGCCCCCATGACCCTTTGACAGAGGAGAGGAGGGTAACTGAGGGAAGCATCCTGCTTCCCTTGGGCGTTCCCGCCCTCCTCTCGTCTGCAGCCCAGGCTCTAACCCTAACTACCCTATCCCTAACCCTAGCCCTAACCCTACCCTAACCTAGCCCTAACTCTCTAGCAACTAACCCCAACCCTTACTCTAAGCCCGACCTAACTGCCTTGATAGGCATGAACTAACAGCTTGCCCACGCCCTGCTCTGCGACCAACTCTCGATAGCACCCCCCGCGAGCGCGACCAGACTCTTGATAGCTCATACAACCCCCCCCGGAGCCGCGACCAGACTCTCGTTAGCACAACCCCCCGGAGCCCGACCAGACTCTCGATAGCACATACCCCCCAGGGCCTCACAGTGAGCGGTGGAACTGCCCGCGGGTAAACCCGAGTGTGACTCGGGATTACTGCTTCTGACAGTAAAAGTTAACCCCGAGTCACACTCGGGAATACCGCTAGGAGGGTTAAGGCCTTATTCAGACACAGAGTTTTTTCATGTATGGGAAAAATGGACTGCGTTTCATCACTGATTGTCATCAGCGTTTGGTCAGAGTTTCATCATTTTTTTTCATGAGAAAGAAAAAAAAGGTTTCTCCACCTTCACCTATAGGTACCGCTAAACGGCACAATGTTGAAACGATGTCGGCAACGATCTCGTGGGCGCGCGGTCGTTTTTGACATCATTTCAACATTGCTGAATGAGATGTCACACGTCTAGATATCGTGAACAGCTCACCAACGATGTTGTGAGCAGGTATCGTTCGCAAACCCCACGAACGATCCCTGCTCATTGCTGTGAATGGGCGAAGTCGTCCACGAGATCGATTATCGCGGTGTCACACAGCACAATGCAGCAGATTGCTGGAGTTGAGATTGCCAGGTTTTCCAACATGTTGGTAGACCTGTCAACTCGATTTATCATAGCAACTTGCCAGAGTCACACGCAACGAGGTCGTTGACGATGTCTTACCTTATCAGTCAGTGAAAAATGGACAGAACACTGATGGCGTTTGAATGCAGTTCGGATTTTTTCATGCACCCGTAGACTCACATTGCAAATTGTGATCTGACACTCGGATAAATATTGGACATTCCTCCACAATTTTACACAGACCACTTAGTCCTAAGACCGGCTTCACAACACAGTTTTAGGGATTCGGGGGCTTTCTGGTGTGAACCAGACAGCTCCAGATCCGATTTTGGACCCATAGTATTCCTATGGGGCTGGATGGCAGTGATTTGCAATCCGCTTCTCTGCTGTCAGGGAGGATCCAGCAGAATTAGTTTTTTTCCCCCAGGACTCAAAATCACAGCTTGCAGCGTTTTTGTGTCTGGGGCAAAAATCTGACAAAATAGGATCCTGCCGGATCCGGAGCCCCCTAACATGGGAGTCTAGGTGCACCGGATCCAACACAGAAAATCGGATTAGGCTGCCGGACGCCGGGAGCTGAACTTCAGCACTGAGGGGTCCAGGCAGAAATTTCAAAACCACGGCTAGCTCCCCGCTAGCTGCAATCCTAAAATTTCAGGACTGGACAGCGGCAGCATCTGCACACTGCCTATTCCAGCTAAAAAGAGGACCGGAGGGCATATTCTGTTCTGTTTTGTCCGGAGCTGTCAGACTGTGTCTGGTACATCCAGCAAGACACCGGACACAGCCTGACACCACAAAACCATGGTGTGAAGCCGGCCTAAGAAAATATTGAACTTATGACCAAGACCAGCCCCATATACTTTCATAGGTGCAAGTGCTATCCATGAAAAAAATATATAGCCTTCATATGTGAAAAATCGATGTGTGAATGTGTGAATGGGACCTAACCCAAAGCAAATTGTTCTCTGCTAGTTTACCATACTTGAATCCTTGGATCACCTGACTAGTCCTCTGACCTACCCCAACCACAATGCATTCACTATACTCATCCTACTTTACCACACTGTTGGCTTTACTAGCTGTACTTGTGTTTCATCCCATTTCTATACATCTGTTTCTATATAATTCATATAGCTTACTTCTGGGCTGATTGACCAAGGTTCTGTTTCCCCCTCTCTATGAATACCCTCCCTGAAACATTTAGAGACTCTTTGTGTTTTGGGCTGATTTTCCTTTCTATAAAGTTTTATTGAGGAAATTGATCACCAGAATTAACAGTTAAGGTACCGTCACACGCGGCAATTTTGCAAGCAATTTCACTGGCAATTTGCTGGTTGCAGTGAAATCATGGACATATTGTTCTATTTTGTTGTCGTGTACAAATGGAACAATGTGTCCATGATTTCACTGCAACCAGCAAATTGCCAGTGAAATTGCAAACAATAATTCCGCGTGTGACAGTACCTTTAAGGTACCTTTACACGCCGCTACTGGAGGATGGATACAACCCGCTACAGGCTACAAATGTAGCTTAATTTATCAAAAAAGACCTCGAAGGGACTATGGAATGTCTTTAAAATCTCAATTTCTTTATTAAAGAGCTTAAAAAGCATAACAATGCAAGTAAATTACAGCTATAATGCTTAATACAATATGGTCATCTAATGAGGAGACAGAAATAAACATCAATTTAAGGAAGATCAATAGAGGTCAGAATATTGTGTTAGGGTGCAGTCAGACATAACGATCGCTCCAACGATCCCGACAGCGATAACGACCTGCCGGGATCGCTGGAGCATCGTTACCTGATCGCTGGGGAGCTGTCAAACAGGCAGATCTCCCCAGCGATCAGGCCAAGGGAGCCACCTCCCATATCGCTCCCTGCTTAGCGCTGCGGCAGCGCTAAGCAAGGAGAACGCAGGTAACTATGATAAACAGCACGTATCCAGGCAGTGCGCGCTGCCTGGATACGCGCTGTTTATCATAGTTACCAGCGTTCTCCATGCTTACAGGCAGTGCTAAGCAGGGAGGACGCTGGTAACCATGGTAAATGCCGGGTATCTAGGCAGCGCGCGCCGCCTGGATACCCGGTGTTTACCATAGTAACCAGCCCTGTGAGGTCACAGATCGCTGGTGTCTCGCGGTCACACGCAGCGATGCGTGCTGACCAGCGGGAAACCAACGATCAAAAAATGACCCGCAGCACTTTGCAACGATCAGCGACCTCACAGCAGGGGCCTGATCGCTGCAAAGTGTCACACATAGCGACATCGCTGGGGAGATCGTTGTAACGTCACAGTTACAACGATCTCTCTAATGATATCGTTATGTGTGACTGGGGCTTTAGGAACCTCCGGGCTCACACTGGAGATAACTATACTCAGTCAAGCTCAGGATGACAGATGACACCCCGCAACACCATTGGTTTCTGGTACTCAGTACATTTTACCATCATATCAAGCTTGCAACAGATATCATAAACTGAGCCCTCTCAATTTTAGCTGAATTATGCAGTTTTTGCTCATTAGCACCTATAGATACCTATTATAGTTGCCTGTAAGCTATAGAGTAGCACAGGGAACTACACAATAGTCATATCCCTAGGTAAACAAATGCCCAGTCCAGAATTAGTTCTGTATTGACATGAAATGTGGACTCCTACTTAATTACTGGTCCAATTACTGGCCAAATAGTGTATCCTAGGGCATATTGCCCATGAGTCACCCTGCTGCAGATGGTACTGACCTGGGTAGTTAGAGCTCCTTATCACCCCGACGGCGTTTCGTCTGGTGAGACTTCTTCAGGGGGTCAGTGTGCCATCTGTGCAGCCTGAGCATCAGTCCCAAATTAATATCAGTTAAATGGATGATGCTATACATACTATGTTTCATTTCTATAGAAAGACAATATCAAGATAAAAAATGTGACGATGATATCTTCCACCTGGAACCTCCAGGGGTGAAGATAGCTTGGAAGTTGTGAATCTTAAAGCCACATCCCATGAACAGTCCTCTTTTGAGTTACCATATGGGAAGTATGTGGGTGTAACTTGTGTTAATAAAAAAGTAAATACCTATGGGAGTATGTTCCATATTTCATTTTTCTCCTCTCTCAAAGAAACAGAAGACAACTCTAGACTGGAATGTTTAGCTATTCCTGTAATTTCTCACTTGTTATTTTTTTAACTTTTTTGCACATTTCTTTTTCGTTTTTATCTTTATCTTTTATACCTTTTTATTGCAGGCACATTATTTTTTATTAAAGCTTACAACCATCTGGCACACTGACCCCCTGAAGAAGTCTCACCAGACGAAACGCCGTCGGGGTGATAAGGAGCTCTAACTACCCAGGTCAGTACCATCTGCAGCAGGGTGACTCATGGGCAATATGCCCTAGGATACACTATTTGGCCAGTAATTGGACCAGTAATTAAGTAGGAGTCCACATTTCATGTCAATACAGAACTAATTCTGGACTGGGCATTTGTTTACCTAGGGATATGACTATTGTGTAGTTCCCTGTGCTACTCTATAGCTTACAGGCAACTATAATAGGTATCTATAGGTGCTAATGAGCAAAAACTGCATAATTCAGCTAAAATTGAGAGGGCTCAGTTTATGATATCTGTTGCAAGCTTGATATGATGGTAAAATGTACTGAGTACCAGAAACCAATGGTGTTGCGGGGTGTCATCTGTCATCCTGAGCTTGACTGAGTATAGTTATCTCCAGTGTGAGCCCGGAGGTTCCTAACACAATATTCTGACCTCTATTGATCTTCCTTAAATTGATGTTTATTTCTGTCTCCTCATTAGATGACCATATTGTATTAAGCATTATAGTTGTAATTTACTTGCATTGTTATGCTTTTTAAGCTCTTTAATAAAGAAATTGAGATTTTAAAGACATTCCATAGTCCCTTCGAGGTCTTTTTTGATAAATTGTTCTGATAAGGAATGCATTGAATTAATAAGGTTGTGATTCACATACAAATGTAGCTTGTAGCGTCAATATAGCCCGTAGTAGCGGCGTGTGAAGACGGGACGTGACAGCCGGCAACAGATAAATCTGTTTCCGAGCACTGCTCGAAAACAGATGGCTACAAAGCCGATTGTAGCGAGCTGTATCGGCGTGTAAAGAAGGAACAGAAGGGTTGTTTCTACACCATGCTATGTAGCTGGGGCGTGACACAGGCTCCAGGTTTCCGCGCCCCCTTCAGCGATCATTGGAGGAAGCTCCGGCGTTGCGATTGGTTGTCGCTGCACAGGGCGGCATATTTAAGGAGCTGACGAGTCACACTACACAATTGCTCGGCCGTCAAGTATTAATCAGCCTCCTGCGATGCCTGCCCAATCATGGTATTATTGCTTTGTCCTATCAGCATACGGACGTCTCGTAATCCACAATTGTAGCACGCCTATGTGCTGTCCCTGCTGCACCAGGTACGCCCATAGTAGCTGGTTGTAGCGGTGTGTAAATGAGCTAAGATGAGCTACAGATGGCTACTTGAGACACCCGGCGATGTAGCTAGCTATAGATGTAACGTAGCGTAGCGCGCCTTGTGGCGGCGTCTAAAGGAGATGCGATTACCGTTTGTAACCGTTGGAGCGTGCTCGTGCACGTGAAGTAGCGGATTGTATCCATCCTGTCGTAGCGGCGTGTAAAGGTACCTTTAGAGTTACCTTCGCAACATATTGTAAGGAATTAAATAGAACCTGTCATTAGAATCAAGCTGCCGAAGCACAAGCAGCATGAATCAGGGGCCCTTCAATGACATCCCTGACAAGCTTATCCCTACCTTGCTCCTCATATGGACAGGTTTCTAGAATGTTTGTACATTAGTAGATAGTAATAAATCTTTGTTACATACTACTACTTTACATAGAATAAAGAACACATTTTAAGCTTGGGTGGTTATTTAGTAAAGCTTGACGTTTGGTGGAGTCCATATCATATTTTTATTGCTTAATGATTATATACATATAGATGTTATAGATGCAAAATCTTTAGAAATACAGAAAGAAAACATACAACAAAAATGAGATCAGGAAAGAGAGAAAGAAAGAAAGAAAGAAAGAAAGAAAGAAAGAAAGAAAGAAAGAAAGAAAGAAAGAAAGAAAGAAAGAAAGAAAGAAAGAAAGAAAGAAAGAAAGAAAGAAAGAAAGAAAGAAAGAAAGAAAGAAAGAAAAAGGGTGGGAGGAGCAAAAGGAAAACTTGTGTGACCAAACATCATTTGTTTGCTTGCCTGTTTTAGTGAACATTTATAGATGTTAGTATACACTATATGGACAAAAGTATTGTGTCCTTACACTTTATACTCACTGGAGCTTTTATGGAATGTCATTGAGAGTTTGAAAATTCATAAGGATTCTATAGAGAGTGGAGATATATCTACACTGAACACATGAAACGAATTATAACTAAAGAAGTAAAGGGAGATGACCCTTCTTTACAGCTAAGACCTCCTGGTGTGGACAAGTAATTAACTGGTATATCTGTTGTAAGCAGATGAAAAACCTGAGTTTGGGCACGCAGAGGTGAGCAATTACATTTTCTAGGAAAAAGCGTTATTTGATCAAAGCAGAATCTCAGACACTTGAGCACCACTGGTCAGTTAAATATTGGGGAAATTATATAGATCTTACAGTTATAGAATATATATTTTTAGCGTCATGACAGAATGACGAATGTAACACATTTTTTCAGATTTGTGCAGCCTGAGCATCAGTCCCAAATTAATATCAGTTAAATGGATGATGCTATACATACTATGTTTCATTTCTATAGAAAGACAATATCAAGATAAAAAATGTGACGATGATATCTTCCACCTGGAACCTCCAGGGGTGAAGATAGCTTGGAAGTTGTGAATCTTAAAGCCACATCCCATGAACAGTCCTCTTATGAGTTACCATATGGGAAGTATGTGGGTGTAACTTGTGTTAATAAAAAAGTAAATACCTATGGGAGTATGTTCCATATTTCATTTTTCTCCTCTCTCAAAGAAACAGAAGACAACTCTAGACTGGAATGTTTAGCTATTCCTGTAATTTCTCACTTGTTATTTTTTTAACTTTTTTGCACATTTCTTTTTCGTTTTTATCTTTATCTTTTATACCTTTTTATTGCAGGCACATTATTTTTTATTAAAGCTTACAACTTTAATAGGTTTCATCCTTGTATGTGCTAAAGACTCCACAGCCATTACAGAGAGTGTGTTGCCCTGTTGATTGTCATACAGTAGTATATTTTAGGGACTTATCACCCTGTGTGTTTGATGAGTGGGGGCAGCGTGTTGCATAGCTGGGTGTGAAGACTGTATCAGAGTGTGATTTATGCTTACTTGCCTACAACTTTTAAGCCTAGAGTAAGAGGAGATAAACAAACCCTTGCAGGCACACCCCACATCATGTGCTTAGAAGTGTGATCATGACATGTCATCCCATTCTGAATCCATAGTTACTAAGTTGTTTTCCCCCTTTTCAGATATATCAGCTTACACTGTTCTAGGAAGACTTCCTACAAGATTTTGGATCATGTATGTGGAAATATTTTTACAATGATCCAGAAAGCATTTGGGAGCTCAGACACTGATGTTGGATGAAAAGGTCTGGCTTGCAATCTCTGCCCTGCATTTTAGACATCTGAAGCAAATGAAAAAGCAAAATTAAATAGTTAATTTGTTTGTAACGCCTGACATTAAAATTACACTACTCAGAAAAAATTAGGAATATTTGGCTTTTGAGTGAAATTTCTGGGAAACGTAAAAAGTTCAAGTCACAGTGATATTTTATCATGAAAGTAAGGCATTTAAGGCCACACTACAGTGTGTTTTTTTTTTATTGCACCGTTGTAGTGGTGCTTTCAATATAAGTCTCCTGCCCCTCCTATTATACTCACTTTCTGCCACCTTCATCCTCCTCCAGCGGCGGCGACTAAAATTGATCTACCGACAGCTCCAATGTTTCATGGAACATGCTGGAGGTCACTTTTCAGTATATCTCTATGGGATCTTCATTTTGACTCTCAAAGAGATGCATTAATCAATTGTCTTGTAACCTCTGACTTCTGGCCAGTCAGAAGTTATGAGCACAAGATGGCGCATTGGAACTTGGGGTTTACTCTTAAAGCCTCACTTTAGTGGTGAAAAAACAAAACCCTGTAGTGATGCTCTAAGTAGAAGCATGCAATGGTGATTTCCTCATGTCAAAAATGTATTGAAACAAAAGCCAACAACAGTGCTGGGTATACCCCAACCATAAGTGTCAATCTCTCAATAACTTGTCATGTTGCTTTACGCATCGATTACAGCTTGACATTGATGTCTCATAATGTTCACAAGTCAAATTATTGTCATCTTGAACGGAATTGTGGCGCCCCGCCAAGCAGGTGTCACAGAGGGGTACTGCACCCGTAAAAAAGGTGCAGATGCTCCAGCTGCAGGTGGACCCTAGGATGGTGGGTGGGACCCATTAACAGCACTCCCACATTAGCTTACATGGTGGGAGGTTACCTGGGAGGGAATAAAATCACCTCTAGGGGAACAAGAAGGGCTTTTCTAGTGAATCTTTGCCTCTAAGGTTGGCTACTAGGTCACTCGGCTGAGGGACCAGGAGGAGAGATGGAAGTGGAAGAGAGGGTCTAAGGAGAAGGAAGGTTTTCAGGTCTGGGAAGAGGGGCCGTCGTCAGTTCTCCCAGACAGCTTACCGGGCACCGTAGCCCGCAGACTGCCATAGCTACAGGCACGACAGAGAATCCGGATTCCCGTGGAGTCTTTAATTCTCCCGGGCACTAAAGCAGTCCACAAGAGGGTACCAGGCACCGCCAAAGGAACGAGCGGCCAGTCAGTAGAGGGGTACCTGACGGCAGCGAAGGTGAGAGAGGAAAGGAGGTCAGGTTGATTCCAAGTCACTTCCAAGCAACAATCAGGGCCATTGTTAGATGAAAGTTCCTTCACAGCTTGCACCATGGTGACCCGAGTCTATGCCAAGGTTCGCTACACCAGCACTGGAGGACACAGCCACAGTCCAACACCGGGAGGAGTGTACTCACTGTATGATCCAGTGTCTGAATCCCAGGGTGACCCAAAGGGTACTGCTGAATCAAAATGGGATTGCGGCTCCTTCTCCCTTAATGGCTCTTCTTTTCTTGGGGACTTTCGTCCTGAGACTACACCACATGCCATTTTTGTCGACTAGGCGTTATTGTCACACGCTTAGTTTTGCGCTGACATCGCTGGATGCTGTTGTATGTGTTGTTTTCCTTTAAGGGCTGCATGAGGGATTGGTGTGAAGATTCTGACTCCTGTATTGTGCTTCAGAGCTGCATTCACTATTATGTTCAGCTGATGGTTGAGTAGTTGAAGTGTGACTCACCTGGAATCCCCTCCCCCTGGCTTTAAATAGCTTTTCCTCTCCTCTGTCAGGCGCCGTTTATAGAGTTAGTTGGCTCTTGGTCATTGAGCTGAGAAGACGTCTTGCTGTTGTGCTGAAGCCTCTCCTGGTGTTCTATTGCCGTGAGAGAAGCTGTGATCCCTGACCCATGGGTGGAGGAAGGGGCCCTTAGCCTAGGGTTAATCAGGAGTTTAGGGTACAGGGTGGCGGTTTGGAACTCCTCACCATCAGAGGTACCCCTGAGATGAGGGAAAGCCAGGGACCCCAGCATCGGGGTCAGATTAGGCTCTCCTGAACCCTTTGCCCGTCACACCATCAAGTTACCTGATTCCCTCACCTCCCAAGCGTGACACTTACCCCCTAATGAATGTCACTAATTACCATTAATAACTTCTATAACTTTAAGGGGACCAGGTAGCAGTCTTTACTTTGGCCATTACATGGCCATACACATTCAATCAGATTTATCAACTTTAGATATAAATGCATAATACACATACGCCTTATTGTCCCAAGGGGAAATAAACCAACTTTTGACCCCCTTACAAGATGTTGGTTCCTTATGTTCACTGACATCATCAATCTGGGGAGACCCAGGATCCCCCATTCACGTTTGACTGTTGACCGAACCCATAGATATCAGCGGGTATAGCTAACCAATATCTAAAGGGCATTATTTCCCCCTATTAAAATAAAAAAAGCCCATACTCACCTCCAGTGGTGGCGGGTTCCAGCTGTTTCATACTTGCCTTCATGGGGCTCAAGTAAGGTTGTGATATCACGCAAGCCCTGTGCCTAGTTAGCTATGGCTTCTCTCTTCCTAGCTTTGGACGCAGGAGCAATCATCAGGAAGTGAGCAACAGTCACAGCTCACACTTTCTGTAGATTAATTAATATGTCCAAGGGTGGGGAGAGAAAAGCCTGTGGTGATTGGACATGTGGCTTACGTGCCATCACAACCTCACGTGAGCCCCAGAAACGAGAGGTGAGTATAGGTTTTTTTAACTTTAAATAGAAAGAAATATGGAATGATAAGGGGTTGTCCAAGTAATGGCCTACACCTTTAAAGATAGAGCATCAATATGAAAAAGAGTTGTTGTTTTTTTAAATATTGATGAATTGTCTTTAAAATTGGCCATCATTATTATTATTAGGCCAACACCTAGCTACTTCATGATCAGTTAATTAGAAAGGGCCTGAAGTAAACAGTGTAGTTGTTCAAATATGTTTATTGGATTTTTCAAGAAAACAGGGGAAATGGGTAAGGGAGGGGATACACAAAGAAGCAAAAGGGGAGGGGGGGAACATTGTGCATATTACATAAATAATATCAATACCAATAATCAAGCAATAGAGATAAATATAAAATAACAAATAAAAACCAACAACAACAAATAATAAGGACAAGTTACCAGAATTGTATCTTCAGCAATATAGACAAATAAATTAGTAGTAGTAAAGGAAGGTACTTAGGTAGAAAATAGCGAATGTAGCAATTCTATAGCAATTCTAACTGAGCCATTGTAGCGAAACGTAGTGTTGTCTTTTTTGTTCAGGAGGTATTCTAAACAGGCTGTATCCCAGCAGTAGGTAATGTTAAGAGTGAGGGGGAGTATGTTTCCAACCATGGCTTCCATTGGGCTAAAAACTTTGAAAACTTATTGGCGCGTATTGCAAAGTTGTATTCATACGTGCAGTGGTTAGTCACCCTCTCGACCAGGTTGGTCAACGTGGGGGGTTCGGGTTTCTTCCATCGAGAGGCCAACAGGGTCTTGGCAGTCAACAGAATGTGAGACGTTAGGAGTCTCGCATGAAGTGGCAGGTCTTCAATTCCTATCATAAGTAGTATAAACTCTGGGGTGTAGGGTATCTGTATCCTCGTGATGTTCCTGATCAGGGTTGTTATTTCCGACCAGTAGTGTCTCAAAAAGGGACAGTGCCAAAGGATGTGTGATAACGTGCCCCGGGCCCCACATTCTCTCCAACATAATGGGGAGTGGGCGGGGTCAATATGATGTAATACTACTGGGGTACAATACCATCTTGAGAGTGTCTTATAATAGCTTTCATGAAGGGTGGCACATTTCGAACTGGAGTACATGATTTTGATTGCTTTAGCCATTTTTTCAAGGTTAATATGAATGCCTAGTTCTTCCTCCCAAACTTTGAAAAACGAGAGGGGCAATAGTTCCAACTCGTCGTTAATAATTTTATATAAGGAATTCGTTTTCCAGATTGAGTCCTTATGTGGCGATTTTATTAGTTCTGCTATTATTTGAGGTACATCAGATTCGAGGCGATGGGTTTTGAGATATTTAGCTAAGGTCCTCCAGGATGTCCTGTCATCTCTGTTTAAGGAAAATGTACTTTGTAAGTCGTGAAAGGGTAAAGGAGAGCCATTCCTCACCAAGTCATTTACATAGTGGTCTTTGTTGGTTTTCCAGTTGGAGAGGTCCAAATTAGGGATCAGTATTTCAAATAAACAGTGTAGTGAGCAAGAACAGCCCCTTTTTGGATAGCAACTTTGGGGTCTGCCCTCTTGCTGGTATGTAACAAAAAAGAAAAAAAAACAGATATGGTCACACACAGTGGGTACAGAAAGTATTCAGACCCCTTTAAATTTTTCACTCTTTGTTTCATTGCAGCCATTTGGTAAATTCAAAAAAAGTTTTTCTCATTAATGTACACTCTGCACCACATCTTGAGTGATAAAAAACAGAAATGTAGAAATGTTTGCAAATTTATTTTAAAAGAAAGACTGAAATATCACATGGTCATAAGTATTCAGCCCCCTTGCTCAGTATTGAATAGAAGCACCCTTTTCAACTAGTACAGCCATGATCTTTTTGGGAATGATGCAACAAATTTTTCTCCCCTGGATTTGGGGATCCTCTGCCATTCTTCCTTGCAGATCCTCTCCAGTTCCGTCAGATTTGATGGTGAACATTGGTGGACAGCCATTTTCAGGTCTCTCCAGAGATGCTCAATTGGGTTTAGGTCAGTGCTCTGGCTGGGACAGTCAAGAATGGTCTCAGAGTTGTTCTGAAGACACTCCTTTGTTATTTTATCTGTGTGCTTAGGGTCATTGTCTTGTTGGAAGGGGAACCTTCGGCCAAGTCTGAGGTCCAGAGCACTCTGAAAGAGGTTTTCATCCAAGATATCTCTGTACTTGGCCACATTCATGTTTCCTTCAATTGTAACCAGTTATCCTGTCCCTGCAGCTGAAAAACACCCCCATAGCATGATGCTGCCACTACCATGTTTCACTGTTGGGATTGTATTGGGCAGGTGATGGCAGTGCCTGGTTTTCTCCATACATATCGCATAGAATTATAACTAAAAAGTACTATCTTCATCTCATTAGACCAGAGAATGTTATTTCTCATAGTCTGGGAGTCCTTCAGGTGTTTTTTAGCAAACCCTATGCGGGCTTTCATATGTCTTGCACTGAGGAGAGGCTTCTGTCAGACCACTCTGCCATAAAGACCTGACTGGTGGAAGGCTGCAATGATAGCTGACTTTGTGGAACTTTCTCCCATCTCCCTACTGCATCTCTGGAGCTCAGCCACAATGATCTTGGGGTTCTTCTTCACCTCTCTCACCAAGGCTCTTCTCCCACAATTTCTCAGTTTGGCTGGTCGGCCAGGTCTAGGAAGACTTCTGGTGGTCCCAAACTTCTTCCATTTAAGGATTATGGAGACCACTATGCTGTTAGGAACCTTGAGCACTGCAGATATCCTTTTGTAACCTTGGCCAGATCTGTGCCTTGCCACAATTCTGTCTCTGAGCTCCTTGGGCAGTTTCTTTTCACCTCATGATTCTCATTTGCACTGTGAGCTATGAGGTCTTATATAGTCAGGTGTGTTCATTTCCAAATCCAGTCCTATCAGTTAATTAAATACAGCTGGACTCCAATGAAAGAATACAGCCATTACAAGGAGGATTACAAGGAAATGGACAGAATGTGATATAAATATGAGTGTCTGAGCAAAGGGTCTGAATACTTATGGCCATGTGATATTTCTGTTTTTCTTTTTTAATAAATTTGCAAAAGCTTCTACATTTCAGGTTTTTTTTTCAGTAAAGAAGGGTGCAGAGTGTACATTAATGAGAAAAAAATGAACTTTTTTGAATTTACCAAATGGCTGAAATGATACAAAGTGTGAAAAATGTAAAGGGGTCTGAGTAATTTCTGTACCCACTTGTATATTTACAGAAACATTTATTATTTAAAAATGTAACTGGACAGGTAAGTGGTGGATGTACAACAAAGCAAATATATGTGCATTCTGATGGAAGAATATGTAATATTATATTTACAGTACATTATATATATATATATATATATATATATATATATATATATACAGTATATACACACAGAGGTATCTGTATATGAAAAATAAGTATATAAAAATATGTATAACACGACATACATTAGGCTACAAGACTTGCTAATGACGCACTAAGGCTGCTTTCACATCTGCGATTATTGTAATTCGTGGCAGATCTAGCAGATGTCGCCGCATCTGCCAGATCTGCCGCATAATGGCCGACTTGCGGCACCGATCTGGCAACGCCTATTTATTCTCTATGGGGCTCGCGGTCGGGTGCAGCAAGTGCAGTTTTGCCGGATTCGGCAGATCCGGCACTTGAGGCCGCTCACAAAAACGTTGCTAGCAGCATTTAGAGCCAAACTGATGCTTACCCTGGAACTAATGAAGGATTTCCTTTGAAATTTAGAGGCTAGACTAGAATAGACTGGTGAAAAGTGATGCTTCCCCCCTAAAGGCCAAAATTGGACCCTGTCCTGGAAAACACACGTCCATGTAATACATATTACCGGTAAAAAGGTGATAGAAATAATAAATGATTTGCCGGGGGAAAGATGCAATGATCCAGATCAGAACAATACTTCCAGCTCTGTTCCTGTAGACATACCTTTGGTTCCCACACAGATTAGTGAGGAGTGGCAGGGGGCAGGAATTGCATGATATTTCCTATTGCGCACAAAAAAAGGACATTTAGTCCTGATGGCAAACATAAAGGAAACGGGAACTGTGCTGATATCTAACCTTTAGCAAATGCAAAGTGTACACTATCTGCCTGTGTGAAGACTGATGGGTTCACACAGTCACATGTATGTTCAGCTGCTGTGTTCATTATGGCCTCGACAATAGAGCTGCAAGCAGAATTATTTTTAATTCAAAAATGCATGTTATGCATCTCGGTTTTAATAAAAATCTTGCACCATTTGCTTTCTATGGTCTGTTGATGGATGCAAGGGTTAACTGAGAATCTACAGGTGCATCTCAATGAATTAGAATATTATGAAAAAGTTAATTTTTTTCATTAATTCAATACAAAAACTGAAATGCATATACTATATAGAGTCATTACAAACAAGAGTGATCTATTTCAAGTGTTTATTTCTGTATATGTTGATGATTATGGCTTACAGCCAATGAAAACCCAAAGGTCATTATCTCAGAAAATTAAAGTGGGGAGGATGAAGGGTTAAAAACCATGCTGCAGTATTCCACGAGACATCAAAAGGTTTATTTAAAATTGATTTATTAGTCAACGCGTTTCAGGGCTCCCTGAAATGCCCTGAAACATGGCAATGTGATATTGATTTGTCCTGAGGAAGAGGCCAGGGAGCCCTGAAATGCATTAACTAAGGCTGCTTTCACACAGCAATTTTCTTGGATCCGTGGCTGTCCGTTGTAAAACAGATTTGGCCCCCATGTTATCCTATGGGCACGGATCGGATCGGATTTGCCTTTAATGGCATCCGATATTAGTCGGATCCGATCCTGTCCGATTTTTTTTTGCCGCCCAGAATCGCAGACTGCTGCGATTTTAGGTGCATCGGACAGGATCGGATCCGATGTGATCCGTGACAAATAACATGGGGTCCTATGTAAATCGGACCGTGGAAAAATCGGATCGGTTATCGGATCCGATTTTGGTTACTTGGCATGCGCGATTGCTACTGAGACCTCCCGCAAACCTCCCAAAGACCTTCCAAACAACTCCCACAGTCGGACATTTAATACGGAAGCAATGAAAAAACGCTTCAAATCGGATGTCATCGGTCCGATTTTTTTATCGGATCAGTTTGAAGGATCCGATATTAAATCGGACCAATGGCATTCTATGGCATCCGATTTGAAGCGTCCGTGACTGTCTGTCGAGTCCTTCAAAATCTAGGATCCCGACGGATGCACAAAAAACACTGTGTAAAAGCAGCCTAATAAATCAATATTATATTCACCCTTTGATGTCTCGTAGAATTTGGAGGCAAGATTTTTAACCCTTCACCCCCCCCCCTCTCTATATGCACCACACTGGGGACCGCAGCAGCGGGGATATGCTTTTATAGTGGTTGTGACTCTCACAACCACACAAGGTGAAGCCTCTGATACCTATTTAGGCTAAATTTTATCTCTCAGACCCTTCATTATCCCTATTTTAATTTACTGAGATAATGACCTTTGGGTTTTCATTGGCTGTAAGCCATAATCATCAACATTAACAGAATAAAACACTTCAAATAGATCACTCTGTTTGTAATGACTCTATGTAATATATGTGTTTCACTTTTTGTATTGAATTACTGAAATAAATAATTTTTTTGCCGATATGGTAATTCATTGAGATGTACCTGTATCAGTGAAATGTAAAATGGCCATTGGGGAAGAACTCATTTAATTGTAATTTTATAATACTGCTTTTGATTTTGGTTATATTCTCCAGGTTATATTCTTCATACCGTGTCCAATATTAATATTTTCAACGTGTCTGGGTACATACAGTATATACATGACTTTATGCTCCCATACACAGAAATACAATAGACAGAAGCAGAAGTCTACTAAATCCCTTTATTTCAGCAGACTGCCGAATGATCTAATATCTATGTGTGTGTATTGTGAGGTAGCGACAGGTGTCATTTGCCAAGGTCACTATGTATCCCCCAGAATGTGCATGCAAACTAACTACTGAACCTGCTGGAGTGTGTGTCTGTGTTGTCTGTGAGTCTGTGAGTGCAAGACAAAATATTAGTAAGTGTGAACTTATTAAGGTTTATTTTTGGAGAAATCTATTGAATGGTAGTGTAACGGATCTCTCCCTCCAGCCCGAGTCGTGCAAGTCACCCATGGCTACGATTCCTAGTAAAATCTGCAGCAAAGGGCAGGGTCCTTCTGAGTTGCAATCAAGGTTGCAGAGCAGCAGGTTCTGTCTGAGCCTAACACAGACCAGAGCCAGAGATTTGGACAAGTGAGAGATGGACACTGCAAGCAGACCCTGCACCTGAGATTCCCACTGCGGTGCAGGTGTCAACTGGACATCTACAGTGTTGGCCAAAAGTATTGACACCCCTGCCATTTTGTCAGATAATACTCAGTTTCTTCCTGAAAATGATTGCAATCACAAATTCTTTGGTATTATTATCTTCATTTAATTTGTCTTCAATGAAAAAAACACAAAAAGAATTGTCCTAAAGCCAAATTGGATATAATTCCACACCAAATATAAAAAAGGGGGTGGACAAAAGTATTGGCACTGTTAGAAAAATCATGTGATGCTTCTCTAATTTGTGTAATTAACAGCACCTGTAACTTACCTGTGGCACCTAACAGGTGTTGGCAATAACTAAATCACACTTGCAGCCAGTTGACATGGATTAAAGTTGACTCAACCTCTGTCCTGTGTCCTTGTGTGTACCACATTGAGCATGGAGAAAAGAAAGAAGACCAAAGAACTGTCTGAGGACTTGAGAAACCAAATTGTGAGGAAGCATGAGCAATCTCAAGGCTACAAGTCCATCTCCAAAGACCTGAATGTTCCTGTGTCTACCGTGCGCAGTGTCATCAAGAAGTTTAAAGCCCATGGCACTGTGGCTAACCTCCCTAGATGTGGACGGAAAAGAAAAATTGACGAGAGATTTCAACGCAAGATTGTGCGGATGGTGGATAAAGAACCTTGACTAACATCCAAAGAAGTTCAAGCTGCCCTGCAGTCAGATGGTACCAGAGTGTCACCCCGTACTATCCGTCGGCGTCTGAATGAAAAGGGACTGTATGGTAGGAGACTCAGGAAGACCCCACTCCTTACCCGGAAACATAAAAAAGCCAGGCTTGAGTTTGCCAAAACTTACCTGAGAAAGCCTAAAACGTTTTGGAAGAATGTTCTCTCTTTTTGGGCAAAGGCATCAACATAGAGTTTATAGGAGAAAAAAAGAGGCATTCAAAGAAAAGAACACGGTCCCTACAGTCAAACATGGTGGAGGTTCCCTGATGTTTTGGGGTTGCTTTGCTGCCTCTGGCACTGGACTGCTTGACCATGTGCATGGCATTATGAAGTCTGAAGACTACCAACAAATTTTGCAGCATAATGTAGGGCCCAGTGTGAGAAAGCTGGGTCTCCCTCAGAGGTCATGGGTCTTCCAGCAGGACAATGACTCAAAACACACTTCAAAAAGCACTAGAAAATGGTTTGAGAGAAAGCACTGGAGACTTCTAAGGTGGCCAGCAATGAGTCCAGACCTGAATCCCATAGAACACCTGTGGAGAGATCTAAAAATGGCAGTTTGGAGAAGGCACCCTTCAAATATCAGTAACCTGGAGCAGTTTGCCAAAGAAGAATGGTCTAAAATTCCAGCAGAGCATTGTAAGAAACTCATTGATGGTTACCGGAAGTGGTTGATCACAGTTATTTTGGCTAAAGGTTGTGCAACCAAGTATTAGGCTGAGGGTGCCAATACTTTTGTCCGGCCCATTTTTGGAGTTTTGTGTGAAATGATCAATGTTTTGCTTTTTGCTTCATTCTCTTTTGTGTTTTTTCATTGAAGACAAATTAAATGAAGATAATAATACCAAAGAATTAGTGATTGCAATCATTTTCAGGAAGAAACTGAGTATTATCTGACAGAATTGCAGGGGTGTCAATACTTTTGGCCAACACTGTATATAGGAAGGTGAAAGTGTGAACCATCTGCGCTCTTGGGGCACCCTGCTCATGCAGGAAGCCACAGACATCTCTAATGCACAGCTGGGTTTCCACAGCAGGTACCTACTACATACAACACCTTCCACCTCGGCACAGTAGGGGGAGCTCAACTTGCTGCCCTAAAAGATCCCGTATAAATACTGCTGCTGGGGGCGGAGTTATTTGTAGTGTGCAGACGCTAGGAGAGCTGTGAAGACGTCCTGGTGGTCGGTGCTGCAAATAGGCCCGAACTAGTGACCCGGAGTGGCACTTCTACGTCCCGCAAGCCTAAGTGGGACTGAAGGCAAGGGGCTTAGGACAGAAAAGGAGCGAGGAACTTGAGGGAGTTCGTCCAAAGAGAACCACCGGATATTGGGGATCCGCACCTGTGGGATACTATAGGACCACAGAAACCCCCATTACACCATGGAGCATTGTAAGAAACTCATTGATGGCTACCCGGTTTCCTATGTGGGTCAAGAGAGGGAGCCAGACACAGCAGGTCAAAGCCGCAGTGATCAGAAGAAGGTAACCCGGAGACCTCACAGGGGGAGAGGAACACATTACAGTCAGGAACAGAGAAGAGGCAAGTCTGGCTCCAAGCAGGCTGTGCTTCAATCATTACAAAGGAACAGAGGAGGCCTTATACCCACTTGTTGTGGGGACCCACTGTGCAACCTGTCCACCCGTCAGTGCCCTGGATCATTTTACCTGCTCAACATCAGTAAAAGGTAAAAGAGACTTTGCTGTGTGCGTGTATCCTTCTTCTCCACTCCCAGTATCCTTCATAGAATGTTCCAACACTCCCTATACAATCCCAGCTCCACTCGAAGCTGCCCCTGCTCACTATGCTGCCCCGGAGGTTCCAGTCCTACCTGTGGAGGACTACACCATCCTAGCCGCAATACCATCAACCTCCGGCGGACTGTGGCGGCGCTGGTGCAAATCACCAGACACTACAGGTGGCGTCACAACAACAAACTGTATATAACCCCCTGTAAATATCACCCCCTTTTCAAAGATAGGCCCAGGGCACGGGATCAGGCGCGGCCGCCATTCCCCGTGACACACCAGATGCTACCCCCGAAGCCTGACACCCGAGTACCCCAAAGCCTGGGCTCGACACTCTGGATATCCAGGTCTATCTAATTGTGTGGCTTTGAAAATAATAAACTGTTGGTATGAACTATCTACAGGGTCACTGCCTCACTTTCCTGGTTATGGAAAGCTTCTGCCTTGCATATGGTGGAGAATGCAGGCATAGTAAAGCATACCCTAAACCCACGTCTGTGATCAAGCCGATAAAGCTGCAATTCCAGCCAGCCAAAATAGACGAATTCGTGAAGCAGTTGGTTCTCGCTAATGCCCAACAGCAATAGACCAATGCCCAACAGCAGCAGACCAACAGCCTGTTGGTCCAATAGATTGTGGCCCTGTGAGTCACCACCAACGGCGGCCTTGGTCCATCCCAAAGCCCTGGACAAAGTCTGGTCAGTCTCGAGGATGATGAGTCCACAAGACGACCCTGGAGGCATTCCTCACAATGTTTAAAAGAATCACAGAGCAGGAGAATCTGCCACCCATCCAGTGGACTGAGGTTGTGGCCACATTGTTGATGGGAAATGCCTAGAAAGCTTATTTTGACCTCAGTCGTGAGGACACCCGGAACTATGGATAACTTAAAAGTGAGGTCCTCGCCCAGTTTGGGGCCAACACATACATCGTGCACAGCATGTGTACCAGTGGTCCTATGTGAAAGCATGACCTACTTATTTTTAGGAACATGTCTTGCTACATCTTGTAAAAAAATGGCTTCAATCTGAGAACTTGAATCCAGCCCAGATGATAGGGCAGGTGGTAGTCGACCGATTTGTGTGAACACTGCTGGTCACCATACAGCCCTGGGTAGGACAAGGGGATCCAGGTAACCTAGATCCATTGGTGAGCCTGATTGAGCTATATGTGGATACACAGGACTTTTTCTGGGACACTACGTCACTCGGCCCCCCCAATCCACTGAGCCTGGAAACGGCATACAACTCTCTGCTAGGGTTGATCACATTTTGAGCTGTTGCTGAGAGTGTATCATAGTCTGGGGGTGGCCAGAACTCTGTTTCCTCTAAACCAGCCTAACGGATCAGAGCCGTGTCCACTATAAGGTTCTGGTGGTGCCAAGGGCCAGGGCATGTGGCCGCTCAGTACCCACTGACGACTGAACCCATGGACGGTGGGCTCACTCACTGAGTGTCAATGTATGTCCAAACTGTTTGCACTGCGGACACCACTGCCACATTTAGTGTGCCTCATCTATGCCAGTTGCACATTAATGGGTAACAGGTGGAGGCTCTTTTGGATGCAGGAAGCCTAATGACTCTCGTTCATGCATCCTTTGATTTCAGGGGAAAACACCATTGGATGGAAAATAGGAGTACTCTGCATCCATGGGGAACTCCGAGAGTATCCTACAGAGATAGTTATCATTGCCATCCTGTGCGAGAAAATTCAACATGAAGTGGGTGTTGTAAAATCCTCTCCTATGGAACTATTTTGGGAAGAGACCTGTCTCTGTTCTGGGGAGATGGCCTAGCCTAGCCCTCTCAAGGTTAATGTTTGTCCAGAACCAGAAGATTCTGAGTCAGGGATACCCGCCTTATGTGTCACCCAGACAGGGAAAAACTGTAATCCTGATAGGTTTCGACTAGAGGTCTTTGCAGGAGAGGTCGAGGTGAGCACATGAATCACAGACGGAGCTGAAAGTGTCTCAGGATTCTTTTTGGACAGCTCAGCTACAGGATCCCACCTGGCCTGGGCTTGAGAAAGGGAAGTAGAGATTGATGGGGTGGCTCAGCACCTGGAGGCAGAGGAGTGCTTTCCTCCCATAGCTGTTATTCTCAGGTTGCTCTACCGGTTTGACAAAATCTGGGAGAGAAGTAGTGGTGTAGCTGGTAGTACCCCAGCCTTACACAAGCTGTGCTTGAGTTGGCCCATAAACACATGATGAGTGGCCACCTGAGGGGTTAAAAAAAACACAAGACTGCATTCTACAGCATTTTTTTTTTGGGCAGGGGTTCCATGCTGAGGTACAGAGCACGTCTTGCCTTGAAATTCAGGTGACCGTATCCATGGCAAATTTCTGTCGTCCACTTTGCCAGTAATAAAGGTACCTTTCGAGCGGATTGACATGGATCTGATATGTTCAATAGTAAAATTAGTCATTGGCCAAGAGCGTGTATTAGTAATAGTGAATTACGGTACCTGTTCTCCGGAGGCAATTATGCTCCGACATACCTCAGAGAAGCTTATTGCTCAGGACTTGTTTGCCATGTTCTGCCACATTGGCTTACCTAATGGATCAGGGAACTTTTTTTATGGTAAGGTAATCAGGGAACTGTGCAACTTCTCCAGATTAAGCAGCTGCACACGTCTGAATACCACCCACAGACAGATGGTATAGTAGAGTGTTTCAACAAAACACTGAAGTGCTTGCTAAAAAGGGTGTTTTCCAAGGATAGGAAGGATTGGGATATGTTACTGCCATATTTGACGTTTGCCATTCGAGAGGTGCAGTAGTCTTTAACGTTTGATTTCACTGTGCAAATTAATTTATGGTAGTCATCCAAGGGGTCTGCTAGCTGTTGCTAAAGAGATATGGAAGCAGGAGCCTACCCACAGGGCAGGGGTCATGACCGCGACCAGGCCCCGGGGAGCAAGGGCTCACTGATTCCAGAGCTTGCTTCCACTGCCTCAATCTGCACATCATGGGAGTGGGAGAAGGTGAGAAGAATCGTTTATTTCTTTTTAAAATGTACTGGAGAAGAATAGGGATCATAATTAGTTGAAGGATCCAGGATTGTGGAAATTTCAGGGAGGTGCCCAAGATGGGGGACATTATACCAGGATGGGGGCCTAGTATGGGGAATTATACTAGGAAGGGAGGCATTATACCAGGATGGTGACACAGTATAGGGGACATTATACAAGGAAGGGGCCCACAATATGGAGCATTATACCAGGAGAGGTAATTATCACTGGAGATGGCCCAATGTCACACACATGGGAGGGCGTCAATTGTGCTACAGGACCAGACTTACCTTGCCCTGAGGAAGATAACTTGAAACGTACGTTGGCTGGTGGGGTGAGGAGCCTGTGTAGCAGAACAGCTTCTGTGCACCCTGGAACTTGAGGTAATTACAAGCAGAAATCTAAATTGGTGTACTGCTGGGGGACCCTTTATTTAAGTTTATATTGGGATACAGAATGTGCCCCTATGAGAGAATAAGGCTGGTTTTAGGCTGTGTAAGATGGTGAATTTATACTAGCATGAGCACCAGTGTATAGCTATCTGATAATATACACTACACAGGAGCACCCTTTTATACTGTTGTTTGCTTTTGAGAGGTATTTATATAGGATTTTTAAACTACTATGCATTATAGCCTGTAATAATTTTGGTACCTTGACAGATGTATTAAATTTTGAACATTAATAAAAGTAATCATTTGTTAAAGAGACAGTAGTTTCATTTGTCTTCCGTTGGAAGGATGGGAGATTTTGGTTTTATTTACCTTGAAGGGGCATAGCAAAGCGACTACTTGGTTCTTCAGTAGAGGATAAGCTTGTTGCTGCAGGTAGCTGGCAGGTATCACTCCAGGGAAACTCTCGGTACAGTAGCAGCTAAACTACAAAGGATCAGAGATGCAGGCACAGATACATGATACAGGCAGAGCAGGACAACAGCCTGGAGAGAACACAGATACAGGTACAGACAGGACAGATGGTGCAAGCTGGACACTTTCAAGTTCCTGGTCACAGACCAGACTGGTTCTGGTATTGGCGCAGGTACGGTCAGGACAACCTGGCATGGGTTACAGCCACTGGACACAAGCACTGAGTACAGGATGTTGGTACTGGACACCGGTACAGGACATGAATATAGGATACTGGATATAGCACCCTGGAAACAGGACACTATGCACAATATACAGAGAAAGTTTTGAGCAGTCCCTTTAAGTCGGTCGACAGGGTAGGGGGTACTCTGATACCGGGACAGGGGGTTACTTCAGTGGGGGATCACGGCTGGTCGGTTCCCGGTTCCGTGCCCTAGACCCTCAATGGCGGGGTGGGGAGTGATGATGGGGGAATGGTAACGTGATACCACCTGTGGTACCTGGTAATAGGTTTACCAGTGCTGCGGCCGGTCGCTGAGGTGATGTGAACACAGCTTTGGTAGTACAGCTCCCCACAGGTGGAGCTTTACCTCAGGGCAGTGGGGTGGATGAGGGGAGTAGTAGTCCTCACCTCGATGATGTTGTAGAAGCCCTTTGGACGGCAAATAACTGAGTACAGATTAGTTTGAACACTTCTTTACTGGTACCGGGCAGATGTTAAGGTACACAGTACAGTCTGATTGAACAGGGTTGGTAGCCGCAGGTCTTGGTGGACTTTCCAGAGTCTGGCAGTGGTCCCTTCAATATGGCGTTCCTGGTCCTGTACCTCTGTCTCAGTCTGTATTTGCCCCTCTTGAGCCAAGTCTCTAGTCCTTGGGTCTGTTACCTAAAGTCTCTCACTTGTCGGTGTCGTGGACCCAGCTGCTGGACCGATGTTGGTGTTCTTTAGGGGTGCTGTGGCTCCCTTGTGTCGGGCCCTCAGCTTTCCGGTTTGCAGTTAGGGTTGGACCTTTTACTAGCTGCCCCGGCTCCAGTATGCTGGTGGTGACCTGGGCCTCCAGCTGGCTCCCACCAGTCCTGGAGTAACCCCCTTTTTAGTCTGGGTCGCCCCTCTCCCAGGAGGCGCCCTCCACTTGCAGCCACAGGGTCCCCTGTGTCTGCCTTCCTCGCTCCCCTCACACCGGCTGCCTGACACTATTTTCACTCCCTGTCTCCCGCTCTCTAGGCTCCACCCCCTGGGACCTACTAAATATACGGTCCTCTGTAATAAAGTGGCCTACTGTTTGAATGCAGGGTGCAGACTCTGTAGGGTCCTCCATCTCCACGGCTACAGAGGCACTACACCTGCTGTTTTGAGGTGCAGTACTTCCCTGTGGCGCCTTGCCATAGGGGCGCCACACCTTCATTGAGCAGTTCGTATGTTTCTAAAGATTTTTCTTTGCTAACAATGATGGAAAAATACAGGAGTCAAGTAGAAACCATACTGTTTATCTAGGTATGGAGCTTATGTCCCACACACATGCCTGGAAAGTTTCTTTTTTTTTTAAAGATTTAATCCTTTATTATCTTACTTTTGGATCATTTAAGTATTATTTCTTACCACCTACTGCCAGGATTACATGAATGTAATTTCTTTTTCTCTAGGAGGCTGAAATTGCAGACATAACTGTTGCATTTGTAGATTTCCATTGCTGCTATGCAGTTTAGTGTCAGGCCTGCTACAGTATGGATTTCTCCAGGCGTAACATGAATAGGACATAACTCTATTGAGTGGTATGACCTCACTCCTGGACTAAAGTGCTCTTCTGATATTTTGGTCATCAGCCCTTCTCCCCTGCACAGGATGGTAAACACATTTCTTTCAACTCTCCTTTCTACACTTAAGGACTATGTTATTTTTAGGCGTGACGCTCAGCTGTCCCTATGTCATCTAAGCAGGCCAGCCTGCACAAGTCCATTTGTTCAAGCCAGATATGTCTGGATCCATTACAATAGCAAACACATGAAAGCACAGGACAACTTATGTTGTTTTCTCTGGTCTGTCACTTGGACAGCTTATGTCATCGTTAATTTATGTTTACTTGTCAACCCTCACAAAATATATTGCTTGGTTAAAGTCACAGATTACTTTCTGTACACAAAGATGAAAATGAATAGAAGGAGTTGTCTAGCCCAATAAAAATGCGTTTAAAATGCTAATAAAAAAAAATTACTAATTTTCTTTTCTCACTGCACTTATGGGTATGTTCCAACACATAAAGGTGAGTTTATCCCGATGAGTAGGAGAAAGTAAGGCAGAAAACAAGTGCAATAGGGTCTCTTAAAGGGAACCTGTCACCCCTTTTGGGCATTCTAAACTGTGCCCACTATCTGTAACATGCTGTAATAGGGGTACCTGTAACCCCACTCTATGTGCCCAGACGTCCCCCTGCATACTTGAGAAATGCACTTTTATTCTGTCCCGTGCTGTATGGTAATCAGTGCTGAAAAGGTCCGGGAGAGATCCCTCTTTATGGTCCTCGTCATCCTTTCCTGAATAGCCATCTCACTCTTCTGAAATTTCCACCCCTCCTGTGTATGGGCGTTGATCGACAGGTTTTATACTCTTGCCCGCACAGTGGAGCGGGTCAATGTACTCTATTGAAGATACACACTGCCCGATGTCTCGCGAGACTTCACAAATTTCACGAGACTTCGGGTACTGTGTATCTTCAATAGAGCACGGTGATCCGCGCCTCTGCGCAGGCACAAGCATAAGCCTGCCCATACACAGGAGGGGAGAGAATTTCAAAAGAGCCTGATGGCTTTTTCAGGCAGGGGACGGTGAGGACCATAAAAAGGGATCCCTCCCGGACCTTTTCTGCGCTAATTAACATCCAGCGTGCGTCAGAATAAAAGTGTATTTCTCTGTTGTGCAGGGGAATGTCTGAGCACATAGAGGGGTTACAGGCACCCCTATTACAGCATGTTACAGATGGTGGACACAGTTTAGAATGCCCAAAGGGGGTGACAGGTTCCCTTTAACTGGCTAAAATTGGGAAAAGGAAAAGAGTATTATCTCCTCATCTGGGTTAGGCTGGTTTCACATTGCGTTTTAGTTCAATCCGATGCTGTACGATGAAAATCGGACAGTATCGGATCCAAACTGATCTCTGCAATCAGATGCCAAATAGGCAGTGCTTTTTTTGTGGCGGTACATACTGGTACGCCGTACCGGAAAATCTGAAGATCGGCGGTACATACCGGTACGGTGTACCAGAAAATGCACCACCACTATCTCCGCTGCTGCCACCAGGGCCGTCGGCAGTGTGCGGTGTCTCCCCGGCGGCTGCAGCAGTGGCGTAGCGTGAGGGGGCCGGCCGGGCTCTCGCATTGCGCCGCAGCTGCTGCAATCTGATAGAGCGGGAGCACAGTGGTGAGTGAGCGACAGATAGGAAACCCCCCCCAGCTCCTCACCTGTCCGGTCCAGACAGCATTCCCCCCCGCTCCTCAGCCGGCCGGACCCGACAGCAAAACCCCCCCCCTCCGGCCCCCCGCTCCTCACCTGGCCGGTCCTGACAGCAATCCCCCAGAACCCGTTTCCCCCCCGCTCCTCACCTACCACCACAGGGCTGACAGGGTACTGCCGCCACTCAGGTTAAGTTCAGCCAGCCCCTGCCGTATGGGGAGGGAGCTGGAGCAGGCTGCTTTGTGGGGGGAAAGCTGGAGCAGGCTGCTTTGTGGGAGGAGGAGCTGGAGCAGGCTGCTTTGTGGGGGGGGGAGCTGGAGCAGGCTGCTTTGTGGGGGGGGGAGCTGGAGCAGGCTGCTTTGTGGGGGGGGGAGCTGGAGCAGGCTGCTTTGTGGGGGGGGGAGCTGGAGCAGGCTGCTTTGTGGGGGGAGCTGGAGCAGGTTGCTTTGTGGGGGGGAGCTGGAGCAGGCTGGTTTGTGGGGGGGAGCTGGAGCAGGCTGCTTTGTGGGGGGGGGAGCTGGAGCAGGCTGCTTTGTGGGGGGGGAGCTGGAGCAGGCTGCTTTGTGGGGGGGGAGCTGGAGCAGGATGCTTTGTGGGGGGGGGGAGCTGGAGCAGGCTGCTTTGTGGGGGGGGGTGACTCACCGTGGCCGGGACTCCGAGGGACAGGCGTTTTTTCTTCCTCCTTCTTGTCACGGATGGACCGCGCCTGCCGGTAGTGGGGCCCGGTGGTCCAGATTCAATAAAGACATCTTAGGGAGAACAGTTTAGGGGTTAAATTGTTTCATGACGCCACCTATGAGAGTTCCGGTAACGATACCGGCGCTGCAGGGCCTCCAGGGGATGGAATGCAGCAAGATGGAACGCTCCCCACAGGCTGAGCGGTGATCCCCGGAGCCAGGAGCTGCGCAAGATGTTCTGAGGCAGCTGCAGTTACCTTAGTATGTGGATAGATACAGTTCATAAGAAAGCACGGACACTGGAAGTCTCTGTAACGGGTTCTTTACTGTAACCAGCAGGCAGTACATGGCATACAGTTACGGGTAGTGGACCGGGTGGACTCAGCAATGACCAGTGTTTCTCAGAGATTCGCGGTGTTCCTCCATTCTAACTACTTATGTTGCCGTTGTCGCCCAGGAATGCCAGATCGGGTACAAGGAGGCTGCTTCAATGCCCTACCCGGGGTATACATTCCGGGTATTTTGGGGAGCCTTGGGTCCTTTTGGTGGGTACACCGCTGGCTAGACGACTGTGTGTGGCGGTGGTGGGGTGCTCCTGTAAAGCGGTCCCTCCACTCCTCTGGTTCGCATAGAAGTGATAAACGACTTCCAGCTTTGGTACCAGCAAACCGGCTGTAGATGGGCACGGGTTGTTTTTGGACCCGCATGTAGATGCCCGGATGATCGGTTGTCAAGGCATCGGGAATAATGGTGCTCAACCGGGATAATGGCCAGGGGGCTGCACGAAGTGAGGCCCTCTCTAGGTTGCAGAGCTCGTTGGATTCGCTCCTTCTCCTCCGTTGTTGTTACACCTTCCCTTCACACTCTACCACTACACTCCGCCCACCAGGACCTGATTGGCCCTCTATACTGATGATGCATGTAGGGTATGGATCTCCGAGTTAACTGTGTCATTGCTTAGTCAGAGAATATTGCTGCTGCTGTCTTGGCTGCAATACCCTCCTGTGACGCACTCGTTTCGGGATTCCACAGGGGGAGCTGGAGCAGGCTGCTTTGTGGGGGAGGGGAGCTGGAGCAGGCTGCTTTGTGGGGGGGAGGGAGCTGGAGCAGGCTGCTTTGTGGGGGGGGAGCTGGAGCAGGCTGATTTGTGGGGGGGGGAGCTGGAGCAGGCTGCTTTGTGGGGGGGGGGAGCTGGAGCAGGCTGCTTTGTGGGGGGGAGCTGGAGCAGGCTGCTTTGTGGGGGGGGGGAGCTGGAGCAGGCTGCTTTGTGGGGGGGGGAGCTGGAGCAGGCTACTTTGTGGGGGGGAGCTGGAGCAGGCTGCTTTGTGGGGGGGGGAGCTGGAGCAGGCTTTTGTGTATGTGGGGGGCACTGGGACAGGCTGGCGTGTGTGTGGTAATAGTGTATAGGGCTGTGTGGGCTCATGTGTGTGTGGTAATACTGAATAGGGCTGTGTGGGCTCATATGTGGGGGTAATACTGTATAGGGCTACATTGGCTCATGTGTGAGGGTAATAGTGTATAGGGCTGTGTGGGCTCATGAGTGTGGGGGTAATAGTGTATAGGGCTGTGTGGGCTCATGAGTGTGGGGGTAATAGTGTATAGGGCTGTGTGGGCTCATGTGTGGGGGTAATAGTATATGGGGCTGTGTGGGCACATGTGTGGGGTTAATAGTGTATATGGCTGTGTGGGCTCATGTGTGGGGGTAATAGTGTATAGGGCTGTGTGGGCTCATGTGTGGGGGTAAACGTCTATAAGGCTGTGAGGGGAAATAATGCATAGGGCTAATGTCTTTGCTGCTAATACGATATATAGAAAATGTGAGCTCATGTGTGGGGTTAATACTGTTTATAGGGGCTGTATGGGCTTATGTATGTGGGTGCCTGTGTGGGGCTAATACTGTGTATAGAGGCTGAGTAAGTGTGTGTGTGTGTGGGGCTAATACTGAATATAGAGGATGTGTTTGGTCCTATATGTGGGGGCCTGCGTGGGGCATCTACTGTATAGATGTGTGGCCTTCTGTGTGCTGGTGGCCAGTGCAGCATCAGAAGGTTTTCCTGTGGGCAGCGTTAGCACTCTGCTCTTCTTGGTGCCTCCATGGACTCTGTTCCTCTCTGCGGCCATCACTGGACCTGCTGTCGCCACCGCCTTTCATCTTTCCCCATCTCCAGGATGTGGGTGAGTCTTGGCTATCTATATGCCTCATCCTCCTAACTATATACCACAGCCTCCTGGTTATGCTGGGTATAATTCTCCTGTCCTGTATACAGGGTGTAATCCTCAGTATCTGTATTATTCTGTATATATACACTGCACAGTACCATTTCTCCTGTCCTGTATACTGGGTGTAATCCTCAGTATCCATTATTTTGTATATATACACTGTACAGTACTACTTCTCCTGTTGTGTTGTAAGAGAAGCGGTGGAAGTCATCACTTCTCTTCTGTACAGGTGATGACTTTCCCTTCGCTGTGGATCTGACCACTGGGACCCAACAATCCCGAGAAACGTAGCTTTGTAGAGCACCATGTAAATGGAGCTGCGGTTGATTATTCCTTCTACCGCGCCATTCACATGTGGCTCTTCATATAACTCCTTTAAGTAAGTGGTTAGGGGCATGACAGGTTAAAAGCAAAATTCACGGATTGGGGCTGATGGGTGTTATAGTCTGTGGGATGGTGGGGCTTGTTTTCCAGGACTGATTTTTGGTCCCAATCCGGCCCTGGCTATACTCAAGTGCTACTACAGGAAACCCAAGCCTTAAAATGGGCCGCGGCCCGCGTCACAGTGGGCCACTGCATTGTGCTTGCCCCCCAGGCTAAATATTGCCAGCCAGCCCCTGAGACCCGGAGAGGTGGGGGAAACTGTGCAGGGAATAGGGGACAGGGGGGCAAAGGAGAAGAGGACAGGGGGGCAAAGGATAAGAGGACAGGGGGGCAGAGGAGAAGAGGACAGGGGGCAGAAAGATAGGGACAGGGGGGCAGAAGGACAGGAACAAGAGGACAGAGAAGAGGACAGGGGGGCAGAAGGACAGGAACAGGGAGACAGAGGAGAAGAGGACAGGAACAGGGGAACAGAGAAGAGAACAGGGGGACAGAGGAGAAGACGAGCAGCTGGAGGGACAGAGGAGAGGAGGACGGGTGTGCAGCAGGACAGAGGAGAGGAGGATGGTGGTGCAGGAGGACAGAGGAGCAGCAGGAGGGACAGAGGAGAGGAGGACGGGGGTGCAGGAGGACAGAGGAGAGGAGGACGGGGGTGCAGGAGGACAGAGGAGAGGAGGACGGGGGGGCAGAAGGACAGGAACAGGGGGACAGAGAAGAGAACAGGGGGACAGAGGAGAAGACGAGGAGCTGGAGGGACAGAGGAGAGGAGGACGGGTGTGCAGCAGGACAGAGGAGAGGAGGATGGTGGTGCAGGAGGACAGAGGAGCAGCAGGAGGGACAGAGGAGAGTAGGACGGGGGTGCAGGAGGACAGAGGAGAGGAGGACGGGGGTGCAGGAGGACAGAGGAGAGGAGGACGGGTGTGCAGGAGGAGTGGGGCTGTGTGTGGTGATAATGGCAGCTGTACCAGGTGTCTCTGCCTCCATGCGGCAGCCTCCACCTTCCTGTGTTGGCAGGGTGTGGCATGCTGGGAATTGTAGTTCTCATGCCTGTTCTGGCATTACTGTATGGTTTCTGGGCAGTGTGTTGGGTGCTGGGAGTTGTAGTTCTCCTGGGCGGGCTCAATGTTCTCCCGCCTCCTGTCTGTGGTTATTGTGCCTCTTCTGGGATGTCCTCAGCTCCGTGCTGTGCACAGACAGTGTACCACCATGTCCCCAGCTCCGTGCTGTGCATAGACAGTGTACCGTATACTGTTTGTGCACAGCATGGAGCTGAGGACACGGTGGTACACAGATATTTTTATTTAGACAGAATTATAATGACACTCTTATTTTTAAGGGCACTGTGTCAGGATGTGCTGCAGAAAAGTGGAGAAGATGGAAGTCTGCAAAGACGTGAAAAGTCATCATGGCGTCAGGACAAGATAAAGAAAAGAAAAAGACGACCCCGATCAGAGACAAGGTCATCTATAAGGTACCTGGGTGGAAATTATTATTTGTGATAACAACATTCTCATCAATACTGAGGTTCATGTTTGGTCTGATGAGGACTGGTAACAACAACTCCCAGTAGTTCTTACCTTTAGTAAGGACACACTGGAAGTTGTAGGTTCATGAGATACAAATATGTATATGGGTTTGCCCTGACATTACAATTGATGTACTATTGATGAATGTTTTTGTAGAGATGGTGGTTCTGATACATTTCTGGAATTTCAGTACTGATGAGGGTTGTGATGCTGTGTTTCTGTACTGATGTGGGTTCTAGTTATGTATTTCTGTACCTCTTGTGGGTCTGGTGATGTATTCACCAGGAATACATCACCAGACCCACAAGAGGTATAGAAATACATAACTAGAACCCGCATCAGTACAGAAACACAGCATCACAACCCTCATCAGTACAGAAATTCCAGAAATGTATCAGAACCACCATTTCTACAAAAATATTCATCAATAGTACATCAATGGAAGGAGCAGGGGGATGGAGGATGGAAGGAGCAGGGGATGGAGAGATCAGAGGAATTGAGGATGGAGGGAACAGAGGGATGGAGAGATCAGGTGGATGGACGATGGAGAGACCTGGAGGATGGAGGGATCAGGTGGATGAGAGAGCAGGGGGATGGAGGATGGAGAGACCAGGGGGATGAGGATAGAGACCAAAGGATGGAGGATGGAGAGACCAGGGAAATGGAGAATGGAGGGAGCGGAGGATGGAGGGCACAGAGGGATGGAGAGATCAGGTGGATGGAAAATGGAGAAACCTGGAGGATGGAGGGATCAGGTGGAAGAGAGAGCAGGGGGATGGAGGATGGAGACACTAGGGGATGAGGATAGAGACCAAGGGATGGAGGATGGAGAGACCAGGGGGATGGAGAATGGAGGGAACAGGGGGACAAAGGATGAAAGGAGCAGGGGAATGGTGGATGGAAGAAGCAGTGGGATGGAGGATGAAAGGAGCAGGGGGATGGAGGATGGAGAGGCCTGGGGGATGGAGAATGGAGGATGCAGGAGGATGGATGGAACAGGGGGATGGATGGAGAGATCAGAAGTGAATGACGAGATGTAGGGCTGCACCCCTCCCCCACTCCCCAAACTCAGCCGGCACCTGACAGCACCCCTTCCCCTGCGCTCTCACCTCGGGGAATGCATACCAGGAAATATTTTTTTACAAAAAAAGCACTGCAAACAGGCATCTGATTCCGACATTATTCAGGATCAGTTTGGTCTCCTGTCACCTCGCTCCCCCTCTTCTCTCCCTCCTGTCATCTCGCTGTCCCCCTGTTGTCCCCTGCTGTTCCCCTGCTGTCCCCTGCTGTCCCACTGTTGTCCCCTGCTGTCCCCCTGCTTCCCCCCTGTTCTCCCCCTGTTGTTCCCCTGCTGTCCCCCTTTTCTCCCCTGTCCTCTCCTCTTCTCCCCGCTCCTCCTGTCATTCCAACATAAAAAAATCTTTATTCTCACCTGCCAGCGCTCCCCCGGCATCTCCATCGGCTCCCGATCAGTTTTACAGGACCTACGATGATGTCAGAAGCATCACGGGTCACATGAGTGGTTACCGCGGTAACCGCTCATGTAACCCGATCAGCTGATCGGGTTGTGACATCATGACAGGTCCTGTTTACCGAGCGGGAGCTGATGGAGACGCCGGGGGAGTGCTGGCAGGTGAGAATAAAGATTTTTTATTTTAAACACTTGATTTTGGATATATTTATCTTCCGCAATGTATGTATATAAGTTAAATTAGGCGACACACAATAGTTTTAATGTACTGAGCATGTACTGAGCATGCTCAGTACACTAAAATCGGGCCCGAGAAGACATACTCGGACCCTGCTCCATAGGGCCCCATGTTAAAGTCATCGGATCGGATCGGTATTGGCATAATTGCCATCTGATTTGCTTCCGATCCTATTCTCTCCGATTTTTTTCAGGAGCCAAAATCGCAGCAGTCTATGATTTTTGCTCCTGCAAAAAATCGGACAGAATCCGATCCGATCCCCATTGGATAACATGGGGGCTGATTCGGATGCGATGCTGTCCGATTTTCATCAGATTTAACTAAAACGCAATGTGAAACCAGCCTGTGTGGCACAACTACTGATGCATATGTAACAGGCTGCTGCAGATAAATGGGTGATACACACAAACAGGAGACACTAAAGATAAATTACAGTTCTTCTGCACTGCCTGGATGGATGAAAAAGACTCCAATTTGCTTGGGTGGGAATATGGTTTATTAGTCTATGCGTTTCAAGGCAATCCAGCTTATTCCTATGGACAAACCATAATTTAAACCTAAAAAATATTTCCACCCAAACAATTTGGAGCATTTTTGTCTATCCAAGCACCGCAGAGGAGCCACATTTTATTCTTATCGTACCCCGGTCATTGTATGATAAGTGGCAAGTTATGCTCGTGATGGGGGCTGACTGCTTGATTCACTGCATCTGATCCAGACTACGTCTTTCATGTAGAAACAACCAAGGACAAAGGTTTAGCTATTGCACTGAGTCAAAAGGTCCTCATACACATTAGATAAAAGTCATCTGAACCCATGGATTTTGTTGGGATCTGCCATTCAACTACAGTACATGAAGGCTTCCCGACTGTCACGAGAATATGTCAGAGGAAGTCGAGGACACAGACAGAAGAGGGTCCCTGAGCAGGGAAAATATATGGTCCTTGTGCAGTCCAGTATCTCATCATAATGAACAATTCCACCTGTTTTGGAAGTAGAAGTGGTTTCCTGTGCTGTTGCATGGGTTTGGTATGACCACACCTGATCAGAGGATATAAGACTTGGTTAGCTGGAGTTTAATTACTGTTCATTTTGTTTGATAGATATACAGTATAAGCTGCTGGCTCTTAATTCTCTTGTAGAGAACACTAAACAAAGAAATGCCAAATGTTCTCTTTATAAGGGAAATTGGAGAGATACCGTTAGGTCCAGAAATATTTCAGAAGTGATAAAGTTTTGGTATTTTAGCTGTTTATCAAAGCATATTCAAGACTCAGTCATATAATCAATATGGGCTTAAAGTGCAGACTCTCAGCTTTAATTTGACTGGAGTAAAGATTTTGCAATTACAATCGTTTAATATGTAGCTGCCTCTTTTACTAGGATCCAAAAGTAGTTAGACAATTATCTCAATCTTTAATAGTCTGCATAGGCTATTCCCTTGTTGATCTATCACCAATTAAGCAGGTAAAAGGTCTGGAGCTGATGCCAGATGTGACTTCTGCATTTGGGAGCTGTTGGTGTAGACCTACAACATGCAGTCAAAGGGGCTTTCAACAGAAGAGAAACAAACCATCATTAGGCTGAAAAAAATAAGAAATCCATCAGAGAGACAGCAGAAATGTTGGAAGTGGCCAAATTAACAGTTTTGTACATTCTGGACAAAAAAGAATACACTGGTGAGTTTAGAAACTCAAAAAGGCCTAGATATCCAAAAAAGACAACAGTTATGGCCACTTTACACGTGGCAACAGGAAGATAGAAACCGGCAGGTGTCGGAGACAATTGTACCTTTTACCTTCAAAACACCTTGAAGTGGCTGCGTATAATTCAGGTATCTGCAAGGTGTTTTGAAGGTAAAAGGTACAATTGTCTCCGACACCTGCCGGTTTCTTTCTTCCTGTTGCCGCGTGTAAAGTGGCCATTATGGATGATCGCAGAATCTTTTCCATGGTGAAGAAAAATTCCTTCATAATATCAACCGATATGGAGAACACTCTCCGGGAAGTAGGTGCTTCAGTATCTAAGTCTACTATAAATAAATGACTTCATGATAGCAAATACAGAGTGTTCACCACAAGATGCAAACTATAATCAGCCTTAAAAGGAACCTGTCAGGTCGTTCTACCCTCATAACCTATCACTACCTGTTCCTGCACCTTGGTAACTGTTCCCTAACCATCCTTCTCTGATGTAAACGTGCCCTATAAAGATTTACAAAAATGCTTTTGAACTTCCAAGCAGTCTCCATCCGGAGACTGGAAAGGCGGGCTCCAGGGCTCCATTGCCCCCTCCTCGCTGTCTCTCAGGATGCCACGCTGGGTGTCATCATTCTTTCTGTTTTTACACCTCCTTTTGAATATCCCGCCTTCTCTGCTTAATGCGCAGTGCGCATATTGAAGCCAAGCTGTACACATCACATCCTGCATTCTGGGGAGTTATGACATGTATGGCTCGGCTTTAATATGCGCACTGCGCATGTGCTGGAGCCGAGCTGTATCACATGATCAGCCCCCACAATACACCGGGCCAGATAAAACGTTTCGGCCTGGCATATCATTCAGCAGAAAAGGCTTAATATTCAAAAGTAGGTGTAAAAACAGAAAGACTTATGACGCCCTGCGGGGCGTCCCGAGAGCCAGCGAGAAGGGGACAATGGAGCCCTGGAGCCCCG
The DNA here is from genome assembly GCA_033576535.1 of Allobates femoralis. Taxonomy (NCBI): domain Eukaryota; kingdom Metazoa; phylum Chordata; class Amphibia; order Anura; family Aromobatidae; genus Allobates; species Allobates femoralis. The sequence continues at coordinate 449,891,057 of JARQOC010000004.1, forward strand.
GATGGAGACTGCTTGTAAGTTAAAAAGCATTTTTCTAAATCTTTATAGGGCACGTTTAGCTCAGAAGGGATGGTTAGGGATCAGCTACCAAGGTGCAGGGACAGGTAGTGATAGGTTAGGAGGGTAGAACAACCTGACAGGTTCCCTTTACAAACAGAAAGACCAGATTAGAATTTGCCAAAACAAATCTAAAGTTGTCAGTCTAGTTGTGGTAACGCATACGATGAAACCTGTATAAGAATGATCAGAAGAAGAAAGTATAGAGCAGGCTTGGAATGGCTCATAATCCAAACCACACCAACTCATCTGTAAAACATGGATATTGAATATTCTACAATGGCCAAATCAATCACCAAATCTCAACATCATTATTCTGCATTTTACATGCTTAAAACGAAACTTTAAGCCGACTTCACACCACGGCCAGATCCGATCCGGGGCTGTCAGGGGTGAACCTGACAGCCCTGGACCGGATCTGGACACCGAACCGGAGGGCCTATTATGCCCTCGGGTCCGGTGTGAAGTCCTGAACTGTCAGTAGGGGACAGCTCTGTGGTGCTGAAGTTCAGCGCCGGCCAGCGCTGAGCTTCAGCACCCGGCGTCCAGCTCCCAGGTGCGGCTCCGGTGCGATCAGGCGCCATAGACCCCCATGTTAGGGGGCGCCGGATCACACCGAACCGGGAGGATCCGGGAGCATCTGGGAGGATCAGCTTTTTTCCCCCGGACACAAAAGTGCTGCATGCAGCATTTTTGTGTCCTGTACAAAAATGCGAATCCTCCCAGATTCTCCCGGACAGATGGAAGCCGGATGGCACGTAGCTGCCATCCGGCTCCATCTGGCCCCATAGCATACTATGGGGCCAAAATCCGGTCCGGGGCTGTCAGGATCACCCCTAACAGCTCCAGATCAGATCTGGCCGTGTTGAGAAGCCGGCCTAAGGCAGAAAGACCCACAAACAAGCAAAAATTGAAGTCAGCTGCAGTAAAGGCCGGCAAAACTCACAAAAGAGGAAACCAGTGTCTGGTGATGTCCATTGTTTCCGGGCTTCAGGTATTCATTACCTACAAAGGATTCTCTACAAAGTATTAAAAATGAACATTTTATTTAAGGCAACGTTACTTTGTATAATTAGTTTTGACTTTTGAGCCCCTGAAATGAGGAGGCTTTGTAGAAAAATAAGTGCATTTTCTAAACGTTTCACAAGATACTTTTGTTCAACCCCTTTTAATTAACCCCTGAAAGTCTGCACTTCAATTACATCTCACTTGTTTTAATTTAAATTAAAAAATAGTGGCATGCAGAGCTCAAATTGTAGAAGATCCAGTCACTGTCAAAATATTTCTGGAAATCACTGTATTTGTCGGCAGATGGATAGTTGGGATGACAGCTATTTCATGCGTATGGCTAACTTAACAGCCGGCTCCTTTCAAGTACATTATTAGTCATGTGCTGACACATGTTAAAATGAACTTTACAGTACTTCGGGACCAGTAGAAAGATCAGGCCCCAGGGTGATGCCCTTACGCCCTTAATTACACAAAATAGTTAATAAATAACATTTCCCACATGTCTACTTTGTATTAGCATAATTTTTAAACATAACTTTTTTTGATAGGGAGTTAGAAGGGTTCAAAGTTCATCAGCAATTTCTCATTATTACATCAAAATTTACTAAACTGATTTTTCCGGGACCACTTCACATTTGAAGTGACTTTGAGAGGTGTACACAACAGAAAACACCCAAAAGTGGCCCCATTCTGAAAACTGCACCCCTCAGACTGCTCAAAACCACATTAAAGAAATTTATTAATCCTTTGGCTAGGTGCACACTGGTGGGCGGGTTTGTGTCGGCGGCGGCTGGGCGGACCCGCCAGGAAGCTCCGGAGCCGTCCACCGGCATCCTGGCGGGTATGTGCGGCGGGTGACGGGCGGGTGCCGGGCGGGTGCACAGCGGGTTAGCGCCGGCGGTGTTGCGGCGGCTGGAAGCAGTACATGATTCTGCTTGCAGCCGCTGCAGAACCGGCCGGTTTATAGAACATGCTCATTCGTTGCTAACCCGCTGGGAACCCAGCGGGTTAGCAACGGATGAGCATGTGTAAACCGCCGGTGTGTGGACACCGGGTGTCGGTTTACATAGGTTTTAATGTTAATCCAAACGCCGGTTTGGATTAACATAAATTTACATGAAATTTATGTAAACCGACCGGCGGTTTACACAGCTAAACCGACCCTAACCCGGCCTGTGTGCACATACCCTTTAAGTGCTTCACAGGAATGAATGAAAAGTAAAATGAAAAAATAAATCATTTACATTTTACTCAAAAATGTTGCTTTTCCCTCAATTTATTCACTTTTACAAAGGATAGCATGACAAATTAGATCCTAAAATTTGTTACCTAGTTTCTTCTGAATGCAGTGATACGCCACATGTGATCAGAAACCTCTGTTTGGACAAATGGGAGGGCTCAGAAGTGAGGGAGCACCAACTGAATTTTGGAACGCAAATTCGACTGAAATAGATTGAGGGCACCATTTTGGATACTAGACCCCTCATGGATTTTATGCAGGGCTATAGTGAGAATTTTGAACACACAGGTACTTCACAGATTTTGATAACAATAGGTCATCATATTGAAAATGCTCTTTTCTTTGCTAAAATGTTGTTTTGGCACCATTTTCACACTTTTACAAGAGGTAACACCAAAAATTTGAACCAACAGTTGTTATGCATGCAGCGATACCCCACATGTGGTTAGAAACCTCTGTTTGGACAAAAGGAAAGGCTCAAAATGAAAGGAGCAATATTTGAATTTTGGAAATGCTAAAATAGATTGCAAAAATATATATTAGAATCTGAGCGTCCTCAGTGGTTGATACCTTTTAACTGAAGATGGAAAGAAAAAACAAGCTTTGGAGACTCTATGGTCTCTTCATCAGGCTTAGGCTTAGTAATGCCACAACTTATGAACACACAAATATATATACACATACAGGATTGGATAATGCAGTAAATAAACCAAGTGAGGTGAAGTGTGGCGCCCTGCTCACACAGGTAGCCACAGACTTCTCCAATGCACAGCTGGGTTTCCACAGCAGGTACCTACTACATACAACATCTTCCACCCCGGCTCAGTAGAGGGAGCTTGCTGACCTTAGGCGAGATCCCCTATAAATACTGCTGCTGGGGGAGGAGCTAGTCAGAGTGTGCAGACGCTAGGAGAGCTGCAAAGACGTCCTGATTGTCGGTGCCGCGGTTAGGCCCGAGCCAGTGACCTGGAGTGGCCCTTCTACGTCCCGCAAGCCTAAGTGGGACTGAAGGCAGGGAGCGAGTAGCCAAACGGGAGTTAGGAAGAACTTGAGGAAGTTCACCCAAAATGAACCACCGGATATTGGGGATCCGCACCTGTGGGATACTATAGGACCACAGAAAAACCTGTCGCACCGTGGAGGCTTCGGCTACCCGGTTTCCTCTGTAGCTCAAAAGAGGGAGCCAGGCACAGCAGTGCATCACCGAAGTGATCAGCGAGGGTAACCCGGAGACCGCACAGGATGAGAGAGAGAGAGACACCAGAGTCAGGAAGAGAGATGAAGCAAGTCTGGCTGCAAGCAGGCTGTGCTTCAATCATCACTGCAGAACAGAGGAGGCTTTATACCCACTTACTGTGGGAACCCACTGTGAAACCTGTTCACTCGTCGGTGCCCTGGATCATTTTACCTGCTCAACATCAGTAAAAGGTAAAAGAGACTTTGCAGTGTGCGTGTATCATTCCTCTCCGTTCCCGGTGCCCTCATAGACTGCTCCAGCACTCCCTATACCATCCCAGCTCCACTCCAAGCTAGCTCCCCTATCACAACACTGCCCCGGAGGTCCAGTCCCACCTGTGGGGAACTTTACCATCCTAGCTGCGATACCATCTACCTCCGGCGGACTGTGGCGGCGCTGGTGGCATCTCACCAGACACTACAGGTGGCGTCACGACAACAGACTTTGTACATAGTCCCCTGTAAATATCACCCCTTTTTTGAAAGATAGGCCCAGGACACGGGGTCAGGCGCGGCCACCATTCCCCAGTGACAACGCTGAAAATCCTTGGAGCCTGACACCCGAGTACCTCACAGCCTGGGCGAAACAGAAGCATAATTCAGGACTTGGTCAGAGTAGGGAGAGGGCATCTGGGGTCATAAACATCAGCGCCCAGAGATAAGCAGATAATTTTATGTCCTCTGATTTGTTGTTTCTTCAAGATTTGGAGATTCCTCAATTAATGTAAAAAGACATAAATCCACATGACACATTAATTCCCACTCTGAATGAGTCAAAGGTCGACATAAGTTTATATTCCCAGACTCTCCTGTCTCTCTGCAATTGGAAATGACCTTTCAAAACTAGTATTTTCATGTCCATTATGGTACGATCAGGGACATGAACATGAATGGACATGAATAATGGACATGAAAATACTAGTTTAGAAGGGTAATTTCAAATCGCAGAGAGACAGGAGAGTCAGGGAATATAAACTTAGGCTGGTTTCAAACTGCAGTTTTTTCCCAGATCAGGTTTGATCAGGTTTGTGTGCCAAAACCAGGAGAGGAGCTTGCAGAAAAAAGAGTATAATTGAAAGATTGACAGCTGTTCTGAGTTTTGGAGACACTCCTGGTTTTGGCACACAAACCTGATCGAACCTGATTAGGGAAAAAACTGCAGTGTGAAACCAGCCTTATGTTGACACTTGTTGACAGAGCAGGAATCAATGTGTCTCAGAGCAGGAATGAATGTGTCTCAGAGCAGGAATGAATGTGTCTCAGAGCAGGAATGAATGTGTCTCAGAGCAGGAATGAATGTGTCTCAGAGCAGGAATGAATGTGTCTCAGAGCAGGAATGAATGTGTCTCAGAGCAGGAATGAATGTGTCTCAGAGCAGGAATGAATGTGTCTCAGAGCAGGAATGACTGTGTTGCGTGGATTTATAGTGATGAGTATGAAGATATCTGTCTGTGTACCTGTCTACCTCTACACAGCAGTATGGCCTAATAAAAAGTATGTACAGTAAATGCAATCAATAATTGGTCAGGACTCCTTTTGCATTAATTACTGCATCAATGCAGTGAGGCATGGAGGTGATCAGCCTGTGGCACTGCTGAGGTGTTATGCTTTGTTGGGTCTGGTGTCTCTCATCTTCCTCTTGGAATAAAACGATGTTTGGGTGAGCGCTGGGATATGAAGACAGCTTACACTTCAACAAGTATTTTACCTGTAAGTTTATTGTTCAAATCACACTAGGTCCTCTCCCACAACATGTTTCGACGCTCAGGGCGTCTCCCTCAAGTGGATTGTGGCCTCCTCACTCCTCCTCAAGACTCTGGGACCTTGATTTCCAAATGAAATGCAAAATTTACTTTCATCTGAAAACACCATGGACCCCTGAGCAACAGTCCGGGTCTTTTGCTCCTTGACCCAGGTAAGACGCATTGTTCATTGGTCGTGAGTGGCTTGACACAAGGAATGCGACAGTTGCACCCCATATCCGGTATACGTCTGTGTGTGGTGGTTCTTGAAGCACTGACTCCAGCAGTAGTCCACTACTTGTGAATCTCCCCCAAATTTTTGAATGGCCTTTTCCTAACAATCCCTTCAAGACTGCTGTTTCCCGGATGCTTGTGCACATTTTTCTACCACACATTTTCCTTCCATTCAACTTTCCATTAATATGCTTGGATACAGCAATCTGTGAACAACCATCTTTTTTTTTAGCAATGACCTTTTGTGGCTTACCCTCCTTGTGGAGTGTGTCATTGACTGCCTTCTGGACATCTGTCAAGTCAGCAGTCTTCCCTATGATTGTGTAGGCTACTGAACCAAACTAAGGGACCATTTTAAATACTTAGGGACCTTTAACATCAGCATTTTTTCATAATCGCGTCAGATCCAGCAGATTTCGTCACATCTGTGGCATCTGCCATATAACACCTGACTTGTGGCACGAATCCAGCAAGCCCCATTCATTCTCTATGGGGCTTGCGGTCAGGTGTGGCAAGTGCAGTTTTGCCGGATTCGTCAGCGTTTTTTTTTCGCATGGCTGCAAGTGTCACAAATACCAAATCCAGCAAAACCGTACTTCCCGCACCTGACCGCAAGCCCCATAGAGAATTAATGGGGCCTGCTGGATTTGTGCCGCAAGTCAGTCGTTACACACCAGATGCCACAGATGTGGCAAAATCTGCCAGATCTGATGCGATTATGAAAAGACGCTGATGTGAAAGCAGCCGAAGGCCGGCTTCACACTGCGGGTGTGTTCCGATCCGTGGCTGTCAGCTTGAGCCAAACAGCCCCGGTCCGGGAAACTCCGGGAGAATTCAGATTTTTCTCACGAACACAAAAACGTTGCTGGCAACATTTTTGTGTCCAAGGAGAAAAATCTCCCCTAATTGCCTTCTCCTGAATCCTCCCAGATCCGAGGCAATCCGGCGCTCCCTAACATGGATTGCGCTGATCCGGGAGAATCTGGGAACCAGATACCTGCGGCTGCACGCCACTGTTATTTCAGGACCGCGGCTAGCTCCCCGTGAGTCGCGGTCCTGAATCATCATCAGCGTCAGCTGCGTCAGGCTGCACTCTGGACCGGAGGGTATATTAGCCCTCCGATTCTGTGTGCTGATCCGGTCCGGGGCTGTCAGGTTCACCCTGACAGCCATGGATCGGATCACACCCGCAGTATGAAGCCGGCCTTAGTAAATCTTTGCAGGTGTTTTGTGTTAATTATTCTAATTTTTTGAGATATATTATTAAAACAAAGGAGACACAAAGAGGCGCAGATTGTGCCTCATCACTAGTGACACACTAGATGATAGCTCAAATGTAGCTTGCTCACCTGATTAGGTTGTGATAACCCACAACCAGCTTGAACGCTTGGGCAACAGCTGCTGCAGAACCTCCACGACCTCGAGTACGCGGGAAAACAGATGATTCAAACAGGAATGGCGTCTCACGGTCCGAGCTGCAGCTTCAAAAAATGTACTCGGAAGACATTGCTTTCTCCATCTCCTCCTTTATTCCTCCACACATCACCAACGCGTTTCAGTGCACACCTCGCACCTTCCTCAGGGTACATGTAATGTAATGTACCCTGAGGAAGGTGCGAGGTGTGCACTGAAATGCGTTGGTGATGTGTGGAGGAATAGATGGAGAAAGCAATGTCTTCCCAGTGCATTTTTTGAAGCTGCAGCGCGGACCGTGAGACACCACTCCTGTTTGAACTATCAATTTTTTGAGGTAATGACTTTTGGGTTTGCCTTGGCTGTAAGCCATATTCCTCAACATTAACAGAAATAAACACTTGAAATAGATCATTCTGTTTGTAATGACTCTATATAATATACCGTATATACTCGCGTATAAGCCGAGTTTTTCAGCCCAAAAATTGGGCTGAAAAGTACCCCCCTCGGCTTATACGCGAGTCAGTGCTGTATACCGATGTATACATCGGTACATACCGATGTATACATCGGTATACAGCAGCCTCCGCATCCCCAGTAATGCAGGGCCCCCCAGCGTCGCTCCGGTCACCTGTAAAGCAAACTATACTTATCACAGTCCCGCTGTCCGCGCCCGCCGCTGCCGACATCCGCGATCCTACATCTTCATGCGACTTCTTCCTGTTTCTGTGCTCGTCGCAGGCAATGACGTCATTCCCTGCGACGAGCACAGAAAACAGGAAGAAGTCGCATGAAGATGGAGGATCGCGGACGGCAGCGGTGAGCGAGCGCGGACAGCGGGACTGTGATAAGTATAGTTTGCTTTACAGGTGACCGGAGTCAGGCTGGGGGGGCCCTGGATTACTGGGGATACTGTATACTACCGCTGGGGCTGCTATACACTACTACTGGGGCTGTATACACTACCACTGGGGCTGCTATATACTACCACTGGGGCTGTATATACCTCTGGGGCCCTGTATACTACCACTGGGGCTGTATAAACCACTGGGGCTGTATATACTGCTGGGGCCCTGTATACTACCACTGGGGCTGTATATACTACCACTGGGGCTGTATATACTGCTGGGGCCCTGTATACTACCACTGGGGCTGTATATACTACCACTGGGGCTGTATATACTGCTGGGGCACTGTATACTACCACTGGGGCTGTATAAACCACTGGGGCTGTATATACTGCTGGGGCCCTGTATACTACCACTGGGGCTGTATATACTACCACTGGGGCTGTATATACTACTAGGGCTGCGTCTATACTACCACTGGGGCTGTATATACCACTGGGGCTGTATATACTACTGGGGCTGCGTGTATACTACCACTGGGGCTGCTGTATCTACCTCTGGGACTGGTGTATACCACACTGCTGGGGGCTGTATACTTGTGCTAGGGTCCACCCTCGGCTTATACACGAGTCAATAGATTTTCCCAGGTTTTGGGGGCAAAAGTAGGGGGTCGGCTTATACACGGGTCGGCTTATACACGAGTATATACGGTATATGCATAATATATATGCTTCACTTTTCGTATTGAATTACTGAAATAAATTATCTTTTGATGATATTCTAATTTATTGAGATGCACTTGTATATATTTCTATTAATTCTACAGCGCTACAAGGTACCGTTACACGAGGCAACATTGCAGCAATGTCAGAAGCGAATCCGCGGGTGCGCACTCGCTTCTGACATCGCTGCCTTAGCTGTCACACGGGGTGATGTTGCCTGCAATGCCGCCACGATGTTACAGCAGCGATTGCTGGCTGGGATGGGTACAACCCAGCAAGCTATACGCAGCAATGATGCGAATAGGCGGCATCACTGGTAACAGCGCTATCGCGGTGTCACCTAGCAAGATCCAGCCAAATCGCTGGTGCAACATCGCCAGGTTTACCAACACTGTCAGTAAACCTTGCAACTTGCAACCAGCGATTTATCGCGCTGTCACACAGCACAATGCTCCTGCGATGTGGGACTTTTCGGCGATGTTGCAGGCAACATCGCCCCGTGTAACAGTATTTTGACATACATCAGCAACACTTTCATGTGACTAATTGCTCCATACAGGAGGTGTCTTGAAGATGTCATCACCAACAAAGACTTTTGTATGAAGTATTAAAGAACATTTCTGTAAGCGTGTTCAATACTTTTCCTCTGTGTCATTTGTCATTATTACACCACTAAAATTATGGACATCTATGGTTTGATTTCTTTGCATGTGTGGATTGGATAGATGGTTACTGACATCTGGTAAAGAATTCATGACAATAGCACCTTTAGAAATATATTTGGAAAATTGTTGACGTGTTCAATACGTATTTCCCTCACTGTATATATTTACCGTAATTCATTTGCTCTGATTAAACCTGTTATAGCCTCTATCTTCAAACTGATCTTTGCATTCCTCTATCAATGGTGGTATATTTGTCATCTTAATTTATCTTACGGAGTTTGTTCCATGATGCTGTAGAGTCGTCTCACTTGGTCAAAGATTTTATGTTCCATTTAGGCCTGCAAGTTGTTTGTTTATGTTTGCATAATTATTGCCTCCTGCTGTCATAAATTAGTTGATTGATTGCTAACAAGTTATATTAGACCTGAATTTTAGTACGACCCTTCATTTTTACTTAGGCAGAGCTAAGCAGAAGGCACTTTATCAGATTTTATCAAAGTGCCATATTTTCATAGGTGCCAGGCAGTTAAAAATGTCAGTTATAAAGGGCAGGAGACAGCCAATCATGCAAAACAATGAATCAAACTTGTTCCTCGTTGATCTGTAGTGCAAATTGTTTTCAACATACACCAAATATATACTTACCTTAAATTGTCTGTCATCCACTTCCACAATGCACTGCACCGCCCCGGAAGCCGTGCCATATTAGCACACCTAAGTAATGAGTGTGGTAATATGGTGCAGGCTGGCGGTGGCAGCAACATCAGAAGCCGACGCTGCACACACCGCATGCAGACCCCCGCAACCGTCGCCACCAAGCTGATACTTCCCCCGCCGTATAGTACGCCCCTGCACGGTCCCCAAAGAACCCCCGCCACAAATATCGATCTGACAGGGCCAGCAGTGATGTCACAGTCATGTCACTGATCACATGACTCTGACATCACCGCAGGTCCTGTAAGCACAGATCAGCCAGGTACTCTCCTGCACTAAACCCCCACACAATGAGCACACAGCCCCTACACACACTCAGCCCGAACTCACTGCACCACAGCTTGTACTCACTCACCCTCGCACAGCTCACACTGACTAACCCCCCACAACCTTCAGTCTCTCACAGCCTGCACTCACCCCCCACGGCTCACACTCACCCCCTAAGCTCACACTCACCCCCTCAGCCTGCACAGCCTGCACTCACTCCCCTCAGCCCAAACTCACTTACCCCCCAGCCAGCACTCACCCTCCCTCAGCTCATACTCACTCACCCTCCTCAGCCTGCACTCACCCCCTCAGCCCACACTCACCCCTCCAGCCCACGCTCACTCATCCCCTTCATCTCACACTTACTCATCCCTCAGCCTGCAATCACCCCCCTCAGCCCGCACTCACTCTGCACTCACTTACCCCCTCAGTCCCACTCAGTCACTCCCCCTCAGCCCACACTCACCACCCCTCAGCCCGCACTCACTCATCCCCGTCAGCCCACATTCACTCTGCCCACACTCTCTCACCCTCCATCAACCTGCAGTCACTCATCCCCCTCAGCCTGCACTCACTTACCTCCCTCAGTCCGCACTCACCACCCCCAGCCCCACTTACTTACCCCTCCTCAGCCCACACAAACACAGCCCACACTCTCTCACCCTCCTCAGCCTGCACTCACTTACTCCCTCAGTCCACACTCATCCCATTCAGCCTGCACTCGCTCACCCTCTGCCCAAGCTAGCACCCCCCCTGCCCACGCTCACTCATCCCCCTTTGCCTGCACTCACCCGCCCTCTGACCGCACTCACCCCCCTCTGCCTGCACTCGCTCACTCGAACATGCTCAACCAGCTCATCACTCGGCCTGCAGCCACTGCCCGAATGAGGAACTGTGCCAGAGACCAACCAAACACAGGGAGGTGCCCAAGAACATGCTCGGGGGGGGCAGAGAGCATGCACGGGGGGGCCTGAGAGCATGCACAGGGACAGAAAGGGACCATGGGGGGCAGAGATGGACCACAGGGGGGCAGAGAGGAATCACAGGAGGAACAGAGGGACCAGAGTGAGGGTCAGAGAGTCAGCACAGGGGGAGTGGAGAGCAACCACAGGGGTAGGCCCAAGAGTGTCCACAGGATGGGGAAGAAATGCAGCACAGTGGGGGTGGAGTTTGAGGGGAAAAACAGCAGACAGGGGAGAGACAGCACAGGGAGGAGAAACAGCTGTCACCCCCAAGCCACTAAGCCTGCCCCCATCGTGATGTCACCTCTCACCATGTGATAGCATCAGGCCCACATCTAGTAATTGTATCATTTATGTTCTAGCCATTTCAATGACTTATATCTGCAGCCCTTTCACATACTCTGTGCACTATATCTATATTAGTTCCTCTATACTCCCCTCTCCTATGTACAGCTTTAATGCTCTTTTCACAATTTTAAACCACACAGATTCATTTGCTCCCACCATACAACACAAGGGACACTCTCACAAATCACTTAACCATCTACTCACTCTTTCTATTCTCCTACTCCTAATCACAGGAGCTACCTCCTGTAACCAATAGTAATTTCATCTACTTCCCTGCTACATTCATAAATCCTGCGAATCCCATCAAAATATTTTTTGCATGACTTCTGTCTCCTTTAATTGTGCCCTTTGGAATCAGTGTGGAGGGATATTTTACATAGGAGTAGTGTGGGTAGAATATTTAGCAAAGGGGCAGTGTGGGGGAAAAATAAGAAGAGCAGTGTGGGGGACATTATGATGAGGGACATTGTGGGGGGAACATTATGGAAAGGGGCAATAGGGAAGAGATTTTTATTTATGAGGCAGTATAATTATACTTTTACTAGATGGTGGCCCAATTCTAACCCATCGGGTATTCTAGAATACCTTTTAACAGGAGGGAACTGCGTCACACTATGACTGACAGCCTTGTAAACAGGAGTGAACTGCGTGACACTATGACTGACAGCCTTGTAAACAGCAGAGAAGTGCGTCACTTCTCTGGAGAGGGGGCAGGATGGAGCCGGGGCAGGCAGGATGGAGCCGGGGCGGGCAGGATGGAGCCGGGGGGGCAGGATGGAGCCAGGGGGGCATCATGGAGCCGGGGGGCAGGATGGTGGTGGGGGACAGGATGGTGGCGGGGGGGCAGGATGGAGCGAGCTGGGCAGGATGGAGCGAGCGGGGCAGGATGGTGGCGAGGGGCAGGATGGAGCCGGCGGGGCAGGATGGAGTGGGCAGGTAGGATGGAGCTGGGGGGGGAGGATGGAGGCGGGGGGCAAATGGAGCCGGGGGGGGCCAGGATGGAGCAGGGGGGTAGGATGGTGGCAGGGGGCAGGGCAGTGGCAGGGGGGGGCAGGTTATTGGTGGGGGGCAGGATGGATGCGTCACTTCTCTGGGGAGGGGGCAGGATGGAGCCGGGGCAGGCAGGATGGAGCCGGGGGCAGGATGGAGCCAGGGGCAGCATGGAGCCGGGGGGGGGCAGGATGGTGGCGGGGGACAGGATGGTGGCGGGGGGGCAGGATGGAGCGAGCTGGGAGGATGGAGCGAGCGGGGAAGGATGGTGGCGAGGGGGGCAGGATGGAGTCGGCGGGGCAGGATGGTGGTGGGGGGCAAAATGGAGGTGGGGGGTAGGATGGAGCTGGGGGGGCAGGATGAGGCGGGGGGGCAAGATGGAGCCGGGGGGGGGCAGGATGGAGCCGGGGGAGCAGGATGGAGCCGGGGGGGCCAGGATGGAGCAGGGGGGCAGGATGGTGGCTGGGGGGCAAGGACAGTGGCAGGGGGGGGCAGGTTGGTGGGGGGGGAGCAGGATGGATGCGGGGGGGAGGATGGAGCCGGCAGGGTGGGATGGTGGCGGGGGAGCAGGATGGAGCAAGGGGGCAGGATGGTGGCAGGGAGGGACAGGATGCAGCCGGGGGCAGGATGAAGCCGGGGAGGGCAGGATGGAGCCGGGGGGGCAGGATGGATGCGGGGGGGCAGCATGGAGCCGGGATAGACAGGCTGGAGGCGGGGGGCAGGATGGAGGTGGGGGGGACATCATGGAGGCGGAGGGGCAGGATGGAGGCGGGTGGGCAGAATGGAGGCAGGGGGCAGTATCACCCTCGCCCTCCTCTGTTCTCACCTGTATTTTCCAGCTCAGAGTCGCACTGTACAGCGGTCATGTGACAGGGCGGGCTGTGTGACATCACATCAGCCCGACCTGTCACATGACTGCTGTAGTGAGGGGGTCGGAGCGAGCCGGCGGACAGGTGAGTATCCTCACTGAGGATTTTTTTAATTTTACTTTTACTTTGGAGGAGTAGGGGCCAGGAGGAGCGGGGGGCCGCGGGGAGCAGGGGGCCGCAGGGAGCGCGGGCAAGAGGAGCGGGGGGCTGTGAGGAGAGCCGCGCAGCATGCAAATTTTGAATTTGCGCGCCGCACGGCTCTTTTGCATATTGGCCACTTCCATCTGCGGCACTCGATTTCAGCCTCAGATGGAAGTGGCCATTAGGCAATTATATAGTGGATTTTTAAGGGCACCGTGTCAGAAAGTGCTGCTGAAAATGGATAAGGAGGGAAGTCTGTAGAGACAATCTGTGGAAATGAATTCTCATCATGGCTGCTGTACTACATGGATGCAAAAGGGATGGCAATTACTCCAGTTAGAGAATATGCCATATCTGGATGTAGATATTTATTTGTGATTTTTACTGCTTCTCAGTGCTGTGGTTCCTGTATGCTTCGCAGTCTGATGATCAATGCTAACAACAACTTCCATTTTCTCCTTACCATTGTTAAAAGCATACTAGAAGTTGTAGGTTTATGCTATACAATTATACATAGAGCTGACTTGACATTGCATTTGATTGCAATGTAAAGTTTGGGGTTTTATTCATGTACTGATGGTGGATCTAGTACTGAATTCATGTACTGTTGGTGGTCCTGGAACTGTATTCATCTGCTGATCTTGTACACATGCAATAACTGAAAACTTCCTTTATGGCTATGTTAAAACATAAAAATCCTCAAAACTTAGGCTGGGCTCACATTTGCACACCACTTGCGCTGTGAACACAGCGTCCCTGACTGCAGCAAAACGCAGGCACTATGCATTCCTATGTTTAACATGGGAATACATACTGCCTGTGTGTGTGCGTTCAGGTGCATTTGCATTCGGCTGCGCATAATTTATGCGCATGCTGAATGAAAAATTGTTGTTTTTTTGTGTGTGGCTGTGCGCTTGCTTTATACGCAAGCAAACAGCCGCGCACTAAAAATGAATGGGAGTGCATCTGTGTGCAGTGCCATCTGCTGGCAAGTGCACAGATGCAGCGGAAGATGACATCATCAGAGGTCATCCCAGGTAAATCCTGTCCTGGTGTTCTCTCTTCCTCTTCTTTCCTCTTCTTCTTTCTTCTTCTTCCTCCTTCCGGCCGCTGCCGCTGATCTCCTTCCTCGCTGCCGCTGATCTCCTCCTCCCAGCCACCGAGACCGCTGATTGGGTGGTCGGGCGACTAACAATGACATTTTCATGTGAACGCATGCGGACAATCACCTGAAATCACATGAAAATGTTTGCGTTCGGCACTGCGTATGCGTATGCACTCCATACGCTGCGGTGCCGAACGCAAATGTGAACCTAGTCTTAGAGTTGTGAGATTATGAGGAGGATTTGGTGAGATTCTGCTCCAAAAACTTAGTGTAATCTCTCCAATTCCTCATCAACTATTCAAATTTGATTCTGGTGATGTATTAATGTGCTGATAGTGGTTCTGATTATGTATTTATATATCTCTATACAAGTTTTGCAGCCCTGGGGATTGGTTCAGTATGACAATGTGGCCCTTGGACCAAAATATGTTGTTCACCTTTGGTTTATATAATCTGCCCTGATTAATGCCAGGTGAGGCAGAATTGTAGAAAAAAAGGATATAGTTTTGTATGGCTTGGTTGTTCTTAATCTGTACAAAGATTGTAAGCTCCTTTTGGCCTTCCTTAGTAGATAGCACTGATTTATTATTTATGTTTAAAATTTTCTATTACAATTTGAATCAAGTGTATATGCCTTTAACCCTTTTTCGATACGCCTTTTAATGGGGGCAGTTAAAGGGCCTTATTCCTCAACGCTGTTAAAAAGTGCCCTCTGAGTCAAAAAATCTCTGGGGTTTCAGCTACCTGGGATATAGCGGAGACCTTAGAGAACATGGAACTGGTTTTTACAGTCCTTGGTCACATGATTGCTGCTTCTTAAAGAATAATGGCAATAACATTAAAAAAAAAGTGAAGTCCCATTTAAAAATATTTTTTCTTTCCTCTAAACAGGATCTAACATGTCAGAGAAGAGAAGAATTATGTCCCTGGGTCCCACTGTACCTCGGTATTGGTGACACCATCTCTCAGCCCCTCTCCTCTTCACAAAGCAAAATAGCTTTACACCCGCCAAGATCTGCCGATCAACACTCAGCAACCTCAGGATCAAATTTCCTTGGTTCCTGACCTTTGATCAATGTGATACACCCTATCATAGTGATCCAAACCCAAATATTAGTAAATATAGCAGCCTCTCTCTTTCTCCCTAGTAGCTGTTTTTTTCTGTATAGAATTTATTTAGTTACTAGATGGTGGCCCGATTCTAGCACATCGGGAATTCTAGAATACCTTGTAAACAGGAGTGAACTGCGTCACACTATGACTGATAGACCTTGTAGACAGGAGTGAACTGCATCACACTGACAGCCTTGTAGACAGGATTGACTGGTTCACACTGACTGACAGCCTTGTAGACAGGAGTGAATTTCGTCACATTGACCGACAGCCTTGTATGCAAGAGTGAAGTGCGTCACACTGACTGACAATCTTGTAGACAGGAGTAAAGCTCGTGACACTGACAGACTTATAGACAGGAGTGAACTGCGTCACACTGACTGACAGCTTTGTAGACAGGTGTAAAGTTTGTAACACTGACTCACAGCCTTATAGACAGGAGTGAAGGTTGTGACATTGACTGACAGGCTTGTAGACAGGAGTGAAGGTTGTGACATTGACTGACAGGCTTGTAGACAGGAGTGAACTGCGTCACACTGACTGACAGGCTTGTAGACAGGAGTGAAGTTCGTCACACTGGCTTTGTAGACAGGTGTAAAGTTTGTAACACTGACTGACAGCCTTATAGACAGGAGTGAAGGTTGTGACACTGACTGACAGGCTTGTAGACAGGAGTGAACTGCGTCACACTGACTGACAGGCTTGTAGACAGGAGTGAAGTTCGTCACACTAACTGACAGACCTTGTAGACAGGAGAGAAGTTCGTCACACTGACTGACAGCCTTGTAGACAGGTGTAAAGTTTGTGAAACTGGCTGACAGCCTTATAGACAGGAGTGTTCGTGACACTGACTGACAGCCTTGTAGATAGGATTGAACTGCGTCACACTAACCGACAGCCTTGTAAACAGGAGTGAACTGCGTCACACTATGACGCAGCATTCAAATCGCGCGCCAAGCCGCGCGCCGCGTCTCTCATTGGTCGTGTCGCTGTAGCGACCAATGAGAGACGCGGAATTCAAACCACATGCCAAGCCGCGCTACTTCTCTGATCGGTTGGCACGGCCGCAGCGACCATTCAGCGAAGTGGTGCGGTTTGGCGGGAAATATGAATCCCGCGCCGCTGATTGGACACTGCTGAGAGCGGCGCGGGATTCATATTTCCCGCCAAGCTGCTTTGCTGATTGGTCGCTGCAGCCGCGGCAACCAATCGAGAATTAGCGCGGCTGGACGCGCGGTTTGAATTCCGCATCTCTCATTGGTCACTATGGCAACCAATGAGAGACGCGGCGTGCGGCTTGGAGCGCGGATTGAATGCCGCGTCTCTCATTGGTCGCTGAGAACGGTGACCAATCAGCGGCGCAGGATTCATATATCCCTCCAAGCCAAGCTGCTTCACTGACCAATCAGCGAAGCGGCATGGCATATATGAATCCCGCGCCACTGAATCGTCGCTGCTGAGAGCGGCGACTAATCAGCGGCGCGGGATTCATATTTTCCTCCAAGCCGCGTCACTTCGCTGATTGGTCGCTGCAGCCGTGGCAACCAATCAGAGAATTAGCTTGGCGCGCAGTTTGAATTCCGCATCTCTCATTGGTCGCTACCAATGAGAGACGTGGTGTGCAGTTTGAATGCCACGGTGACCAATGAGAGACGCGGCAGTCAAACCACGCGCCAAGCCGCGCTACTTCTATGATTGGTCGCTGCAGCTGTGCCGACCAATCAGAGAAGTAGCGCAGCTTGGCGGGATATATGAATCCCGCGCCGCTGATTGGTCGCTGCTGCGGCTGCGCCGACCAATCAGAGAAGTAGCGCAGCTTGGTGCGCAGTTTGAATCCTGCTCGGGTACTACCGCAGCAAGCAGCCGGGAGATGACCGGCTGACGCCGGTCATCTCCAGGCTGGCTCGCCGCAGATCTCCGTGAGGCAGGTAGCCGTGGCTCAGCTACTGCTGGACAGAGGTCAGCGGCGAGCTAGCCGGGAGATGACCGGCGTCAGCCGGTCATCTCCCGGCTGGCTCTCCGCTGACCTCCACGTGCGGCTGTTTTGCATACGCTGCGCTCATTGGTCGCCGCGGCTCCAAATCTACTCAGGCATTCATGCAGAGGAACAATTACAATGTTCTGGAATGGCCATCCCTGTCCCCAGACCTGAATATCATTGAACATCTGTGGGATGTTTTGAAGCGGGCTGTCCATGCTCGGCGACCATCAAACTTAACTGAACTGGAATTGTTTTGTAAAGAGGAATATCACACTGAAATAGCTGTTGCAAAAAAACTATTTTAAACAAAAAAAAAAAAGTAAGATTAAGAGGGGTGCCCAAACTTTTTCATTTGACTGTAGTAGATTTCTGTACGACGATATTGTTCTTGTTTTGAGAAAAGATAGTTAGAGAAGTGACCATGAGCTCACCATCACAGGTGGGTGTCTGCTTGCCCATATGATGTACACCAAGATTGTACGATCAGTGAAAACTTTGCAACCTCTGATTTTAAGTTCATAATACTACACTATATGCAAACCCCTCATCATATAAAAATACAGTACTAAATTATATCAATCAGCTCACAAGCTTGAATGGACAGTCAATGTGAGTGAGCATACTGATCATAAGCCAATACATTTTAGCCCTATCCTTTCCAGACCACTACATTGCAAAGAATTCATTCCAAAGATGACATCTGACACAGCTTTTATTGGGAGACTGAACTGTTATAACTTTATGACTTTTGTAACTTTTTGCAATCCAACCAATAATAGCTCTATGAAATTGGTCGTAGTAATCAAGATCCATTAAATACAGATCCTATGTGTCTTGCATACAGATACTTTTTTAACCACAGGTCTCTAGAGTAGAACTTGGAATTAGGCCCAGCACTACCACAACTACTCATTGAGTCAAGTTTACGCACACTATGGTTTATAGAACCGTGAGTGTTGCCTTTTGTTTTATTTTCTATTTGACTTATTTTTAATTTTTCTCTTTCTGTCACTCTCTTATTTTATTTGCTTTATGAGTGGAAACTGGTATGTTTGACTTTAGACTCTACGCCTGCTACACTGATAGTTATGGCCAAGCGACAGCTGTGCATATGGTACTTGGAAGGGAAAACATATAAGTGTTTCCTGTGTATTCAATGGAGAGAAAGGGGAATACCACTGCCGAACAGCTTGTTTTCCTGGAAATCTCCTCCAAGGATCATAAGATGGCCATTTGGTCCCACTAAAACTATTACTTTCAGCTTACTCTAAGGGCTCATTCAGACATCCGCGATTATTATTGTACGTAACAACACCACTTGTTCATTAGTCTTTAGGATCTGAGTTTCAGTTTTTACCATCAGTTAATTTATCTGTGATTTTTCATATATGAAAATTAAACAATTAAATAAATAAGCTGTAACACTTCATCCATTCCATTGTTGCTCTTGGCCAGTACAGAGATCACACAGTGACGCCATCTGTGTGCGTTCTGTAATGTTCATGAACTCGTAAACTTGGGTTATTTTGATCCATGGCCATTTTTGAGGACACACAGCCATGTGAATAATACCATAGACTTAAATAGGTACGTTTTCTATATGTAAAAACCATGAATAGAACACACATGTTATTCATGGACATCTGAATAAGGACTAAGGTGAATGAAATCCTTTGAAGTGCTGTCCTGAAAATGATTTAGTGGATACCCAGCCTCACTTACTAATGATCTATCAAGACACAAATTCTGCTCATACATTATTATCCTTCTAAATTCTTATTTAGATCGTAAGCTTACCGTATATTGAAAATTTCCATCTCCCTTGTCATGAATATCTGGTGACTTGCACTTGTTTCCCATGTGTTTTGAAATGTATTATAACTATAAATATCATGGGACGTATAAAACCATTGTTATAGTCATAATTTATTTAAAGCCCTACTCCAGTGGGTTTTTTCACTGCCGGAGAGGTGCTTTAAGTCTAATGGCCACTTTACACGTCCCGATATCGGCGTCCAACTCTGATAAAAAGTCACGTGGTTCGTGCGTTGGTCCCGATATCGTTCGTGCGTTGTATGGTGTAAATGTACAATTCGATGCAAGAACGATGCCAAAACGATATCGGGGAAGAAATGAGCAGGCTCTCCAACGGCCCGATATTGGATGGACGATGTGGCCGGATCGTGCTATGTGAAAGCCCAACAACGATTTGGAGTACAACTTCCCCTATTCTCTCCCATGTTAACTGGTCGTTCCTGGGTCGCCCGTACAAGGGGGTGTAGACATCGCAGTTGTGTTGCCTGCCGATATCGCGCTGTGTAACATCTCCTATGCGACCTTGGAATTCTGCCCAGAAAAAGCGCGCTCCGTGTCATTGTATTCAACATCGGACCGATGTTGGGACGTGTAAAGTGGCCATAAGTCTCCTGCCCCTGTCATATACTCACCTTCCGGCAGCTTCACCTTTTACCAACGGCGCTCCGTTCTCATGGCGCCATTTTTTGACATTAACTCCAGACTGGACGGAATTAAGAAGTTACGTCACAAGCTCTCAATGAATCTGTATGACAGCCAGAACAAGGCAAGAACAAGGCTCTCAGAGAGAGGTATTCATTTGTGACTTCCTTCCAGCGTATTCCATGGAACACTGAAGGTGCTGGCAGGTCACAAACCACAGAAGACCTACCGGAGGGGAGGCGGTAGAAGATGAAGGCCCCAGAAGGTGAGTATAATACAGAGATCAGGGGACTTAGATTTAAAGCACCACTTCCCCGATGCAATTAAAAAAATGCTGGGAAAAAAAAAAGCAAGAAATACTGCCTTACGTAATTCCTAGTATGACCATTGTCACACAAGGGAGTTTTCACCCTTTGCTTTACAGACTCTTACTTCATGTCTTGGTCCATTTTGAAACTGGATTTCACAAAGTCATTGTAGGGCATCAAATTAAGCAAAAGTTTTTTCTTTCCACAAGTCAGTCTAATGTAATGTTACTTCCTCTTTTTGGTGACTTACGCTAAAACGTGTCATCGTTAAGAATATTATGCTGTGACTACATTATATTTCCCAGACAAGACCTATGGAAAATGATGGTCAAATCATAAGGTCTTAAATTTCAACATCAAGACAATTAAGAAAGTTTCAATGAAGTAATAGGAAAAACAGCAACAAAAGAATGAATACGATAAATCATGCATGACAAACAAGTGTTCTCTATTACATTTAAAGGGATCTATCAGGTCCACTAAGCCTTCTAACCCAGCAGCAGGCACATATGCGGGCAAAAATTCCCTGCCTAACCATTCCTGTATGGATTCTAAGAAAAGAATTCATGTGAAAAAAAAAAGATTTATGACCCTCATTTTCCCTATGCTAATTATGGCTTTGACTAGTCGAAGGGGCGTTGTTTCCCCAACTAATCTGACCTTATTCCGTGTTATCACGCCCCTGTCGGTGTAATAATGTAATTTACAACAGCTGACGTCACCATCAGCTCTTGGAAATCTTGAGTCTCATTCCCACAGCATCACTGCGCCTCTGTGTGGGGGCATTGTGGGGGCATTGCGCATGATCAGGAGTCCTCTGTACTTCCAGCTATTCAAAGTGCACTCGTGTTGGGTGTAAGATCCTCGGCTTAAGAGCCACACTTCGTATAGTGAGAAGTTCAGAAGACTCTTGATTATGTGCAGTGCACTTCTGAAGACAGGACCATACAACTGAGAAAGGCGCAGTGACGCTGCGGGAATGAGACACAAGATTTCCAAGAGCTGACGGTGATGTTGGAAATTATGTTATCGTACCCACAGGGGCGTGATATCACAGAAAGAGGGCAGACTAGTTAAGGGAAACAACACCCCCTCAATAGTCAAAGCCCTAATTAGCACAGGGAAAATTAGAGTTATAAATGTTTTTTTTTCACATTAATCCTTTTCTCAGAATCCAAATAAGGCTGGTTAGGTAGGGAATTTTGGCCCACAAAATGTGTGAATTTTGTCACTCTCTGCTTTTCGCATCATGGTTCCCCTGGGGACTGGAGTGTGTGCTTATAAAAAAACTGGTTGTGACCTCTTGTGGATGGACATGGGATTTAACCCCTTCCTGGTCTAGTGTCCAGTCCCTGAGATACATATTTCACTACACACAGACTCACGGTTTTGAAGTTTTCCAAGTCTTTACTGCAGATGGTATTCAGTAGATATTGTCCACGGAGTTTGTACCGGGGCTGGGTTGCTCCCACCCTGGCCGGGTCCTTGGCTTCCTACTCCTGCGCTGTGTGTGTGGCCCTGCTGCCGCTTTAGCTAGGCTGCCGGCCCTGTGTCTCCTCACTGTTGCCGTGTTGCTTCGCTGTGGCACAGTGAAGATATATAATCTTCACTTATCCAGTGTTTTCTGTGCTGCTTGTGTCAGGCACAATTGCAGATCCGGTATCCGGTCTTTTCGCTTCACCGGGGTGAGTTTAAGGTAACTCCGTGTCCCGGGTGTGTTCCTCTGCTTCTCCTACTCCTTTCCTCAGACCTTGGCCGGCCTGGAAGTGAACAGTGGATCGTGGGTTGGCCCTAATGGTGCTGTCACACACATCAATTTGATGAACGATTTTGTTAGCGATCACATGCACGTGCGATCACTAACAATATCGTTCAGATCGCTGGTGAGCTGTCACACAAGCAGACTCACCAGACTCACCAGCGATGAATGGACCAGAGACATCGTGGAAACAATTTAAATATCGTTTCCACGATGTCTTGCTCCCGCTGCCAGGCTACGGTAAGCAGGAGCAGGCTGGTCTCCAAGGTAAACTGCGGGTAACTAGGCAGCACGCGCTGCCTAGTTACCCGATGTATACCTTGGTTACCAGCCTTCTCCGATCACCGGCTGGTACCCAAGGTACACAGCGGGTAACTAGGGTCCCTAGTTACCCGCTATGTACCTTGGATACCAGCCGGTGAGCGGAGAAGGCTAGTAACCAAGGTATACTTTGGGTATCTAGGCAGCGCGCGCTGCCTAGTTGCCCGCAGTTTACATTGGATACCAGCTCCCAGCGCTTACAGAGAGGCGCTGGGAGCTGGCTTATCGGTCGTCTCCCGGTGTCACAAGCAGCGATGCTGCGTGTCCACCGGGCGACTGACGATAGATTTGAGGTCCTGTCCTCAAATTAAATGATGAACGATCAGCCAACTAATCGTTCATCGTTTGTAGTGTCACACGCAACTATGTTGCTTCGACATCGTTCAAGCGTCACAGAACACGTGACTTTTGAATGATATCGGCAACGATATTGTTACGTGTGACGTGGCCTTAATGCAGACCTTTTACACCCAGATCTTTTCTTCCTCAGTCCTCTCAGGAACTGAACTAACTGCCACTTCTTCTCCACCCAGAATATATAGGGAAGCAGCTTTAGCTCCCCCTTCTGGCCTGGAGGCGCTAGTGTAGTGTTGTGGGTTGTGTGGGGAGTTAACCCTTGGTGGTGTTACTGTCGCTCATTAACCCCTGGTGTGCCACAATCACCCAGTGATGCGCCAACACCCGACGGTCGTTGGGATCGTTCGTTGTCTCGGTCGCAGAATGGGGATCGCTGGTAAGTCTGCTTGTCACACAGCAATGCAGCCTGGCCAGTGGGAGATTGCCGATCAAAACATGGCCCAGGCCATTCAATATAGATCAGCAATCTCTCAGCGGGGGGCTGATCGCTGCTAAGTGTCACACACAGCAGAATTGCCGGCGAGGTCACTGCTACATCACAAAATCGGTGACGTAGCAGTGATCTCGTTAGCAATCTACGTGTAATCATACTAAACACCTAGTGTCCCTGCACGGACCCTGAACACAAACTTTTGAGGGAAGTCTATGTTACTCTCTGCTTTCGGGTTAGCCTATGGAAGCTGTAAAAGGAAGCAAAATCGATGAAAATCAGTTAAATTATGCTTACTGCCTTCCATGCTGCTCTCATATTACTTCCAGGTCAGCTCATTAAACCTTGTGAATATTGCTCTGCTTCCCCCGCCCACCTCTGTGACAGCATCTGTGATTGGTTGCAGTCAGATGCTCTCTGTGCCAGCGTCTGTGATTGGTTGAGATACACATTGGTGTATGGCAAGCAAACTGGCATAATATTAGTGTAAAAATAAATAATGCATTTAAAAAATGGCATATGGTCCTGCATATTTGTGATTCCCAGTGCAGATAAAGCACACAGCTGCAAGCTGCAGCCCCCAGCTTCATATTGGTTGGGTAGCAAAATACAAGGGACCCCAAGCTGAGTTTTTTTAAATTATTTAAATAATTAAAAAAAACAGTGTGGAGTCCCCCTCAATTTTGATATTCAGGCAAAATAAAGCACATAGCTTGAGGTTGGTATTCTCAGCGTGAGGAGCCCAACGATTATTGGGCCCCTCCAGCCTCAATATACCAGCCTGCCGCCACGGCAGAATTTAGCATATTCATTAGAGTGGCCAAATCCTGGCGATTACCTGACTCTTCCCAATTGCCCTATTGCGGTGGCAAGTGGGGTAATATAGAGGGTTAATGACAGCTGTCATTTGTCAAAAATCACCTTAGGGGTTAATGCAACCCCCCATCCCTAACTTGTACGTTAAAAGAAATAAACACAAACTAAGAAAAAACTCCTTTATTTGAAATTAAAAAAAACACATAAAAACCCTGTTTCACCACTTTATTAATCCCCTAAAAACACACCAGGTCCGAAGCAATCCAACATTTACGTCAGTCAATGATCGTGACTCTGCTAAATCTGTCATGGGGAGTCATCATTGTTAGAAGCAGTGAAGTCACAGAAGGGCTTCCTCGCTGCCGTCAGTGAGCTCATGGCGGCACAACTCTTCGATAAGCTGGCAGCAGGTTCAACTGAGTTTAAAGCAGTAGTTGTCGTAAACTCGGTTGAACCTGCTGACGGATTGCTGGAAAGTTGTGCCGCCATGTCCTGCAGTCCGTTAATTCGGCCCCAGGGTTAACGGACTTCACTGAAGGCAGCATGGAAGCTATCTGGTGACTTTATTACTTATCACAGCTAAGGCTTCCCCACGACATTCAGTGTGATCTCAGAAGCTGCGGTGAAAGGATGCTTTTTCACTGCAGCTTCTGCAATGTAACAGAGCCAGGATCATCAACGGGCGTCGTATGTTAGACTTATTCAGACCTGGGGTGTTTATTGAGGTTAACAAAGTGGTGAAAGAGTATTTGTGTGTTATTTATTTTAAATAAAAGAGTTTTTTCTGCGTTTGTGTTTATTTCTTTTGATTTACAGGTTAGTGATGGGAGTGGTCTCACAGACAAATCACAGCTGTTATTAACCCCTTATATTACTGTCCGCTTTATCTGTGCTGTGTATCAATATATACAGGGGACCCCAGGGAGTTTTTTTTAATTATTTATTTATTTTTACACTAATTTGATGGCAAGTTCCAATCACACATGCCGGCACAGAGGGTATCTGTCTGGAACCAATTCATAAGTTTAATGAGTGGATCCAGAAGTAATTTGCGGGAAGCCAGTAAGTATAATTTAACTGATTTGAACCCCCATTTTGCTTCCTTTGGCAGACCACTAATCACCATTTGATAGTTGTAGTTCGGGTCCCCATAGATTAATATGGGGTTCGGGCTCATGTTTGGGTAGAGTCCGGTCTCGAACCTAGACTTTTTTTAAAGTCTGACTGGATCTGCCGAATTTTAATATCTAGGGGTTCACCTATCTCTAGATAGTGACACAAAAGGGTAAAGTGTGTGATATCATCTGTTATAACAGATTCTGGAGATCCCTTTACGTATTACAGCGCTGAAGAAAATCAATGGGTGCAATCGAATACAGGGACTTTTAATGGTAAAGTGGCTGTGCGAGAGGGGGATGTACACCCAATGATAGTTCCAGGAACAGCAAAGAACAACTATCTATCACTCTTACAAGTAAGAAAATTAGTGATTAAACCCCCAC
Organism: Allobates femoralis; assembly: GCA_033576535.1. Taxonomy (NCBI): domain Eukaryota; kingdom Metazoa; phylum Chordata; class Amphibia; order Anura; family Aromobatidae; genus Allobates; species Allobates femoralis. Next base: position 449,916,665 of record JARQOC010000004.1, read on the forward strand.
CTATTCAATATGTATCCTTTGGATTTACCATAAATGTATCAGGTGGGAAAATTTCTCTAAATATAATACTTTCTAATACTGTAAATAGCAATAATAATAATGATAATAATAAACCATTGTTGGGTTTGTATTCATATTTTATCATGAGAAGGTTAACGGGAAGCAAAAAAAGGAAGTGACTTCAACAAACCACAAATTTGCATCGTAAGCATAAAATGAGTTTATTTACATCTCGTGAGGATGACACATAGGGGAAACATCGGGAATCAGTGCCTAGTACCGTGAGAACATACATCTCGCTCTCATATACCAAACAGAATCTTTATGTTATACAGTTGCCTTGTGAAAGTATTTGGTTTTGCTCAAAGTGAATTTTTTCGCAGATTTTTTCAGGTGTATTAGGTGACATGCAGGACAACGTTTTGGCCACCAATCTGGCCTTGTTCACAGAGTCACTATGATTCAAGACAAGGAAAATTACTGTGAAAAACGGTACATATAGGACAAAGTATATACAATATTTACATTGACATTCAGTCTATAGTTTGTTTAAAATACGTGGTTTTAGAATCTTAAAGCTGGACACCTTTAGTTGGATATATGGATCTAAGAAATGTGATATCATTTACAAGTGGCAGTACTAGGGGTAAGGTTTAAGGGTATAAGGGTTAGGGAGACCAAAAGGCTACATAATTTACCTGCTGGTGTTTCAGTGGGGTTACCACATCAATGGGGTAGGGTAATTCTTGGAGGGAATAGGGTCTGCTGTCTTGCGGATAGTATAGGTAACCTGAAATAGAATGGTTTAGTGGTTTCTTTGCTATTTTAGATATAATGGTGTGTTTATTACCACTAGTACATAATCGCAGAATACCTTGTGGCTTATTTTATTAGTGGAATCAATAGCATCCGGCTTAGTAGTGGTTGCTTTCAAGTTCTCTAGATTAGTAGTATGAGTATACCAGGATGTAGATAGTAGTTGGTAGTATATTGCATTAAGGTTTCGCCTATGGTTTGAGAATACAATGTGTAAGTAACTATATATCTATATATTCTGTTTATGTTCTAGATATGTTCCAGTACCTTCTCACAAATCTAATTGTTCCCCAGGGTGGGTCCCCTCTTAGTGTTTTAAGTCTGTCATCCGAGTTTGCAATCCCCTGTAATGCATCAAAGGGTAGGGCACCATATAGTCTGTACAGGAAGAGTATATATGACAACTATAATGGCCCCTTTACACGCAGCTACAGGTAACAGGTTTTCCACAGGTAACTTACTGGTTGCAGTGAAATCATGGAGACATGGTTCTATCTTGTTGCTGTGTACAAATGGAACTATGTCTCCATGATTTCACTGCAGCCAGTAAGTTACCTGTGGAAAACCTGTTACCTGTAGCTGCGTGTAAAGGTACCATTAGTATCATTATCGTTGGTGTACTTATCTTTTGTTCAGTCTCCAAAAAGGTCCTGCTCACATTGGTGTCAGTGGGTGTCATCGCCAGCACACTCAGTGCCTAGGCAGGAGGTGATATCCAGCTTCCCGTCGCCGCATTATGAGCCGGTGGTGGGTCACCTGACCGGAAGTAATGCCGGCGTACCACCGCGTCACAGCGTTGTGACATGCGCGGTAGTGATAACAGGCACCAGGAAGTGTCTGTTTCTTTATGTGGTTACCGGTAACCAATAGTGGTAGTGGAGTGCGCGCGTGCGCACTCGCCGCATCTAGAAGAAAAGTTTTGTTTACTGTGATGCAGTGGCATGATTCAATTGTTGTTTGTGCGTCCTGTCAGTGCGCACGTGTGACAACGTTTATGTGCAGGCAATGGCTTTGGGTGAAGTGTGGAGACTTATAGTAGTCTAAGTACAGTTTGGGAGTGTTGTTGCATTAGGTACAGCACAATATATTTTGGTTTAACACTGGAAAGAGCCATATTTTTAACCTGGATTAGTGTTCTAGTACATGACAATCATTACATAGCATATATGTATTGTAGGTTAACAGCAATTGTATTCTGTAGTTTCTTTGGAACAAAATACCACCCTATTACTTCATGTAGTCTCCATGTAATATTAATATTAAACAGAATGATTATTCATGGTATACAATTATTTTAAGTGAATTCAAATTCCATTCTGTGGTTGTTAATAGAGAGGTATAGTTCTATACCATATCCTTAAGGATCATGTAGCTGTATCATTAGGATGTTATCAACCTATTGCCAGTAATAGATACAGTCAAAATAGTAGGTGTTATTAGCAATATGGATCACTCAAAACCAGGCTTGTTAAGGGTCCAAACTCACATATACTTTTGCTGTACGGACGTAGTATAGAAAAAAATGGAAGAAATGAAACTTATCAAAAAGAAGAGGGTGAAAAAGAAACAGGGGGGTGGCAAATGACTATATCTCTTACCCTTGATGGGGTGTCCGGAAAAACAGATTGTAGGTGGCTAGGTTGGAATATGGAGGAGAGGTTGTTAGGTTAGCCATTCGATATCCCTGTTTAGGCCCCTACAGGGTCTGGGTACATGTTCTATAACTTGGAACCTCAGTTGTGCACACTGTGTTTAGCTTCCTCAAAATGATGTGGAAGTGGCAGAAAGACTTTGCCAGTGTGTATAGTGGACTTGTGGCTCGAGATTCTATCTTTTATGGTCTGGGTTGCCTTCCCTACCTATAAGAGGCCGCAGGGACATTTGACAAGATAGACCACGTACCTGGATTCACAAGTATAGAACCCCCAGATTTTGTATGTTTTGTATGTTTTGCTAGTGCGTGGGTGGACAATTTCACTACCTTTTATAACGTTTGAACAGCAGGAACAACCCAAGCAAGGCAAAGTCCCCAACCTTGGTTCATGTGTTATTCTAGTGAGTCATTTTTTGTTAGAGCCAGCGTCAGCCCTGACAACATGATCCCTGATGTTTTTTGGTCGCCTACTGCACATGAGTGGGGGATTCTGGAATGTTTGTATGTTGGGGTAGGTTTTGGCTAGTATTGGCCAGTTTTTTCTCACTAGTTTATGTACTCTATGCATGATTGGGTGGTTGGTGTGTACAAACGGAATTCTGTTCGTATTAGGTAGACGGTCCAACCTACTGTCTGTGTTGTTAATTGCACTGTCCAACTCAGTGGTTAGTAGGGTGTGGGGGTAATTTATTTGGGAAAATTTGTTGGCCATCTCATGAAGTCTAGTGTCTCTAGTTGTAGAGTCCGTCACTATTCGGGTTACCCTTTTAAACTGTGATCTGGGTAGGCTGTTTTTGGTAGATTTAGGATGACAACTCCCGTAGAGGAGAAGACCATTGCAATCAGTTGGTTTTGAGTAAATGTCGGTGCTGAGTGTTCCATCCGAGTTTATTAGAATCTGTCACGCTCTACAGACGGACCTAATGTGAGGACCCACTGGAACGCAAGTGTGGCGCCCCGCACCGAGTGTGTCACAGGAGGGTATTGCAGCCATAAATGCAGCAGCAATATTCTCTGACCCAGCAGTCATCTGGTTAACTTAGAGATCCATACTCTGCATGCCTCACTTAGCATAGAGGACCAATCAGGGTCCTGGTGGGCGGAGTGCAAGGGTAGTGTGTAGTGGAAAGTTTAGTCCAGCTTAGAGAGTTCTAGTCTCGGGTCTGGAGGAGCAACAGCAACTTAGAAGACCTCTGCAGATTCCAGCTCTGCAACCTAGGAGAGGGCGTTGCACAGTCGGTGCAGCCCCCTGGCCACCTTCTACCGGCCATCTCCTCACCCTTACCACGGTTGAGCACCATTACTCCGGTGCATTACCAACCGAACTTGGGCATCAACATGCGGGTCCAAAACCACCCCGCGCCCATATACTGCCGGTTTGCTGGTACCGAAGCTAGCAGCAGTTCAGCTCTGCTATGCGAACCAGAAGAGTGGAGGAGCAGCTCTACAGGAGCACCCCACCATCGCCAAATCCAGTCGTCTAACCAGCGGTGTACCCACCAAGGGACCCAAGGCTCCCCAAAACATCCATCACGTATACTTTGGATAGGGCATTCAAGCAGCCTCCCTGTACCCGACCTGGTATTCCTGGGCGACAACGGCAACACTTAGCTAGAATGGAGGAACACCGCGGATCTCTGAGGGACACCTATCACTGCTGAGGCCACCCGGTCCACTACCCGTTAACTGTATGCCATGTACTGCTTGCTGGTTACAGTAAAGAACCCGTTACAGAGACTTACAATGTCCGTGCTTCCTTATGACCACGTCCGTCTGCACACAAGGTAACCGCAGCTGCCGCACAACATCTTAAGCAGCTCCTGGCTTCGGGGATCATTGCTTAGACTGTGGGGAGCGTTCCATCTTGCTGCATTCCATCCCCGGAGGCCTCGCAGCGTCGGTAAAGTTACCGAACTACTCATAGGTGGCGTCACGAAACAATTAACCCCTTAATCTGTTCCCACAAGACGTCTTCAACCCTTTTGATCTGCACTCAACCAGGCCCCACTACCGGCAGGCGCGGTCCATCCGTGACAAGGAGGAAGAAGCTACTGCCTCTCTAAACCGGAGTCCCCGGCCACGGTGAGTCACAAGCAATGCGGATGCTGATACCAGGATGAGTGAGAGAACCAGATAGGGAAGGTAAGTTCAAAGATTTATTGCACACATCAACAGCAGTGGGCAAACACCCCAAGGGAAGGCCACAGGGCCACCTCACCGGAACCACCTCCGAAGGACTCCAGCCGAAGTGACCCCTATACAGGGATTTCTCCTGGACGAGGCTAAGGGGAGGCCGAGAGAGGCGGACACTTGTGTTAAACCGACCCAAGGGAAAGAACCGACAGCAAGGAGACACGGAGGTGCAGAATGGGGTTCTTTGGGACACCAGGAAACATGGAGGGCAACAGGGAACAGGCACGGAGGTATCCAGCTGCAAGAGAACAAAACAAGGGTGAGGAAAAGCACACAACAGGAGAACCTTAACAAGACCTGGACTAGCAACTTCAAGAAGGTAGAAGTTGCCCAGGCAATGTCCAGAAGTGAATGAGGACCTTATATCCCCACTGCCTCTCAGTGATTGGCTGAGAGGCGGGGCAGGGCAGACTGGAACTCTGGCCCATTAAGAGTGGCTGAGAGCACGCGCCCGCCCCCTAATGAGAGCTCAAGGAGGAAGTGAGGCAGCAGGAGCCCCAGGAGGACGATGCAGCAGCGTGGAAGTCGAACCCTGGCCACTTGACAAGCGGCGATGCACTCTGGAGCCCTGGGGCCGCCGCTGGCTGGCTGGAACCCTGATTCCCCGGACCAGGGCCGGTGACAGAGCGATAGGTAAGCGGGCAGGGGGGACAGTAGAGCGTGCAGTGGAGGCGCCGTGCCGCAGGGATGCAACAGTACCCCCCCTCCACGCCCCCCCGGAAGCAGACCGGCATGACAGGAGGCGCAGAGCGTTGATGTTCTCTGCAGGCACCCAGGACCGTTCCTCCGGACCGAACCCCTTTCAGTCAGCCAAGTATTTTGTAGAGCGACCCCTCTTCTTCATATCCAGGATGGCGCTGACCTCCCACACGTCGGATGCAGAGGCTGGTGGAGGTTGCGCAATCGTATCCTGTGAGTAGCGGTTGAGGACCAAAGGTTTGAGGAGAGATCGGTGAAAAGAGTTGTGCATCCGTAGAGTAGGGAGTAGCCGTAATTGGTAGCACACCTCATTCAACCTGCGAATGACCTCAAAGGGACCGATGTATCAAGGACCCAGCTTGTAAGAGGGAATTTTGAGGCGGACGTATTTGGAGGAGAGCCATACCTTGTCCCCTGGCTGGAACAGGGGGGCATCCAGGCGCTGCTTGTCGGCGTGGACTTTCATCCGTCTCGATGCCTTCTCCAGAGCTGCTCGTGTCTTGTCCCAGATCTTGGAGAAGTCTCTAGCCACCGCCTCCACCGCCGGAGTAGGAGTTGTGATGGCCACGGGAGGCGGGATCCTCAGATGGTGTCCATACACTATGAAGAAAGGCGTGGAACGAGAGGACTCACCAGTGTGATTGTTGTAGGAGAACTCTGCCCAGGGTAGCAAGGTTGCCCAATCGTCGTGGTGTGCGTTGGTGAAGTGTCGCAGGTAGCCAGACAACACCTGATTCACCCGTTCAACCTGCCCATTGGACTGCGGATGGTAGGCTGAGGAGAAGTCCAAGGCGACATCGAGCTTCTTGCAGAGGGACCGCCAGAACCTGGACACGAACTGAACATCCCTGTCAGAAACAATGTTAGAGGGAAGACCATGTAAGCGGAGAACATGGAGGATGAACAGCTCAGCCAGTCTGGGCGCAGAAGGCAGACCGGGCAACGGAATGAAATGTGCCATTTTGGAGAACCTGTCTACCACGACCCACACAATGGTGTTGCCGGAGGAGGGCGGGAGGTCGGTGATAAAGTCCATGGTGATGTGTCTCCAGGGTTCACAGGGCACTGGCAAGGGCAGGAGAGGTCCAACAGGCAACCTCTTGGGCGTCTTGTTACGGGCACAGGAAGAACAAGCTGAGACGAAGTCGGTGACGTCCTGGCGCATCCGTGGCCACCAATAATGCCGACATATCACCTGCAGGGTCTTCGTTAGTCCAGCATGGCCAGTGAGTCTGGAGGAATGACCCCAGCGAAGAACACGCTCTAGATCGGCCTCGGGAACCATCGTTTTACCTGGGGGCGGCTGAGACAAACGGAGCGGAGCCACCATGCAGAGATTAGACGGATTGATGATGGGGCGTGGCTCCTCCTCCTGATCATCGATGAGGAAGGACCGGGACAAGGCGTCAGCCTTGATGTTTTTGGCTGCTTGTCAGAACTGAAGACGGAAGTCGAAGCGGGCAAAGAACAGGGACCAGCGAGCCTGTCGTGGGTTGTGTCTCTGGGCTGACTGTAGGTAGGCCAGATTTTTGTGATCAGTGTAGATCACTACAGGATGTACTGCGCCTTCTAGGAGGTACTGCCACTCCTCCAGAGCCATTTTGATGGCAAGCAGCTCCCGGTCGCCTATGGAGTAGTTCCGTTCACTGGAAGAGAAAGCCTTGGAGAAAAAAACACAAGTTACCATGCGCCCAGTGGTGGTCTTCTGGGTGAGGACGGCGGCTGCTCCGGATGAGGATGCTTCCACCTCCAGGTAGAATTGTTTATACGCCATAGGCCTGTGGAGGGCAGGAGCTGTGGAGAAAGCTCTTTTGAGCGACAGGAAGGCGGATTCGGCTTCTGGGGTCCATACCTTGGCTGGCGTCCCTTTCCAAGTCAAGGCGGTGAGGGGTTTGACCAGATCAGAGAAATGCGGGATGAATTGCCGGTAGTAATTGGCGAAGCCCTAGAATCTTTGGATGGCCTTAAGTCCCACTGGTCGAGGCCACTTCAGGACGGCGGATACCTTCTCTGGATCCATCTTGAGACTGGCATCGGAGATCATGTATCCCAGGAAGGGCAAGGAAGTCCGCTCGAACAGGCACTTTTTGTACATCGCGTACAATCGGTTCTCTCCGTAACCGGAGTGGGACCCGCCGGACGTGTCGCCTGTGTGTAGGAAGATCAGGGGAGAACACCAGGATGTCGTCTAGGTAGACTATGACACAGACATAGAGGAGATCTCTGAAGACGTCATTTACAAATTCTTGAAATACCGCAGGAGCACTGCACAATCCGAACGGCATTACCTTATATTCGTACTGCCCATCCCGGGTGTTGAAGGCTGTCTTCCATTCGTCGCCTGCTCGAATCCGGACAAGACTGTAGGCACCACGCAGATCCAACTTCGTGAAGACCCGGGATCCACGCAGCCGGTCGAAGAGCTCGGGAATGAGGGGCAGCGGGTACTTGTTCTTCACGGTTATGGCATTGAGACCCCGATAATCAATGCATGGCCGTAAGGTCCCCTCCTTCTTCTTTACGAAGAAGAACCCCGCACCCACGGGCGAAGTGGATTTCTGGATGAAACCCCGCACCAGGCTGTCTTTAACGTAATCGGCTATTGCCTAGGTCTCGGCGGGGTTCAACGGGTAGATGCAACCTTTCGGAAGCGAAGTCCCTGGTACCAGATCAATGGGGCAGTCGTATGGTCTGTGAGGAGGAAAGGTCTCGGCCTCCTTCTTATCGAAGACATCAGCATAGGACCAGTAGGCCGATGGTAGACCGGGCAAGGCCGTCGGCGAGGGAGGCATCTGGACAGGATGAACGGGGTGCAGACACCGACTGTGACAAGCCTGACCCCACCGCAGGACCTCTCCCGTACTCCAATCCAGGACTGGTTCATGACTGCGGAGTCATGGCCAGCCGAGCATAAACGGGGGAGAAAGAGACGGCAATACGTAGAAGGAGAGCTGCTCAGTGTGGAGTGCTCCGACCTGTATCTCCACCTCACTTGTAACGCCCGCTATCGTGTCCTGTAGTGGTCTCCCATCGACGGAGGTGATGATGCGGGGATGCTGCAGGGGTAGTATGGGAATGCCATAACATTTCGCCGTTTCCAGCTGTACAAAATTACCTGCAGACCCGCAGTTGATGGCATGGTTTTGGAACAGAGTGTTGGGATAGATGTGGATCTCCTCAAATTGATTCATGTATAAATTAGCATATGCAGGGGCTACATTTGAGCCCATTGCGGTCCCACACTCATTTGTATATAGAATTGATCACCAAAGAGAAAATAGTTCTCTCTGAGTACCAGGTCCAAGAGCTCTATACAGAGGTCCCTCATGTTGGTTCCTACGTTGTGTTGTAGCAGTGTAGTTTTGACTGCTTTAATCCCTTCTTCATGTGTAATGGAGGTATATAGACTGTTGACATCCAAAGTACATAGTAGACTATCAATCGGGACCTGTCCTATTGAATTGAGTTTACCGAGGAAGTTTCCTGTGTCCAAGATGAACGATTTAGTCTGTCTAGTATATAGAGTTAAGATTTTCTCTAGAAACATGGAGAGTGGGTTTAGTATCGAGTCAGTCCCTGCTACTATCGGGTGACCAGGTGCATTGTATAGATCCTTGTGTATCTTTGGTAGAGTGTATAGGACCGGAATGACTGGGTTGTGAATAATGAGGTAGGTCCTAGTTTTAGAATCAATGGCATTGTTATGATAGTACTTATTCACCACCCTGTGTATTTTTGTTCGAATATTAAAGACGGGGTCATTTGGGACTTTAGTGTATGTTGTAGTGTCCACTAGTTGTCTGTGGATCTCAGAGATGTATTGATTCTTGTTCATGACCACGATCGCCCCTCCTTTGTCCGCAGGTTTGATGACTATATTTTTATTGTTTTTAAGTGCAGTGATTGCTTGTCTTTCATGTGCAGATATATTTGTGCGGACTGGGAGTAGGCCAACCTGTTGGTCATGAACAACTTCGCTTACATCTTGTTCTAATAGTTTAATGTACGTCTCAACCGGATGGTCAGTTTTTGGAGGATTAAAAGTGCTCGTGTTTCTCAAACCAAGGGTTGCAATGGAAATCTGTGGTAGTGTAGTCTGTCTGGTAGCTGTGCCTAGTTGGTTGTTTTGAGAGGGTACCTGCTGTTCAAAATGTGTTTTTAATCATAATAACCGGTAGAACATCTGTAGGTCAGCCTCGAGCTGGAATGAATCCCACCTAGGCGTAGGGTAGAAGGATAGACCTTTGTTAAGAAACAAAGTGCTGGTCATTTAGGTTTAATTGATTGTGAAAGTATTTGTCCCCCTTGAACTTTTCAACCTTTTGCCACATTTCAGGCTTCAAACATAAAGATATAAATTCTAATTTTTCTGTGAAGAATCAACAACAAGTGGGACACAATCGTGAAATGGAATGAAATTTATTGGATATATTTTTCTAACAAATAAAAAACTAAAAAGTGGGGTGTGCAATATTATTCGCCCCTTTTACTTTCAGTGCAGCAAACTCATTCCAAAAGTTGAGGATCTCTGAATGATCCAATGTTGTCCTAAATGACTGGTAATGATAAATAGAATCCACCTATGTGTAATCAAGTCTCTGTATAAATGCACCTGCTCTGTGGTAGTCTCAGGGTTCTGTTTCAACTGCAGAGAGCATTATGAAGACCAAGGAACACACCAGGCAGGTCTGAGATACTGTTGTGGCAAAGTTTAAAGCCGGATTTGGATACAAAAAGATTTCCCAAGTTTTAAACATCTCAAGGAGCACTGTGCAAGTGATCATATCGAAATGGGAGGAGTATCAGGCCACTGCAAATCTACCAAGACCCGGCCGTCCCTCTAAACTTTCATCTCGAACAAGGTGAAGACTGATCAGAGATGCAGCCAAAAGGCCCATGATCACTCTGGATGAACTGCAGAGATCTACAGCTGAGGTGGGAGAGTCTGTCCATAGAACAACAATCAGTCATACACTGAACAAATCTGAACTTTATGGAAGAGTGGCAAGAAGAAAGCTTTTTCTCAAAGATATGTATAAAAAGTCTCATTTGACATTTGCCACAAGCCACCTGGGAGACCAAACATGTGGAATAAGGTGCTCTGGTCAGATGAAACCAAAATTTAACTTTTTGGGCACAATGCAAAACGATATGTTTGGTGTAAAAGCAACACAGCTCATCACCCTCAAAACACCTTCCCCACTGTCAAACATGGTGGTGGCAGCATCATGGTTTGGGCCTGCTTTTCTTCAGCAGGGACAGGGAACATGGTTAAAATTGATGGGAAGATGGACGGAGCCAAATACAGGACCATTCTGGAAGAAAACCTGTTGGAGTCTGCAAAAGACCTGAGACTGGGACAGAGATTTATCTTCCAACAAGACAATGATCCCAAACATAAAGCAAAATCTACAATGGAATGGTTCAAAAATAAACATATCCAGGTGTTAGAATGGCCAAGTCAAAGTCCAGACCTGAAACCATACGAGAATCTGTGGAAAGAGCTGAAAAATGCTGTTCACAAACGCTCTCCATCCAACCTCACTGAGCTCCAGCTGTTTTGCAAGGAAGAATGGGCAAGAATTTCAGTCTCTCATGCAAAACTGATAGAGACTGATAGGGACATACCCCAAGCGACTTGCAGCTGTAATCGAAGTAAAAGGTGGCGCTACAAAGTATTAACTCAAGGGGGCTGAATAATATTGCACACCCCACATTTCAGTCTTTTATTTGTTAAAAAAGTTTAAAATATCCAATAAATTTCATTCCACTTCACGATTGTGTCCCACTTGTTGTTGATTCTTCACAAAAAAAAATTTGAATTTATATCTTTATTTGAAGCCTGAAATGTGGCAAAAGGTTGAAAAGTTCAAGGGGGCCAAATACTTTCACAAGGCATTGTATACATCATAATGGGTTTTGGATGGTACAACAGCTATTCAAGCACCACATCACAGATTTATTAGACATTTATCATAGCTAACGATTAGATCGCTCTTGTAGATATGTTATCTGAGTTTTGTGTTTTCACAAATCTTAATGTTAAAAGGATACAAAATTTAACAGTATTTAATTGTACTTTATCGAATTAGAGCAACATAATGGTCAAGGGTTCTGTACGGGTATGACTAAGAGAGTTACGGTAAAGCCTAGTAACATTTCCTCAGCCTCACAGAGGGAACTTTAGGTTGAATATTGAAATGAGCCTGTGAGTCATACATTTAAGTCTTCTTGCTTGAAACTTTTCCATCTTTGTCTCCTTACCATTTTACAGTTACTTAGTTTGTTTTTAAGGTGTCTATTGTTTTCATAAAAAAAGTTTCACAATCATTTTCTAAATATAATATTTAAAGAGGGGTGTCCTACAAAAAAGTATTATTTAAAACTTAATAAATGATGCATTACATATATTGCCGTCGGGGCTCACAATCTAAATCAGTATATGTTTGGAGTGTGGACAGAAACCAGAGTACCTGGAGGCTGGAGGAAATCCATGCAAACAAGGGGAGAACATACCAACTCCTTGTAGATGTTGTCCTTGGTGGGATTTAAACCCAGGACCCCAACACTGCAAAGTAACACTGAGCCACCATGCTGCCCAATACATTGTGTTGATGGAAGTGTATTTGCAATTCATAACTCCATTAAAACTAGTGAGCACTTTTCTGTATATATTACATTATTATGTAGAGTATCGCCCTCTAGAATATTGGTCCACATCCAGTGGTGGACACACATACTTAATAGCTTCCTTGATCTCTCCCTCTACTTCATGACGTGTGGTGATCTGGCAATGAAAAGGCTGATACTATGTGGTAATGGAAGTAGAGATGGAGCATGTGCAGCAGCTGTAACAAGTGAGGACTAAAGAGAGGGATGTGATTGGCAGCAAAGGCCAGTCAACAGGAACAGTGTGTCATCAGAGAAATATCAGAAGATGTGCTGTTCCAGTCACCTGAACCCTACTGTCACTAAGGGTGCTTTCACATTGCGATTTTCTGGGATCTGTGGCTGTCCATTGTAAAACGGACAGCCACAGATCCGATTTGGCCCCCATGTATCCCTATGGGCGACGGATCGGATCGGATTTGGCCTAATTGCCATCCGATTTGTGTCGGATCCGATTCTTCCGAATTTCTGCTGTACCCAAAATCGGAGACTACTCTGATTTTGGGCACAGCGGACCAAATTGGACCGAATGGGATCCGACGCAATCCGCGGCCATTAACATGGAGGCCTTTGGAGCACAGGTCCGAGAAAACAGCTGATCGTTTCTCGGACCTGATTTTAGTATACTGAGCACGAACAGGAAAAAAATCGCAGTGTGTAACCATCCTAACAGGCATCAGTGGTCCTGTGACAATGGCAGTGGCATAGTCATTGCTTCTAGAGCAAGAGCTGAGCCTGGAGGGGCCGGTGCTGGATCCATAGAGGTGTCACAATTTTGTTTATTATTTTTCTATTAATCAATGCCTAAGAATTGCTTTCTACCTTCACACAACCCCTTTAAATTTGTATTTTATTGTCCTAGCTATTCATTCAGAGTAGTGTGTCATGGTACTATGTCTATATGAGTGACAATGACACTGGATCAAGCGATGACCAATGCATCACCGCTGCAGACACTGACTAGGTGCAGGTGCCGTCCATGCGGAGCAGAGCAGTGACTTCAAAAAGCCATATACAGTTACCAGACAGGTAAGATCCTGCTTAGAGAAGAAAAAAATGAAATTTGTTACCATCCAGACACATCAGATTGCAGATTTATTCAATTATAATACTGAGGATCTACCAACAAATAACTTTTGCTCAGATTTTCTTCTCTGTTTTGATATTTTTTTATCCTTAGTCTGTTTTTGTCATATTATACTTAGGGTATTGGGCCCACATCTAGTACTATTATAAAACTGTAAGACTATTTGGCCACTAAGAACCTAAAATGTGAAGGTAAGTAATGTTTGTATTCCCCTTAGATCTCCTTGGTTGCCGTAAAGACTGATTTTGTTTTGCACTGTGAAATATAATCCTCATCACCTTTCCCATAGACACAGGTCAGGTAACACAGGCACATGTCCTGTTAGCTTTGTGCTGCTGGTGTGAAGCCAGACATCAGTGAAGTTGGCAACTAAATGCAACATTTTCCTTTGGCGCCTGAGAGGAAGCGGCGCTTTGTGTTACATCCTGGACAAATGTTTATCTACCCTCTAACTTGCCATTATACCGTACTTTGTCTTTTACTGAGCTTAATACATTTCTGTGCGTGAAGATATTTTAACAAACCGTGAGGAATTTGTTGTGAAGAAAATGCCCTATAGATAAGAGTCAATGGTGGCAGTCTAGAGCCTGCGAAGCCTGAAAGTCGAGATGCTGACTACAACCCTGGAAGGCACCTCTAAAGAGATAGTCCTGTGTAGTAATTATTCAATAAGCCGTGGTCAGACGTGGAATCTATGAAGGGTTTTCCCATCTGGGGCATTGGTGTATCTACATTATTTAAGAAGCTCTCCCACGAGACATATATTTCCTACACCGGTGTGAATGTGTATGTAATGTAGTGTAAATGCACATATAATACCCAGTGTGAGAAGGTAAGCCAGACTAGATGTCACATGACAGGAAACTGGGGAAAATGCTGATCTGTAAGAATTATTATTATTATTATTATTATTATTATTTATTTATTATTATATAGCGCCATAATATTCCATGGCGCTTTGCATGTTAAGAGGGCAAACTAGGACAAGTAACATAGTAACAATACAAATAACAATGGCTGTGGACAATTCTAACATACAGATACAATAGGGGAGAGATCATGTCCGCGAGGGCTCACAGTCTATGAGGGGTGAGTGGAGATACAGTAGGAAGGGGAGGTGTCGGTCGTGAGGCGGTGCAGTGGACCGGGTCTCATTGCAGGTTGTAGGCTTGGCGGAAGAGGTGGGTTTTCAGGCCTCTTTTGAAGGTTCCCAGGGTAGGGGAATGCCTGATGTGGTGGGGCAGCGAATTCCAGAGTATGGATGATGCACGGGAGAAGTCCTGTATGCGGTTGTGCGAAGAGGAGAAAAAGGGGGAGTAGAGGAGGAGCTCATGGGAGGATCGCAGGTTGCGTGAGGGTAGGTATCGGGAGACCATGTCGGAGATGTATGGAGGGGACAGGTTGTGGATGGCTTTGTATGTCATGGTTAGTGTTTTAAACTGGGATCTCTGGGAAGCAGGGAACCAGTGATAGGCTTGGCAGAGGGGGGAGATAGGTGTGTAGCGGGGAGACAGATGGATTAGGCGGGCAGCGGAGTTCAGGATAGATTGGAGAGGTGAAATGGAGGTAGCGGGGAGGCTAGTGAGCAGGGGGTTGCAGTAGTCAAGGCGGGAGATGATGAGAGCGTGAATAAGGGTTTTAGTGGTGTCGTGGCCAAGGAAAGTGCGGATCCGAGAGATGTTTTTGAGCTGGAGTCGGCAGGAGGTGGTGAGGGCTTGGATGTGGGGCTTGAAGGAGAGGGAAGAATCAAGGATAACCCCAAGACACTTGGTCTGGGGGACTGGGGAGAGAGAGCAGTCGTTGACGATGATGGATAGGCCAGGTAGTGAGGGTGAGCGGCTTGGGGGGAAGACAATTAATTCGTTTTTATCCATGTTCAGCTTAAGGAAGCGAGCAGAGATGAAGGATGAATGTTAACCCCTTTACGGCCGATGATGTATACATTTGTCATTGGCCATGTCCCTGTCTTTGATGTGAGGTCACACACCAAGCCATATATTAGCATACCAGCAGAACATCATATTACCATGTGCTCAATTTTTCAATACACATTTATAGAGACCTCAATTGATTGCACATAAAATATACATTTTATTTTCATCAAGAATTAAAAAAGACATACACGAATATACAAATGGTTCATAGGGTATGCATATCTCAGTTGGTGTATTTTTGGACACAGGTGTTACGTGGTTACATGGGTGTTCATTAATTATATGGCAATCATCACATTGCTGATTGTAAATTACAGTTAATAACATTGTTTGTGTATAAAAATCAAACAGCAGAGGTTCAGTATCCTGCCTTATGCAACAACAATCACATATATTAAAGGGTCATGGTACAATCATGTCAACCTCTTTCAACAAGAGTGGTAGGCAGGTACTAATTTCTACTATGCCATCCACATATGGCGTGCATCACCACACTTTACTTTTGGTATGGATCACATATATTGCACACATCCCCAACTGGTAAAGTTCATATGCATCCTCTCCACACTGCAGCACTGATATACAGGCTCCTCAATACAATGATTCCAGGCAAGTGCCGATACAGTCACATTCCCATAGCACTGTGAAGGATATTTACCGAAGAGAGAGAACCCAGTAACCATGGCAACCCCAAACACACTAAGCCTGCTTCTTTCCCTGCACTTAATTGCTGATTTTATCGGAGATCCACCAGTGGCTTTTAACCAGTTAAATACTGCTGTCAATCTATGACACATGCTGACAGGAAGTGAATCACTGATCCCACCCACCGGCAACCCCATCACATAATCATGGGACGTCAATGGGTAGCTGGGGGTTAGCTTATGATGAACTTCAATGAATGCTGGCTGACCACCGGCATTCACAGGAGATGACCATTTGTGCTATAAAAAGCCATACTAAAGCAGCTCTGTACAGCACCCATGATTGGACAATGGCAGCTCCAAGCCCCCTAAGGGGCTAGTAAAAAAAGTATTAAAAAAAGGCTTTAAAAATATGAATCCCCCACCACAAAAATTTAAATCACCCTTCCCCCTCCCTTTGCCTGATTGAAATTAAAAAAATGAAAAAAAATATACACATACTTGGTTCAGATGTGCCCAATCTATCAAAATAAAAATAAATTAGTCAGATTGGTAAACTGCAAAACATAAAAAAATGAAAAACTACCAGAATTACAGTTTTCTGGGGGAGGGGGGGTTTGTTTTTTGTTTTTACATCTCTGAAATTTTTTTCACCATTTAAATAATAAAATGACTATACATATCTGATATCTACAAACTTGTATGGAGCTGGAGAGTCAAACTAACACATCATATAGCGAATATGATAAATAAAAAAAACAAAAAGCCATCGTGTAGTGCACTTTTTATGCAATTTCACTGCATTTGGAATTTTTCTCCTGTTTTCCAGTACACTATGTAGTAAAATAAATGATGTCATTCAAAAGTACAACTCAACCCACAAAAAACAAGCCTTAATAGATCTATATTGATGGAAAAAAATATAGCTCTTGGAAGAAGTGGAGGGAAATACGAAATTGGAAAATGGGGTGAAGGGGTCAGGCCCGGACTGACAGGCGGGAGGACCGGGACTTCTCCCTATGGGCCGGCCGGTGGCGGGGTGCGGGGGCCGCCCGCTCCTACCGCCGCAGCCGGTCTGGCTGTATAAATGATTTTGCGACCGGCGCCGGCCGCCGGCATAGTGGGGATCGGGACCGGCCGCCAATCTGCCGGCAATGCCGCCGCACCGCCTGCCGGTATAGCGGGGAGCAGGGCCGGCCACCAAGTTGCCGGCAATGCCGCCGCGCCGCCGCGCCGCCCGCCGGTATTATGCATCATAATGAGAGTGAGCCAGTTGCAGTGTCGCACAGTGAAGTCGCACTGAGACGCACACCAATCAGCGGCTGAGGGCGGACCACACAATATCCTTCAGTGCTGTGCTGTGCTGTGTGACAAAATCACACAGCGACAGCACGTTCTTTGAGGGTGGAGAAACGCCATAACAACGCTGGCCATTAGAAGGTGGTGGGAGCTGACCTGAACCAGGCAGTGGCGGCCGGGCCGGCAGTGGACAGTCTCCTCCTCGCTCCTGTGACCTGTCAGCTGCCAGTGCGGGACAGCAAGCCGAGGGAGGCACAAGGCCAAGCATTTTTCACTGTCTGAGGCACTTTCACTAATGTGTGAATGTGTGTGTATGTGTGTGTGTATTTGTGAGTGTGTATGTGTGTGAGTGTGTGTATGTGTATATGTGTGTGTGTGTGCGTGTTTGTGTGTATGTGTGAGTATGTGTGTGTATGTGTATGTGTGAATATGTGTGTATGTGTGTGTGAGTGTGTGTATGTGTATATGTGTGTGTGTATGTGTGAGTGTGTGTGTGTGAGTGTGGGTATGTGTATATGTGTGTATATGTGTTAGTGTGTGTATGTGTATATGTGTGTGTCAGTGTGTGTATGTGTGAGTATGTGTGTGTGTGTGTGTGTATGTGTATATGTGTGTGTGCGTGTGTATGTGTGTGTATGTATATGTGTGTGTATGTGTGAGTGTATGTGTATGTATGTTGTGTGTGTGTGTGTGTATATGTGTGTGTGTGAGTGTGTGTGTATGTGTGAGTGTGTGTGTGTGTTTGTGTGAAGGTGTGTGTATGTCTGATTGTGTGTATGTGTATATGTGTGTATGATTGTGTATGTATGTGTGTGTATATGTGTGTGTGATGTGTGTGTTTGTGTGAGTGTGTGTGTGTGAGTGTGTAGTGTATGTGTGTGTATGTATGTGTGTGTATGTGTGAGCTCAGATGTGTGAATGTAGTGATAGTGATGTGCTCAGTCTGAGTGTCATTTCCATGATGATCTTTTGGCATGTCTTATCATTGAGATTGGGATTGTTTGATATGAGTGCCATTCATGATTCGAGCACTTTGTATCATTGAGAATTATATCTTTGAGGCATCATTAGTGCTCTTTTCATATCTGAGTACATTCACTATATTGAGGCACTTTTCTCATCATCTGAGGCACATTCACTATCATCTGAGGCACTTTCTCTATCATCTGAGCACATTCACTATCATTGAGGCACTTTCTCTATCATCTGAGGCAATTCACTATCATCTGAGGCACTTTCTCCATCATCTGAGCACATTCACTATCATTTGAGGCACTTTCCTATCATCTGAGGCACTTTCTCATCATCTGAGATACATTCACTATCATCTGAGGCACTTTCTCCATCATCTGAGGACATTCACTATCATCTGAGGCACTTTCTCCATCATCTGAGCACATTCCTATCATCTGAGGCACTTTCTCTATCATCTGAGGCACTTTCTCCATCATCTGAGACATTCACTATCATCTGAGACACATTCACATATCATCTAATCACTTTCTCATCATCTGAGCATTCACTATCATCTGAGGCACTTTCTCTCATCATCTGAGGCACATTCACTATCATCTGAGGCACTTTCATCTATCATCTGAGGCACATTCTCTATCTTTCTGAGGCACATTTCACTATCATCTGAGGCACTTTCACTATATCTGAGAGCACTTTCTCCATCATCTGAGGCAACACTATATTGAGCACTTTCTCATCATCTGAGGCCACTTCATCATGAGGACATTCACTATCATCTGAGGCACATTCTCATCATCTGAGGCACTTCATATCATCTGAGCACTTCACTCATCATCTGAGCACATTCACTATCATCTGAGGCACATTCACTGTCATCTGAGGCACTTTCTCATCTGAGCTTCCATCATCTGAGGCACATTTCTCTCCATCATCTGAGGCACATTCACTATCATCTGAGGCACATTCACTGTCATCTGAGGCACATTCCTATCATCTGAGGCACTTTCTCCATCATCTGAGGCACTTCTCCTCATCATCTGAGACACATTCACTATCATCTGAGGCACATTCACTATCTGAGGCACTTTCTCCATCATCTGAGACACATTCATACATCCATCTCTGAGGCACTTTCTCCATCATCTGAGGCACTTTCTCCATCATCTGAGGCACATTCTCTATCATCTGAGGCACATTCACTATCATCTGAGGCACTTTCTCTATCATCTGAGGCACTTTCTCTATCATCTGAGACACATTCACTATCATCTGAGGCACATTCACTGTCATCTGAGGCACTTTCTCTATCATCTGAGGCACTTTTCTCTATCATCTGAGGCACTTTCTCCATCATCTGAGGACTTTCTCCATCATCTGAGGCACATTCACTATTATCTGAGGCACTTTCTTTATCATCTGAGGCACTTTCTCCATCATCTGAGGCACATTCACTATCATATGAGGCACTTTATCATCTGAGGCACATTCACTATCATATGAGGCACTTTCTCCATCATCTGAGACACATTCACTATCATCTGAGGCACATTCACTGTCATCTGGGGCACTTTCTCTATCATATGAGGCACTTTCTCTATCATCTCAGGCACATTCACTATCATCTGAGCACTTTCTCCATCATCTGAGGCACATTCACTATTATCTGAGGCACATTCACTATTATCTGAGGCACTTTCTCTATCATCTGAGGCACTTTCTCTATCATCTGAGGCACATTCACTATCATATGAGGCACTTTCTCTATCATTTGAGGCACATTCACTATCATCTGAGGCACATTCACTGTCATCTGGGGCACTTTCTCTATCATCTGAGGCACTTTCTCTATCATCTCAGGCACATTCACTATCATCTGAGGCACTTTCTCTCCATCATCTGAGGCACATTCACTATTATCTGAGGCACATTCACTATTATCTGAGGCACTTTCTCTATCATCTGAGGCACTTTCTCTATCATCTGAGGCACTTTCTCCATCATCTGAGGCACATTCACTATCATATGAGGCACTTTCTCTATCATTTGAGGCACATTCACTATCATCTGAGGCACATTCACTATCATCTAAGCCTCAGATGATAGTGCAAATGCTTCAGATGATAGTGAATGTGCCTCAGATGATAGTGAATGTGCCTCAGACGATAGTGAGAGTGAATGTGCATCAGATTCTGAGGCACTTTCACTGTCAGTCAGAGGCACTTTCTCTATCATCTGAGGCACTTTCACTGTCATCTGAGCCTCAGATGATATTAGTGGAAGTGCCGCAGATTCTGAGGCACCTTCACTATCATATGAGGCACTTTCACTATCATCTGAGGCGCTTTCTCTATCATCTAAGGCACATTCACTATCATCTGAGACACTTGTTTGTGTATGACTGGGGTTGTGTGGCTGGGGCTGCGTGACTGGCTGTGTGTGGCTGACTGTGTGTCTGTGTGTGGCTGGGGCTGCATGGCTGTGGCTGGCTGACTGTATGTCTGTGTGTGGCTGGGGCTGCGTGGCTGTGTGTGGCTGACTATATGTCTGTGTGTGGCTGAGGCTGCGTGGCTGGGGCTTGGTGGCTGTTTATGTGGCTGGTTGTTGCTGTTTGTGTGGCTGGCTGTGGCTCTGTGTGTGTGGTTGGTTGGCTGTATCTGTGTGGCTGGCTGGCTGTGGCTGGCTGTGGCTGTGTGTGTGTGGCTGGCTGTGTGGTTTGCAGTGTGTTTGTGTGTGGCTGGCTATGGCTATCTATGTTGCTTTCTCTGTGGTTGTGTGTGGCTGTCTATGTGGATGGCTGTTTGTGTGTGGCTGTCTGTGTCTGTGGCTGGTTTTTGCTGTGTGTGTGGCTGTTTATGGCTGTGGCTGTATGTGTGTGGCTGTGTGTCTTTGTGTGGCTGGCTATGGCTGTCTATGTTGCTGGCTCTGTGACTGTGTGTGGCTGTCTTTGGCTGTGTGTGTGGCTGGCTGTGGCTGTATGTGTGTGGCAGGCTGCGTGTGTGTGGCTGTGTGTCTGTGTAGCTGGCTGTTTGTGTGTGGCTGGCTGTTGCTCTGTGTGTGGCTGGCGGTGGCTGTCTATGTGGCTAGCTGTTTGTGGCTGGCTGTGTGTGGCTGGCTGTGGCTGTGTGGCTATGTGGCAGGCTTTTTGTGTGTGGCTGGCTGTGGCTGTCTATGTGGCTGGCTGTTTGTGCAGCTGGCTGTGGCTGTGTGGCTATCTGTGGCTAGCTGTTTGTGGCTGGCTGTATCAGTGTGTGGCTGTTTGTGGCTGGCTGTATGTGTGTGGCTGTCTATGTGGCTGGCTGTTTGTGGCTGGCTGTGGCTGTATGTGTGACTGGCTGTGTGTGTGGATGGCTGTGGCTATGTGGCTGGTGGCTGTCTATATGGCTGTATGTGTGTGGCTGGCTGTGTGTGGCTGTCTATGTGGCTGGCTGTGTGTGGCTGTCTATGTGGCTGGCTGTGTGTCTGTGTGTGGCTGGCTGTAGCTGTGTGTGTGTGGCTGGCTGTGGCTGTGTGGCTGACTGCGTCTGTGGCTGGTTGTGTGGCTGGCTTTGGCTGTGTGTGGCTGTCTATGTGGCTGGCTGCGTCTGTGTGTGGCTGGCTGTGGATGTCTATTTGGCTGGCTGTGTGGCTGGTGGCTGTCCATGTGGTTGGCTGTATGTGTGTGGCTGTATGTGGGTGGCTGGCTGTGTGTATGTGGCTGTGTGTGTGTGGCTGTCCATGTGACTGGCTGTGTGTGGCTGGCTGTATGTCTTTGTGTGGTTGGCTGAGGCTGTGTGGCTGTCTGAGGCTGTGTGTGTGGCTGGCTGTGTGTGTATGTGGCTGACCACTGCAACCCCACAATCCTGAGAAATGGAGCTTTGAAGAGCACCATGTAAATGGAGCTGTGGTTGATTATTCCTTTTGCTGCACCATTCACATGTGGCTCTTCAAATAACTCTTTTAAGAAAGTGGTGAGGTTCATGACAACGTAAAAGCAACATTTACGGATCGGGGCTGATGGGTTATATAGTGTGTGGGCTGGTGTGGCCTGTTTTCCAGCGCTGCTTTTTGGTCCCAGTCCGGCCCTGGAAGGGGTTAATGTGCAGCTTCTGTAGACATTTCAGCAAATTTTAAAACTGAGGGGTATCGTTATGAAAACCAAAGCCCACCACATGGTCTTATAGACTGGAGAGGGGAAAGCACACATGTGACTCTTTCCTTTCATTTCTTTGTGATCAAAGAAAGTTGCAGAGCAAGCAATAATGGCAATTTTATAGCTTCATAGAAAGGAATGGAAAGAGCAGTCCATGAGCATCCATGTCCATAATCTATGTGGGCATGAGCCCACTTTTGAGATACACGCAGAGATGGGAACCATATCTCAAGGACTTTTTTGGAATGTCCTATTGATAACACCATAAATGTCTGAGAGGAAACTACCCCTTTAGCTATATGTCCAAACAATTTAAAGGAAATCTAATCTGTCAGCAGATTTTTTTACGTAATCTGATAGCAGTATGAAGTAGAGGCAGAGAGCCTGATTGCACCAGTGTGGCATATATTGGGCTGCTTGTTTCAATAAAATCAATGCTTTAGTAGCAGATTAGTTGTCTTGTCTAGTTCTATGTAGTCCTCCTAGTCTTTTGGTTGGCCGGCCATTCATAGGAAGGTTCACCACTGTTTTATGTTATCATCATTTGTGGATAATGTATGAAAACATTTTTTTTCATACATATAGTTTTTTCCAGCTAGCACCTGAACGTGTAGGTGTGCCGTCATCTTGAGATTATCACTTGTGGATAATGGCTTTCATTGTGATTTGCTGGAGTACCATAGCTTTAGAAATGGCCTTATAATCTTTTCCAGACTGCTAGTGATAGATTTCAATTACTTTGTTACTCATTTGTTTCTGAATTTAATTTCTTTGGATCACGGCATGATGTCCAGCTTTTGAGGATCTCTTCGTCTACGGCACTTTGTGTGGCAGGCCTTATTTAAGTGATTTCTTGATTGAGAACAGGTGCTGCAGTAACCAGGCCTGATGGTGGGTTTACACGTTGCGATATCGGAGTCCAATTTCAATGAAAAGTCACGTGGTTCGATCGTTGAACCCGATATCGTTCCTGCGTTGTATGGTGTGAACGTCCAATACGATGCAGGAACGATGTCTATGCTATATCGGGGATTGAATGAGCGTGCTATTCAATGCTCCGATATTGAATGGAGATTGGAGCCGGATCGTGCTGTGTGACAGCCCAATTCCAATGTGAAGTTCTACGTCACCCATTCACTCCCATGTTAAATGGTCGTTCCTGGGTTGGGGGGCGTAGACATCGCACGGACGTTGGATTCATAAATCGCAACGTCTAAACCTCCGATGCGATGCGGGAGAAACGAGCACTAAATGCGCGCTCCTGCGCCATTGAATTGCAATATCGCAACGATATTGAAACGTGTAAACCCACCATGAGTGTGGCTTGGAAAATTTAACTCAACTTCCCAAAGATCTGATAAACCTTAGTTCATTGAGGCCAAGTGCACACGTTCAGTATATGATGAGTTTTTTACCTCAGGATTTGTAGACCAGACCAGGAGTAGAGCAACCAGAGGAAAAGTCTAATAGAAACACCTGCACCACTTCTGTATTTAATTATCCACTGCTGGTTTTGGCTACAAATCCTGAGGTAAAAAACTCATCAGATACTCAACGTGTGCACGTGGCCTTATGCTTTGTCTTTTTTTTTTTTGGCGAGGGGGTGGAATCACCTTTTCATACAGGCTGTAGGTTTGGATTACTTTTTCCCTCAACAATAAAGGCCTTCATATATAAACTGCATTTTGTCTAATATTTAAACTTGTTTGGCGTTCTGTGTGACAGGCACGCAGAAGAATAAGAAATCACTGTATGCATAATTTAGGCAGGAGGTATGCCTTGGAGTGGATAGCCACACACAATAGTTGAGACAATGAAAATAAATCTCTTCAAATGTAGAGGTATAATTTATACTACAGTATATAATTAATATTTTAATATTTATCCTTGTACAGCAGCTGTGCCCACATAATAAACTTAACATATTGGTTCCTGGGGTCCTTGATTTACTATGATGTGGGGTGAATAAAAGGCTTTTTTTATGTAACACTTGTGGACTTTATTATGCCATAATCGCTTTGTATATTAGATCACCTTTTTTCTTCTTATGCCAGGAAAATGAAATTAATAAGGTGGTTGTAAACAGGAGATCAATGACTGACTCAGCGGGGTTATCAGATTTTTATGTGCAAACAACTGATAACCTTTGTTTTCTACTGGTAATCTGCAATAAAGTGGAGCAAAGGTGGTATCAGTCAGTTCATATCTTCTGACCGCACATAAACTTTAATGGTGTATGTGTCTGGATGACAAAATTGCGCAACTATTTGTGTTTTACCTGGCCTCTAAAGTGTTGTCCAGTTCGCAGGGGAGCAACTACCACAGGTGCAGGGGTTGCGATCGCACCCAGGCCCTGTAGCCTAGGGGGGCCCCATAAGTCCCTTTGGCCTATAGAAAAAGACTAATACTATTAAAGAGTTGCAATAATTGGGGGCCCCCTCGGAGCTTCCACATCGGGGCCCCTGGGCCTAAAGTTACGCCACTGCCAGTTCGTATACATTGATGTCCTATCCTTGGGGCAGATGGCTGTATTTTCGGTCCGAGTGCAGTCTGACAAGATATCGGATTGCACTTGAACCAATGTTAGTGTATGGGGACAAGCACGTCAGATTTTTTCCTAGGACAGTGTCTGTCTGAGGGAAAAAAATTGCTGCTTGTTCGAGTGTGACCTGATATTTGGATTGCACTAGCCAACGTAAATGAGTGAGTACGTGGAAATCATCGGATGACAAACAAAATCAGTTCACAGTACCTCATAGAAAACAGGGTTACAACATTACCCTAGAGGGCGGCTCACGTCACTTCTAAGGAGTCCTCTCGGAAAACGACCAATCATCAGAAATGAATAAGGACAACGCCTCACAAGCTGGTGAATTGCATCCCATTCTTTTATTCCACCTCCAGTTATGACGTTTCAATCCAACAAGGATCTTTTTCAAGCACAGTACACATTGCAGTAACCCCTCTAAAATAGTGCAAATACCACCCCATTGTTAACAATAACCAATCAAAAGCAAAAGCATACACAAACAATTATAAAGATATATCACAGATCCTAAAGTTTAAAAAGCCCCAGTTAGATATCAGTTGGAAGAGTGCCCTTTTACCTCCCCAAACGCCCCCTATGATTACCCATCGCAGTAATATACACAGATGTTACCTCTTAAGGCCCATACCACCATGCATATACAGTAAAGGGAATGGGGGAAAAAAAGATCCTATATCGGTTCATATCTCTCATAGGGCCACGTCACACACACAGATATCTGTGCAGATATTGTTGGCAGATCTCTGGTTGCAGTGAAATCATGGACACATTGGTCCATTTTGTGGCTGTATATAAATGGATTAATCTGTCCATGATTTCACTGCAACCAAAGATCTGTGAACAATATCTGCACAAATATCTGTGTGTGTGACGTGGCCCCTAGTCCAACATAACCATCAGATGAAAAATCTGGTGTAAATTATAAAGTGAGTTAAAAACAATACAATGAAAAGCATAAAGGAAAATCATCATATCCAGAGATATTATCATTATCAACAACGGTCTCTATTTAAACAGACAACCATATTGGCTGTACTCCATGTTCATACCTTTGGGTCTAAAGGTTTCAAGTTCAAAGATCCATCTTAGTTCTTTTTTCTTCAAAAGAGCCACCCAATCTCACCCCATCTAGTTGGAGGAACTTCATCAATAATCCTGAAATATAACTGGTTAACAGTATGTCCCATCTCTATAAAGTGTTTTGGCTCAGGAAGTTCAACTAATCCGGTCCTGATGGTACTTTTATGTTTGCTAATCCTCGCTCTTACCTCCACAGTGGTCTCTCCCACTTAGAGGAGGCCACATGGACAGCTGATAGTATAAACTACAAAACTATTCTTACAGTTATATCTTCTACGAATGGTGTATTTTTTACCGGATTGTGGATGGAAAAAATGTTGACCCTTAAGCATGTTACCATAAGAAGCATATCCAAGACAGGGAAAATCTCCTAAACTTGGGCAGCTAAAGGTACGTTGCACATCCCTTTTGGAACTACCGATATCTGAATTTACCAATTCATCCTTGTGGTTTGGACTCCTTCTAAATGAGAAGAGTGGTGGTGATTGGAACTCTTCAACATTTGTGTGACCTTTACTCAATAGTGACCAATGGTTCCTGATAATATCTGTAACCTTTCTACTCAAACCATTATGAGTTGTTAAAAATTGTATCCTTTTACTTTCTTGAATAGTCCTTTCAGACTTCAAAAGCTCGCTCCGGGACATACTTAAAACTTGTTTTTTGTACACTACAAGTCTATCTCTTGGGTGACCCCTAACCAGAAACCTATTGCACATTTCCTCCATGCATTTATCAACCAATGTATCGCAGGAGACTACCCGTCTGACTCTAAGTAGCTGGTCCATGGTAAAGATTCAACCATTTTTCTTAGATGTTCACTAGAGAAATGCAGCATACTATTCCTATCAGTTTTTTCACTAACAGGTCTGTATAAAGAATCTCATCTTTTTTAAACACTAATGTATCCAAAACCTGCATTTTCTACAGTGAACAATCATGATGAATTTAAGCTCCGGGTAAAGCATCAAGTTCTTCCTTACTGCCATCTCAAACAAAAAAATATCATCGATGTAACGTTGTCAGCCCTTCACATGGTGCCAAAACGATGACCTGCTAACGTATTAACCCTCTAGGACAGCTATTTAGATGTTAGCATAAGTTGGGGCCACATTGGATCCCATGACCGTTCCGTGGCACTGGAGATAGAAATCATCATTGAAGAGGAAGTAATTCCTCCCCTGGATGAACTCCAAAAATGCCAGGGCAAATTGTGCCCAATCAGGTGCCATGTCAGAGCTAGCAAGGGTCACATCAACAGCAGAGAGCCCTTTGTCATGTTCAATGGATGTGTACAAAGACACAACGTCAAAAGACACCAGAAGAGTAGTCACTGGTATCCTTAGCATAAGATGGCGCTGCAACTGCGAATTTGTGTAACAGCCGGTCCAAAAAAAAATTGCCACCTTATTGTATAAAGACCACCTGCCCGAAACAATTGGACGTCCGGGAGGGTTATTCAAATTTTGTGCATCTTTGGAAGTATACTGTATTGGTACAACAGGACGGTCCAACAACGAATAATCAGCAAGTTTTTGGTTGATAATTGCATTGAGAAGTGCATCATCAACCATCCCTTTCAACTACAATTGGAATTTCTGGGTACGGTTGAAGAATAACTTCTCATATACATTCTGATCAGACAGTTGACCCAATATTTCCTCACGATACTGAACAGTGTCCATCAACACAATCGCACCACCTTTACTGGCCTGCTTTATGGTGATGGATCTGCTTTCCTTCAACGCCCTGATCTCCCTTGTCTCAGACAGATTCCAATTCGTTCTACTGACCTTTAGGTTTTTCTTTTTATGTTTAGCTTGACACCCCTGCAATTACTTATTAAAGTATTGACACCCCTGCAATTCTGTCAGATAATACTCCGTTTCTTCCTGAAAATGATTGCAATCACAAATTCTTTGGTATTATTATCTTCATTTAATTTGTCTTCAATGAAAAAACACAAAAGAGAATGAAGCAAAAAGCAAAACATTGATAATTTCACACAAAACTCCAAAAATGGGCCAGACAAAAGTACTGGCACCTTCAGCCTAATACTTGGTTGCACAACCTTTAGCCAAAATAACTGCGATCAACCGCTTCCGGTAACCATCAATGAGTTTCTTACAATGCTCTGCTGGAATTTTAGACCATTCTTCTTTGGCAAACTGCTCCAGGTCCCTGATACTTGAAGGGTGCCTTCTCCAAACTGCCATTTTTAGATCTCTCCACAGGTGTTCTATGGGATTCAGGTCTGGACTCATTGCTGGCCACCTTAGGAGTCTCCAGTGCTTTCTCTCAAACCATTTTCTAGTGCTTTTTGAAGTGTGTTTTGGGTCATTGTCCTGCTGGAAGACCCATGACCTCTGAGGGAGATCCAACTTTCTCACACTGGGACCTACATTATGCTGCAAAATTTGTTGGTAGTCTTCAGACTTCATAATGCCATGCACATGGTCAAGCAGTCCAGTGCCAGAGGCAGCAAAGCAACCCCAAAACATCAGGGAACCTCCGCCATGTTTGACTGTAGGGACCGTGTTCTTTTCTTTGAATGCCTCTTTTCTCCTGTAAACTCTATGTTGATGCCTTTGCCCAAAAAGCTCTACTTTTGTCTCATCTGACCAGAGAACATTCTTCCAAAACGTTTTAGGCTTTCTCAGGTAAGTTTTGGCAAACTCCAGCCTGGCTTTTTCATTCAGACGCCGACGGATAGTACGGGTTGACACAGTTGTACCCTCGGACTGCAGGGCAGCTTGAACTTGTTTGGATGTTAGTCGAGGTTCTTTATCCACCATCTGCACTATCTTGCGTTGAAATCTCTCATCAATTTTTCTTTTCCGTCCACATCTAGGGAGGTTAGCCACAGTGCCATGGGCTTTAAACTTCTTGATGACACTGCGCACGGTAGACACAGGAACATTCAGGTCTTTGGAGATTGACTTGTAGCCTTGAGATTGCTTATGCTTCCTCACAATTTGGTTTCTCAAGTCCTCAGACAGTTCTTTGGTCTTCTTTCTTTTCTTCATGCTCAATGTGGTACACACAAGGACACAGGACAGCGGTTGAGTCAACTTTAATCTATGTCCACTGGCTGCAAGTGTGATTTAGTTATTGCCTACACCTGTAAGGTGTACAGGTAAGTTACAGGTGCTGTTAATTACACAAATTAGAGAAGCATCACATGTGCCAATACTTTTGTCCACCCCCTTTTTTATGTTTGGTGTGGAATTAGATCCAATTTGGATTTAGGACAATTCTCTTTTGTGTTTTTTCATTGAAGACAAATTAAATGAAGATAATAATACCAAAGAATTTGTGATTGCAATCATTTTCAGGAAGAAACTGAGTATTATCTGACAGAATTGCAGGGGTGTCAATACTTTTGGCCACAACTGTATATCAGCTGATACAAACTTAACAAAGAACTCAATGACAGCATCATGGTCATCCATTTTGATGATGATTATTACCTCTAGTGCCGCGAGACAGCCATGGAGTCCAATGTGGCCCCAACTTATGCCATCATCTATATAGCAGTCCTGGAGGGCGAGTAAGTGCACAGGTCATCTTTTTGCCGCCATGTGTGGACTGGCGACGTTACATCGACAATATTTTTTTTTCGTTTGAGTTCACAGTAAGGAAGAACTTGATGTTCTCCATCGGTCATTATAGGACATTATGAGATGGGACATAATGTTAACCAGTTACATTTCACGATTATTGATGAAGTTCATCCAACTAGATGGGGGGGTGGATAGAGTTGCTCTTTTGAAAAAAAAAGAACTAAGGTGGATCTTTGAACTTAAAACCTTGAGACCCAAAGGTATGAATATAGAGTACAACCAACATGGCTGTCTGTTTAAATAGAGACCATTGTTGATATGATGATATCTGTGGATATGATGCTTCTCCTATAACCTTTGCATTGTATTGTTTTTAGCTCACTTTTTAATTTACACCAGATTTTTCATCTTTCATATATGAACCAATATAGGATCACAGATTCCTTTTTTTCCCCATTCCCATTACTGTATATGCATGGTGGTATGGCCCTTTAAGAGGTAACCTTTAAATTGTTATCCCATTGGTATAGGAATGTAAATTTTGTTATCCATGAATGTGCTAATATTACAGTCAAGAATATATTGTTAAGTTAGATATTAAAATTTTTTGATATAATGGATATGTATTTAACTGTATTGTACAAGTGAGAGCATTTTAGGATATCCCGTTTATGAAGGATATAGATGGTGAAGATAGTATTGTAATTTTTTTTATCTAATGGTGATATATTTAAATAATGGAGGATGGAGGATTACCTAGCATACTCGTGCTTTCCTTATATGATATTGTATGGTTTTTTTGTAAAGAGCCTGGATGGGACCATATATTCCCCTAATGATATTGTTTGTATATTAGTGAAATTGAGTCTGTTATATCTATGCACATCATGGTGATTTCCCAGTTTTTATGTTTTCTGAAGTTACTTCCCTCTATGAACAAGGAAGGGTTAATGAGTTTTATTGTGATGGTTTCTTATTGAATCACAAGTTACGTTCCCGTGCAATGCTTAGGTATGCTGGGTTACGTTATTTGCGTATGCATATTACGGATGATCAAGGACCAATCAACAAGCGTTGAGTGTATGGTGGACATGCGTATAAGGAGATGAGCCTATAACCAATAGGAGAAGGACGCTGAAGAGAAATCTCAGCAACAAATCTGCCACTTGTGAATTCACATTAGGCCATGTTTACACATCAGCGTCAGTGGGCCGCCTTACTGAAAGTGCAGCTACCAGGAGAAAATTAAGTTTTGTTCCTCCCAGGAGCTGCTGGTTTGAGCCATGGAGACGTGCATGGAACAGCTTCCATCATCACTCACATGAATGGGAGCAGCTACTGTAAGCATACCACTAAACGTTCACAGCTGGCTATTGAACCGATAGGCTGCAGAAAGTGCCAGGGCATGCTTATATTAGCCGCTCACTCTCACTAGATACTGAGCGGTGACTGACACTGGGCATGTCTCAATTACTTAAAGCCTCCAGCTCCCATGAGAAATAATTTTCTCCCAGTGAACGTGCTAATAGTGTGGCAGCCGGACACCATTGTAATGCTATTACATGCAGATTAACCCTATATCTGCAAGTTAATAATGCTTGGGAGCATAACAGTTTTCTTCATGAACAAATGTGAGGCTGATGAGCTCATTTTCAGATTCCCGTAGCTGGCTTGGGCACAGGGCCGTATTTGCCACTAGGCACTGGGGTGACGCGCCTAGGGCAGTGGGCTGCGGGGGGGTGGCACCAAGACAGGGAGAAAAAAACATTTCTTTCTTACTCTTTTTATCCTCCCCTCCGTTAGACAATGTAGGAGATCTGATGTCTTTTTGGGAGGGAGTGGGGTGTGCGGGGGGGCACACGAATATCCATTAATACTTGCGGATACACACAGGGAGGCAGCTGACTGACTCCAGAACTCCCAGCAGCTTCATTTCTGGGGTCAGGAGCTCGCCAGTCAGCTCCCTGTGTCAGAGGAGCTGCAGCTGCCGCTCTCTGCAGTGAGATGAGATCATCTCATTACACTGCAGCAGACGTCACAGCAGAGGAGGAAGGAGGCCGGGATGAGAACACAGGAGCCAGAATAAGAAAAGGTGAGCTGAGTATAGTATGATGGATGGTGGTGGGGGAGGGAGATCATATACATTGTGGTGGTGTGGGATCACATACATGCTGGATGGTGGTGGGGGGATCACATACTTGCTGCTGGTAGCGAATCACATACATGCTGCTGGTGGGGGCAGGGGGATCTGTGGCACCCCAAGGGTTAATGTGCCGCAGAAACAACACAAAGGGTTAGCTCACCACACCACACAACCTGGACACTACACTAGGAAGTGGGGAAGAGCAGAGTGGTGGGTGGAGCTTAAGTGGCACCTGCAAGAGTGGGAGGAGCTAATGTTGTTTACCTCAGAGTGGCAGTGACAGTTAATGAGTTGGAGTTGGAGTGAGTCCAGTTGCTGAGAGGACGGAGGAAAGGACCTGGGAGCAAAGGAGCTGCCTTAAGCTCAATCCACGGTCCACTGTCAACTTCCAGGCCAGCCAGGGTCTGAGGAAAGGAGTAGGAAAAGTAAAGGAACACACCCGGGACAAGGAGTTACCCTGAACTCACCCTGGAGAAGCGCATATGACGGATACCGGATCCAATGCTGTTCCTGAAACAGACAGCATAGTGAACACCGGAATAGTGAAGGTCCACCATCTTCACTGTACCATTACAAAGCAACACGGAGGGGTCAGTGACAAGGAAGACTCACATTGCCTAGTAGATTGGTACCCGTGAGGGGAGACAGGGCCAGCAGTTCAGCTAAAGGCGGCAGCAGGACCTCACACAAAGCGCAGGAGTGGGAAGCCAAGGACCCGGTCAGGGTGGGAGCAACCTGGCCCCGGTACAGACTCCGTGGACAATACTCTGCTTGTTCCATCTGCACAGTAAAGACTTGGAAAACTACGAAAACCGTGAGTTTGTGATCTTTGCACTCCAGCCCTGATCTTCCCCACAAGCAACACCGTGTCCACAATCATCCCCTTTTCCTGCAACAGCTATAACAACCATCACAGACTTCAATTACACTGCCCGGGGAACCAGGCTCTACCTGCGGGGAGCCTTCCATCTAAAGCTGCCAAACAACATCCCCGGAGGTTCTGCAGCAGCGGTGGTCCCATTACTGACCACAACCCGTGGGTTGCGTCACGACAAACCAAATCCCCTGTAAATACACCCCATTTTATTGTGTGAACCCGGGACACAGTCCGGACCAGGACCGCCGTGACATCCCCCAGCAGTACCCCGGTCCGGCATCGGGTACCCCGTCCCGGCATCGGGTACCCCGTCCCAGTGGGCTCCACAGATCACATACATGCTGCTAGTGGGGGCAGGGGGATCACATACATGCTGCTGGCGGGGGCAGGGGGATTACATACATGCTGCTGGCAGGGGCAGGAGAATGACATACATGCTGCTGATGGGGTCAAGGGGATCACATACATGCTGCTAGTTGGGGAGAAGATGATGCTACAATTTGAGGATGGGGGAGACGGATGGAGGCTAACGCTACAGGCTAGGGATGGGGCTTTAGACAGGGGTTAGGGTGGGTATTACTATAGAATAGTTTTTAGAGGAGCTATTACAGTATGCTAGGGTTTATGAGGCAGATATTAATGTACATTACGGCTGAGAGGGGCTATTACTGTAGAAGGGGGTTTAGAGTGCCTTATAGAGGGAGGGAAAATGCAAGGGACATGGATGGGAAACAGTGTGGGGGGCTCAGTATGGAGTGAAGCAATGAAGGGGACACAGTATAAAGAGTGGGACAGTATGGGGGTCTCAGTATTAGGCGTGAGGTAGCGTGGTGATCTTTGTATGGAGGGTAGGTGGCGGGGGAGGTTTTGTTATGGAGAAGGGGCAGCATGGGGGTTTAGAATAAAGGACAGTGAGGGCACAGTATGAAGTTGGAAAAACATGAGAGGGACATTGTGAAGAAGCAGCAGCATGATGTGGGGACAGTGTGGAGATCATAGTTCATAATTGAGGAAGATGTGGTGGGTAGAATTTATAAAGATGACAGTGTGGAGTTTATTAGGGGTCAGTGTGACGGTCATACTACACAAGGGTGGATGGTGTGGTGGTGATAGTATATAAGGGGGAATGGTCTGGCGGTCATAGTATATAAGGGTGGACAGTCTGGTGATAATAGTATATAAGGGGGGATGGTCTGGCGGTCATTGTATATAAAGGATACAAAATACACAAAAGGTTTGCGCCAAACTGCTTTCATTAAATTGTGGGATCGGTCAATGATCCCCTCTGCTCACCTTCTATTGTTGTGCCTGTCCGCACAACTGGAGTAAGGGTTTAATATTTCTCCCAGCTGGGCTCTCCTAGTTGGGCTCCAAGCAGCGAGGTGATAAGTGCACGTATTTCCCGTGTGTCCCGGTGCACGTGACAGCTCGGGGGAGTGATGGTGTGACGTTTGCCAGGTCCTGTATTCCTAAGCTGCTCTGTATCACGCTTCCCAGCAGGGAAGAAATTTGCAGCTCCAGATAAAACGAGTGAAATTGTAAGCGCTAAGGTACAATAACAGGACACGGCTCACATAAGTATTACCTTTCAGCTTTAATGATTCAGCATATGGATCCCTTTAGCCACAACGCGTTTCAGCGCCAATTGCGCCTTTTTCCCCTCCCCCTTGGGGTGAATTGTATATAAGCAATTGTATGTCAGGGTCCCGGCAATCACTTGAAAAAGGCGCAATTGGCGCTGAAACGCGTTGTGGCTAAAGGGATCCATATGCTGAATCATTAAAGCTGAAAGGTAAAACTTATGTGAGCCGTGTCCTGTTATTGTACCTTAGCGCTTACAATATCACTCGTTTTATCTGGAATTGTATATAAAGGAGGAAGGTCTGGCGGTCATAGTATATAAAGGAGGAGGGTCAGACGGTCATACTATAAAAGGGGGACGGTCTGGCGGTCATAGTATATAAGGTGGGTGTGACGGTCATAGTATATAAGGTGGGACAGTATGGCGGTCATAGTATATAAGGGGGGATGGTGTGGCGGTCATAGTATATAAGGGCTGACGGTGTGGCTGTCATAGTGTGGCGCCCCTATGGCAAGGCACCACAGGGAGGTACTGTGCCCCAAACAAAAGGTGTAGTGCCTCCGTAGCTGTGGATATGGAGGACCCTACAGAGTCTGTTCCCCAACACCAATACAGTAGGCCACCTTAGTACAGGGGACTGTATATTCAGTAAGTCCCAGGGGGTGGAGCCTAGATGAGCGGGAGACGAGGAGTTACAGCGGGCAGACGCTGTGAGACAGCAAGGCAGACGGACGCAGGGGACCCTGCGACCGTGACAGGAGGGCACCTCTTAGGAGAGGGGTGACCTGGATGTAGAAGGGGGCCACTCCAGGACTGGTCGGAGCCAGCTGGAGACCCAGGTCACCACTGGTACACCGGAACTGAGGCGGCTAGTTACAGTCTATCCTTAACCGCAGACCGGTAGGCTGTGGGCCCGACCTAAGAGAGCCACAGCACTCCTCAAGTAGTCCAACATCAGTCCCGTAGCTGGGTTCACGACATCGAGAAGTAAGGAGACTTTAGGTAACAGACCCCGAGGACTAGAGACTTGACTCACAAGGGGGAGCACAGAGAGAGGAACGCATGTTAAGGACACCTCTGCCAGACTCTGGAAAAACCTCCAAGATCTGCGGCTATGGCCCCCGGTTTACCCAGACTGTATCATGTACTGATTCCAACTAGTGCAAGTAAAGAACTGTTTGAGCAGATCTGTGTCTGTTCATCTTTCGTCCGTCGCCCGGAGGGCCTCTACAGCATCACAGAAGTGAGGACTACGACTCCCCTCATCCACCCCGCTGCCCTAAGGTAAAGCTCCACCTGTGGGGAGCTGTACTACCAATGCTGCATTCCCATCACCTCAGCGGCTGGCCGCAGCGCTGGTAACCCTATTGCCAGGTATCACAGGTGGCATCACGTTACAATTCCCCCATCAACATCATCACCCCCACCCCTGCCACTGAGGGTCCAGGGCACGGAACCGGGAACCGACCAGCCGTGATCCCCACTCAAGTAACCCCCTGTCCAGGTATCCGACTACCCCCTACCCTGTCGACTGATTCAGTTCTATATAAGGGGGGCGGTGTGGTGGTCATAGTATATAAGGGGGGAAGGTGTGGTGGTCATAGTATGTAAGGGGCACGGTGTGGTGGGAATATTTTATAGGAGAGGATAATGTGGAGGCCATGTACTGTAAGCAGAACAGTGAGTTTTTTTTTGCAGTGGCAGACCATAGGGCTTATTTAAGACACAGTATGGGTGGTTATTTTTTATTCAAGAGCATTATAATAAAAATGTGATTTTTTTAAGAATATCGTGTCGGGATGTGCCGCAGAAGAACGGAGAAGGGTGAAGTTTACAGAGATGAGCTGTGGATGTGAAGTAGTTATGCAGTCAGGCAATGAGAAAACAGCGATTGGTGAGTATATTATGATGGAGACATTAGACTATGCTAAAATCTACACAGGTTTAGGGGGAAAAAAAGTTACCAGAGTGCTTTTTTCATGTGCAGAAAAATCTACTTAGTTATTATGCAAATAAGGGTGCTTCAGTGCACCATTCCGCCCTTGTATTTGTATATTAATGCCAGTCTTTTATCTTTATTGACAGCACTCCATCCATAAAAGTGAGTTCTTGCCAGTCTGTACTTACGCACTGACTGTGGATAAGTACAGCAGCATGCTCCAGTTGTCAGTGTGGGTGCACACAATGTGGCTACAGGCTCATTTTGATGGATAGTATTTGTCTGTTTTTGGCTTCCCTTTGAACAGCTTCAGTAAAGAAGAGGGGTGTTGAATGAACAGACAGTAGCATCCACATCATTAGGCCTCTCCTCCTCACTGAAACAATTTTTCTTGCTACTCTTTCAGGAAATTAACAGCGGTCAAAGGCACATAGGAATCCATTGTCAGTTTGCACCCACAGCCACATTGTGCGCACTCGCACTGACACTTGGCTAATATTTAAAAAGTAGATTTTTCAGCAAAAATTAAAGGGGTTGTCTGTTCTGAAATTACAAGTCTGCAGTCATTCTGTGTGACTGCAGACTTGTGAATTCTCCCAGCACATGCACTGTGCACTGCAAGGATTCATCGGTGTCTGTGCCAGTAACAGTAGTCAAGTATTCGATATGCAGACTCCTGTTCAGAAGTCATCTAAAGGGCACGGCCTTGCTAAATATAAGCGTACTGAGTGAGGCTGCAACAGTTAGACAAGTTCTGACCAGGAGTCTGCATATCGAATACTTGGCTGCTGTTACTGGCACAGACACCGATGAATCCTTGCAGTGCACAGTGCATGTGCTGGGAGGAGTCACAAGACTGCAGTCACACAGAATGACTGCAGACTTGTCATTCCAGACCAGACAACCCCTTTAAGCTAAGCTGTATATACAGTCTGATTCGGACATAGTGGATCGTCATTTTCCTGACATCATTAGACTAGTCAGAACAGCGGCGGAGGACCCTCATCCCGGCGGGTGCTGGTGCAGCTCTAGATGAGGAGCGGGAAGGGGGGGGGGGTTCTGGCAGCTGCAGCTGTGGAGCGGGTGGGGGGGAGGGGGGGTGCAGGCAGCTTCTAGCTGTGCCGAGCCACGCGTTGAGGGTCTGGGAGCCGAGGCTGCAGAAGAAAGGAGGGGCGGGAACAGCCAAGGGAAGCAGGAAGCTTCCCTCAGTTACCCTCCTCTCCTCTGACACAGGATCATGGGGCCCCCTACTGATGCTTGAGGGGCCCCCTACCCAGTCGGGGTAGGTCCGCCCCTGAATCAGATGAACCTATCTCTGGGTTTGGCCAGCTTAAGTCTGTATATGATTACCTTAACTACTATCTGAAGGTATGTGTATATACGTGTGTATCGGTGAATCCTTTGCATTTTTCAGGCAGCAGACAGGTTAGGATACATTGCCATTTTTTCTTTTGCTTCTATTCTAACATTTTGTGGTTGCTATTTTTTTTTTATTGAAATACTATTAAGCTAGACTAGCCAGTTAGCAACTTAAAAATGGTTCTTTACCCATTTTAACCGCTTGGGGTCTTTGAAAACCTGAATATGTTAAAAGAAGGTCAAACGACTGAACGTGTGTGCAGTATGTGCAGGTGCTAATTCTTTTAGCGTTTAATTTAAGCGTGTTAGAGTAGATCTGCCTTAAACAGATGTTGTGTGCAGAGACTCAGTGTGACCACTAAGAGAGCCTACGGCAGCATGAAGGCCAAATACAGCCCTGCTTGGGCATCATGGTGGCACTCATACCAGTAAAAACGGATGTATACGAATGGCCTTAGACACCCTGAAAGAAAAGTTCAGTGTAAAGGGTTTTCCACTTTTAGGAAAGTAGTTCCCAAAAGTTGTAAAATATCTAAAACAAAAGAGCAGGTGCAGATGCTCACATTTCACGGGTCCAAGCCCACCTCCACGCTGTAGCTCCGTTCTCAATGTCTTGGTGGGCTATACTGAGGTAGATGGAGCTCAGTGATTGGTTGCAAACTATCGACCTTATATTACCGATGAGGCCATAACAGTGAGACCTGAGCTGCAGCAGAGAGCCGGCAATGGACCAGAGGAGGATGACTACCCGTTTTGTTATTTTACAGCATCTGATTTAAAATTCCTTAAACTGGAAAAACCCTTTAAGATTCATTATATAGATATAAATGAAAAAGGAATTGAAATGAGTTATTTTTATTAGTACTGTTTGCCCTATATTCCCTCTGTATACTATGCCATCTTGGCCAATAATGCTGCCAGAGTGGGTGCACTTAGAAGGTAGTGGAGGCTTAGTGCTGGATTATCACAGGGCACCTAATGCACTCAGCCGCTCTGTACATAACACATGAAAGCACATGATGACAGGCGGTCACTGGACCGTAGAGCGACTTCAGGTACTTGTCACAGGTTGTTAGAAAATCAATATTTATTAGACAAATAAGAGAGTGTAAAATAGCGGTCACTTGTAGCAGCCCGCTTTATAGACTCCCCTGTAAGGCACCAGGTATTCACTTTACAGACGTTTTACTATAAATCCTACACTCATACATTTCTATTATCATGGCTTTCCTTCTGACAAGCGGGCATCCTCCTGTAACATGGCGTGGTGTGGTAGTCGTGGGCAAGGTCTGCGTCTTCTGTACCCCGGCACGCTACATGACGATAAGGGTCATGGCTGGGTGCGTGAGCCATATATCTTTTTTTAGTTATCCAGAAACAAGCTTCTTACACCTCTCAGCTGGAATTTTGGACTCTTCTTCTGCAAACTGCTCCAGATCTCCCATATTTGAAGGTGCCTTCTCCCAACATCTCTCCATAGGTGTTCAGTGGGATCTAGATCCGGACCACTGCCACTTCACAACGCTCCATGTTTGGGGTCAGTGTCCGGACTGACAAACAGAAGGGATCAGCGGACCTGTGGAACTTCGGCTTCTGGGGAGTCAGACAGACTTTTTTTTAAAGTTCTGTTCTGGACCCAAACTTGACCCGTAGCTCATTGGAAGTCACTGATTGGCCAGTTCTGCTCTCCACCCACATACAGCCATAAGCAAAACACTTTGAAGGAGGGGAGGGTGGGGTAGGGTTTTGTCATTTATATTTTAGTACATATTACATCCAATAACTCTGATGTTACCCCCCGTGTGAGTCATTCAAACACTGCAAGCATCTTCTCCATAGCATTTCATTTAATTTACTTTAATGTTGACGCATAGTTTGTGCTCACACTTATGCACCCCGAGCCTGCTGGACAGCTTGAATTTGTTTGGAACTTGACTGGGGCATCCAGACTATCCTGCAACTTGTCATCAATTTTTCTCTGTCGTCCATATCCAGGGAGATTAACTACAGTGCCATTGATTGCATTATTCTTGATTAGTTCCGCACCATGGACATGCGAACATCAAGATCTTTAGGGATTTAGTTGTAACTTTGAGATTGTTGATATTTTTAACAATTTTGGTTCTCAAGTCCTCACACAGCTCTCTTCTCTTTCTGTCCTTCATGCTTAGTGAGGGACACACAGACACAATGCAAAGATTGAGTCAACTTCTCCCCTTTTTATCTGATTTCAGGTTTGATTCTCACATTGTCCACACCTGTCACTTGCCTTTTTTTCTTTATTGTGTTGTTCCAGTACACACAGAGGAAATAAACATGTAACTAATACTTTTCTAGGAGAAATACTTCATTTTCTGAAGTTATTTCAAGGGCGCCACCACTTCTGACCATGACTGTAGATTTTTGTACGTCTCCTCCCTAAAAAATGTA
Organism: Allobates femoralis; assembly: GCA_033576535.1. NCBI lineage: Eukaryota > Metazoa > Chordata > Amphibia > Anura > Aromobatidae > Allobates > Allobates femoralis. The sequence continues at coordinate 449,956,285 of JARQOC010000004.1, forward strand.
TGTTGTTTATAGGGGCAGGGTGGTCTATACACATCACATGCCACCACTTCTGTAGAGGTGCTAACATTCCCTTATACTGACAACCTGCATACAAAATCTAGCAAAGGTCATGTGGACTTGCCATTATTGAAGGGCATGACCAGCTAAAGGGAAATGAAGGCAGCAGGCCAATGTTATACATGCCATGCTGCGCCCATGAATACAAAACCCATCCTGAAGTGGCTGATAACTGAGAAAAATAACTCGTGCTGACAGATTCTGGTAGTACATCAGTGATCAGGTCCTGTGATCCTGTGCCAGGTGGGCAGTGATCGGGTCCTGTGATCCTGTGCCAGGTGGGCAGTGATCGGGTCCTGTGACCCTGTGCCAGGTGGGCAGTGATCGGGTCCTGTGATCCTGTGCCAGGTGGGCAGTGATCGGGTCCTGTGATCCTAAACCGAGTGGGCAGTGATCGGGTCCTGTGACCCTGTGCCAGGTGGGCAGTGATCGGGTCCTGTGATCCTGTGCCAGGTGGGCAGTGATCGGGTCCTGTGATCCTAAACCGAGTGGGCAGTGATCGGGTCCTGTGACCCTGTGCCAGGTGGGCAGTGATCGGGTCCTATGATCCTAAACCGAATGGGCAGTGATCGGGTCCTGTGACCCTGTGCCAGGTGGGCAGTGATCGGGTCCTATGATCCTAAACCGAATGGGCAGTGATCGGGTCCTGTGACCCTGTGCCAGGTGGGCAGTGATCGGGTCCTATGATCCTAAACCGAATGGGCAGTGATCGGGTCCTGTGACCCTGTGCCAGGTGGGCAGTGATCGGGTCCTGTGATCCTGTGCCAGGTGGGCAGTGATCGGGTCCTGTGATCCTGTGCCAGGTGGGCAGTGATCAGGTCCAGTGACCCTGTGCCAGGTGGGCAGTGATCGGGTCCTATGATCCTAAACCAAGTGGGCAGTGATCGGGTCCTGTGACCCTGTGCCAGGTGGGCAGTGATCGGGTCCTGTGATCCTGTGCCAGGTGGGCAGTGATCGGGTCCTGTGATCCTGTGCCAGGTGGGCAGTGATAGGGTCCTGTGACCCTGTGCCAGGTGGTCAGTGATCGGGTCCTGTGATCCTAAACCAGTGGTCAGTGATCGGGTCCTGTGATCCTAAACCAGGTAGGCATTGATCGGGTCCTGTGACCCTGTGCTAGGTGGTCAGTGATCGGGTCCTGTGATCCTAAACCAGGTAGGCAGTGATCGGGTCCTGTGACCCTGTGCCAGGTGGGCAGTGATCGGGTCCTGTGATCCTAAACCAGGTAGGCAGTGATCGGGTCCTGTGACCCTGTGCCAGGTGGGCAGTGATCGGGTCCTGTGATCCTAAACCAGGTGGTCAGTGATCGGGTCCTCTGATCCTAAACCAGGTAGGCAGTGATCGGGTCCTGTGACCCTGTGCCAGGTGGGCAGTGATCGGGTCCTGTGATCCTAAACCAGGTAGGCAGTGATCGGGTCCTGTGACCCTGTGCCAGGTGGGCATTGATCGGGTCCTGTGACCCTGTGCTAGGTGGTCAGTGATCGGGTCCTGTGATCCTAAACCAGGTAGGCAGTGATCGGGTCCTGTGACCCTGTGCCAGGTGGGCAGTGATCGGGTCCTGTGATCCTAAACCAGGTAGGCAGTGATCGGGTCCTGTGACCCTGTGCCAGGTGGGCAGTGATCGGGTCCTGTGACCCTGTGCTAGGTGGTCAGTGATTGGGTCCTGTGATCCTAAACCAGGTAGGCAGTGATCGGGTCCTGTGACCCTGTGCCAGGTGGGCAGTGATCGGGTCCTGTGATCCTAAACCAGGTAGGCAGTGATCGGGTCCTGTGACCCTGTGCCAGGTGGGCAGTGATCGGGTCCTGTGACCCTGTGCTAGGTGGTCAGTGATCGGGTCCTGTGACCCTGTGCCAGGTGGGCAGTGATCGGGTCCTGTGACCCTGTGCTAGGTGATGCTGGCTGGCAGTGTGGACCGGGTGCTGTGATCCTGTGACCATGTGCTAGGTGATGCTGGCTGGCAGTGTGAACCGGGTGCTGTGATGCTTGTGCCAGGTGGGTAGTGATGCTGGCTGTCCTGTGACCCTGTGCCAGGTGGGCAGTGATCGGGTCCTGTGACCCTGTGCCAGGTGGGCAGTGATCGGGTCCTGTGACCCTGTGCCAGGTGGTCAGTGATCGGGTCCTGTGACCCTGTGCTAGGTGGTCAGTGATCGGGTCCTGTGACCCTGTGCTAGGTGGTCAGTGATCGGGTCCTGTGACCCTGTGCTAGGTGATGCTGGCTGGCAGTGTGGACCGGGTGCTGTGATCCTGTGACCATGTGCTAGGTGATGCTGGCTGGCAGTGTGAACCGGGTGCTGTGATGCTGTGCCAGGTGGGTAGTGATCGGGTCCTGTGATCCTAAACCAGGTAGGCAGTGATCGGGTCCTGTGACCCTGTGCCAGGTGGGCAGTGATCGGGTCCTGTGACCCTGTGCTAGGTGGTCAGTGATCGGGTCCTGTGACCCTGTGCCAGGTGGGCAGTGATCGGGTCCTGTGACCCTGTGCTAGGTGATGCTGGCTGGCAGTGTGGACCGGGTGCTGTGATCCTGTGACCATGTGCTAGGTGATGCTGGCTGGCAGTGTGAACCGGGTGCTGTGATGCTGTGCCAGGTGGGTAGTGATCGGGTCCTGTGATCCTAAACCAGGTAGGCAGTGATCGGGTCCTGTGACCCTGTGCCAGGTGGGCAGTGATCGGGTCCTGTGACCCTGTGCTAGGTGGTCAGTGATCGGGTCCTGTGACCCTGTGCCAGGTGGGCAGTGATCGGGTCCTGTGACCCTGTGCTAGGTGATGCTGGCTGGCAGTGTGGACCGGGTGCTGTGATCCTGTGACCATGTGCTAGGTGATGCTGGCTGGCAGTGTGAACCGGGTGCTGTGATGATGGGCCAGGTGGGTAGTGATGCTGGCTGTCCTGTGACCCTGTGCCAGGTGGGCAGTGATCGGGTCCTGTGACCCTGTGCCAGGTGGGCAGTGATCGGGTCCTGTGACCCTGTGCTAGGTGGTCAGTGATCGGGTCCTGTGACCCTGTGCTAGGTGGTCAGTGATCGGGTCCTGTGACCCTGTGCTAGGTGGTCAGTGATCGGGTCCTGTGACCCTGTGCTAGGTGATGCTGGCTGGCAGTGTGGACCGGGTGCTGTGATCCTGTGACCATGTGCTAGGTGATGCTGGCTGGCAGTGTGAACCGGGTGCTGTGATGCTGTGCCAGTGGGTAGTGATGCTGGCTGTCCTGTGACCCTGTGCCAGGTGGGCAGTGATCGGGTCCTGTGACCCTGTGCCAGGTGGGCAGTGATCGGGTCCTGTGACCCTGTGCTAGGTGGTCAGTGATCGGGTCCTGTGACCCTGTGCCAGGTGGGCAGTGATCGGGTCCTGTGACCCTGTGCCAGGTGGTCAGTGATCGGGTCCTGTGACCCTGTGCTAGGTGGTCAGTGATCGGGTCCTGTGACCCTGTGCTAGGTGGTCAGTGATCGGGTCCTGTGACCCTGTGCTAGGTGATGCTGGCTGGCAGTGTGGACCGGGTGCTGTGATCCTGTGACCATGTGCTAGGTGATGCTGGCTGGCAGTGTGAACCGGGTGCTGTGATGCTGTGCCAGGTGGGTAGTGATGCTGGCTGTCCTGTGACCCTGTGCCAGGTGGGCAGTGATCGGGTCCTGTGACCCTGTGCCAGGTGGGCAGTGATCGGGTCCTGTGACCCTGTGCCAGGTGGTCAGTGATCGGGTCCTGTGACCCTGTGCTAGGTGGTCAGTGATCGGGTCCTGTGACCCTGTGCTAGGTGGTCAGTGATCGGGTCCTGTGACCCTGTGCTAGGTGATGCTGGCTGGCAGTGTGGACCGGGTGCTGTGATCCTGTGACCATGTGCTAGGTGATGCTGGCTGGCAGTGTGAACCGGGTGCTGTGATGCTGTGCCAGGTGGGCAGTGATGCTGGCTGTCCTGTGACCCTGTGCCAGGTGGGCAGTGATCGGGTCCTGTGACCCTGTGCCAGGTGGGCAGTGATCGGGTCCTGTGACCCTGTGCTAGGTGGTCAGTGATCGGGTCCTGTGACCCTGTGCCAGGTGGGCAGTGATCGGGTCCTGTGACCCTGTGCCAGGTGGTCAGTGATCGGGTCCTGTGACCCTGTGCTAGGTGGTCAGTGATCGGGTCCTGTGACCCTGTGCTAGGTGGTCAGTGATCGGGTCCTGTGACCCTGTGCTAGGTGATGCTGGCTGGCAGTGTGGACCGGGTGCTGTGATCCTGTGACCATGTGCTAGGTGATGCTGGCTGGCAGTGTGAACCGGGTGCTGTGATGCTGTGCCAGGTGGGTAGTGATCGGGTCCTGTGATCCTAAACCAGGTAGGCAGTGATCGGGTCCTGTGACCCTGTGCCAGGTGGGCAGTGATCGGGTCCTGTGACCCTGTGCTAGGTGGTCAGTGATCGGGTCCTGTGACCCTGTGCCAGGTGGGCAGTGATCGGGTCCTGTGACCCTGTGCTAGGTGATGCTGGCTGGCAGTGTGGACCGGGTGCTGTGATCCTGTGACCATGTGCTAGGTGATGCTGGCTGGCAGTGTGGACCGGGTGCTGTGATCCTGTGACCATGTGCTAGGTGATGCTGGCTGGCAGTGTGAACCGGGTGCTGTGATGCTGTGCCAGGTGGGTAATGATGCTGGCTGTCCTGTGACCCTGTGCCAGGTGGGCAGTGATCGGGTCCTGTGACCCTGTGCCAGGTGGGCAGTGATCGGGTCCTGTGACCCTGTGCTAGGTGGTCAGTGATCGGGTCCTGTGACCCTGTGCCAGGTGGGCAGTGATCGGGTCCTGTGACCCTGTGCCAGGTGGTCAGTGATCGGTTCCTGTGACCCTGTGCTAGGTGGTCAGTGATCGGGTCCTGTGACCCTGTGCTAGGTGGTCAGTGATCGGGTCCTGTGACCCTGTGCTAGGTGATGCTGGCTGGCATGTGGGGACCGGGTGCTGTGATCCTGTGACCATGTGCTAGGTGATGCTGGCTGGCAGTGTGAACCGGGTGCTGTGATGCTGTGCCAGGTGGGTAGTGATGCTGGCTGTCCTGTGACCCTGTGCCAGGTGGGCAGTGATCGGGTCCTGTGACCCTGTGCCAGGTGGGCAGTGATCGGGTCCTGTGACCCTGTGCCAGGTGGTCAGTGATCGGGTCCTGTGACCCTGTGCTAGGTGGTCAGTGATCGGGTCCTGTGACCCTGTGCTAGGTGGTCAGTGATCGGGTCCTGTGACCCTGTGCTAGGTGATGCTGGCTGGCAGTGTGGACCGGGTGCTGTGATCCTGTGACCATGTGCTAGGTGATGCTGGCTGGCAGTGTGAACCGGGTGCTGTGATGCTGTGCCAGGTGGGCAGTGATGCTGGCTGTCCTGTGACCCTGTGCCAGGTGGGCAGTGATCGGGTCCTGTGACCCTGTGCCAGGTGGGCAGTGATCGGGTCCTGTGACCCTGTGCTAGGTGGTCAGTGATCGGGTCCTGTGACCCTGTGCCAGGTGGGCAGTGATCGGGTCCTGTGACCCTGTGCCAGGTGGTCAGTGATCGGGTCCTGTGACCCTGTGCTAGGTGGTCAGTGATCGGGTCCTGTGACCCTGTGCTAGGTGGTCAGTGATCGGGTCCTGTGACCCTGTGCTAGGTGATGCTGGCTGGCAGTGTGGACCGGGTGCTGTGATCCTGTGACCATGTGCTAGGTGATGCTGGCTGGCAGTGTGAACCGGGTGCTGTGATGCTGTGCCAGGTGGGTAGTGATCGGGTCCTGTGATCCTAAACCAGGTAGGCAGTGATCGGGTCCTGTGACCCTGTGCCAGGTGGGCAGTGATCGGGTCCTGTGACCCTGTGCTAGGTGGTCAGTGATCGGGTCCTGTGACCCTGTGCCAGGTGGGCAGTGATCGGGTCCTGTGACCCTGTGCTAGGTGATGCTGGCTGGCAGTGTGGACCGGGTGCTGTGATCCTGTGACCATGTGCTAGGTGATGCTGGCTGGCAGTGTGGACCGGGTGCTGTGATCCTGTGACCATGTGCTAGGTGATGCTGGCTGGCAGTGTGAACCGGGTGCTGTGATGCTGTGCCAGGTGGGTAGTGATGCTGGCTGTCCTGTGACCCTGTGCCAGGTGGGCAGTGATCGGGTCCTGTGACCCTGTGCCAGGTGGGCAGTGATCGGGTCCTGTGACCCTGTGCTAGGTGGTCAGTGATCGGGTCCTGTGACCCTGTGCCAGGTGGGCAGTGATCGGGTCCGGTGACCCTGTGCCAGGTGGTCAGTGATCGGGTCCTGTGACCCTGTGCCAGGTGGGCAGTGATCGGGTCCTGTGACCCTGTGCCAGGTGGTCATTGATCGGGTCCTGTGACCCTGTGCTAGGTGGTCAGTGATCGGGTCCTGTGACCCTGTGCTAGGTGGTCAGTGATCGGGTCCTGTGACCCTGTGCTAGGTGATGCTGGCTGGCAGTGTGGACCGGGTGCTGTGATCCTGTGACCATGTGCTAGGTGATGCTGGCTGGCAGTGTGAACCGGGTGCTGTGATGCTGTGCCAGGTGGGTAGTGATGCTGGCTGTCCTGTGACCCTGTGCCAGGTGGGCAGTGATCGGGTCCTGTGACCCTGTGCCAGGTGGGCAGTGATCGGGTCCTGTGACCCAGTGCCAGGTGGTCAGTGATCGGGTCCTGTGACCCTGTGCTAGGTGGTCAGTGATCGGGTCCTGTGACCCTGTGCTAGGTGGTCAGTGATCGGGTCCTGTGACCCTGTGCTAGGTGATGCTGGCTGGCAGTGTGGACCGGGTGCTGTGATCCTGTGACCATGTGCTAGGTGATGCTGGCTGGCAGTGTGAACCGGGTGCTGTGATGCTGTGCCAGGTGGGCAGTGATGCTGGCTGTCCTGTGACCCTGTGCCAGGTGGGCAGTGATCGGGTCCTGTGACCCTGTGCCAGGTGGGCAGTGATCGGGTCCTGTGACCCTGTGCTAGGTGGTCAGTGATCGGGTCCTGTGACCCTGTGCCAGGTGGGCAGTGATCGGGTCCTGTGACCCTGTGCCAGGTGGTCAGTGATCGGGTCCTGTGACCCTGTGCTAGGTGGTCAGTGATCGGGTCCTGTGACCCTGTGCTAGGTGGTCAGTGATCGGGTCCTGTGACCCTGTGCTAGGTGATGCTGGCTGGCAGTGTGGACCGGGTGCTGTGATCCTGTGACCATGTGCTAGGTGATGCTGGCTGGCAGTGTGAACCGGGTGCTGTGATGCTGTGCCAGGTGGGTAGTGATCGGGTCCTGTGATCCTAAACCAGGTAGGCAGTGATCGGGTCCTGTGACCCTGTGCCAGGTGGGCAGTGATCGGGTCCTGTGACCCTGTGCTAGGTGGTCAGTGATCGGGTCCTGTGACCCTGTGCCAGGTGGGCAGTGATCGGGTCCTGTGACCCTGTGCTAGGTGATGCTGGCTGGCAGTGTGGACCGGGTGCTGTGATCCTGTGACCATGTGCTAGGTGATGCTGGCTGGCAGTGTGGACCGGGTGCTGTGATCCTGTGACCATGTGCTAGGTGATGCTGGCTGGCAGTGTGAACCGGGTGCTGTGATGCTGTGCCAGGTGGGTAGTGATGCTGGCTGTCCTGTGACCCTGTGCCAGGTGGGCAGTGATCGGGTCCTGTGACCCTGTGCCAGGTGGGCAGTGATCGGGTCCTGTGACCCTGTGCCAGGTGGGCAGTGATCGGGTCCTGTGACCCTGTGCTAGGTGATGCTGGCTGGCAGTGTGGACCCGGTCCTGTGATCCTGTGCCAGGTGGGCAGTGATCGGGTCCTGTAGGCAGTGATCGGGTCCTGTGACCCTGTGCCAGGTGGGCAGTGATCGGGTCCTGTGACCCTGTGCCAGGTGGGCAGTGATCGGGTCCTGTGACCCTGTGCTAGGTGATGCAGGCTGGCAGTGTGGACCGGGTGCTGTGATGCTGTGCCAGGTGGGTAGTGATGCTGGCTGTCCTGTGATGCTGTGCCAGGTAGGCAGTGATGCCTGGCATCTCCCGGAGCAGGAAGCAGGATGCCCGCAGTCAGGGGACCCCACGTGTCTGGAGCCGGATGTGGCTCTCCTCCAATCACAGGCCGCTCTCGGAGCCCTGCTGACGACAGTTCCTTTGTGTGTAGCCGGCAGGCTTGAAGAGCACTGTGGCACCGGTTGCCTGGACCCGTGAGCGGCCCCTTTAAATCAGCGCCCCGTGCACTGGGAGGCGGTACACCATGCCATTTGACTTCAGGAGGTGAGTGGGGTGGGCACCGGGCACTGCCAGGGAGGGCTGCACTGCAGGACCAGGGGCATCAGCCTGGGACCCCTCCTCATCCTGGGCACAAGTCTACACAGGGGGGTATCACCAGTGTGCCACCTGCTGCCGTGCCCTGCACACGGGCATTCTGCCTGCTTGGTGTGACTGTGATTTCATTCATTCACTGCTGTCAGGTGCCAGGTGACTCACTACCTGTGTCTATGCCATCTGGTGGGGCTGGCAGTGGGGATGCCTGGCCCTTCCTATACATGCTATAGGGCCATTCCTGCAGCTTGCATTATATATGTGAGTCACCGAATGTCCTCCATAAATCTGTGTGCAGTCCACCCTTCCTCCTGGTGTGTGCCCATTATTAGGGATTGTGTGCCAGGTTCAGGAGTCGGTGGATACTTGGAGCAGTCAGCTGGCAGCGGGTGTGTACAGTGTGTGCTAATCCTGGATGGGCACAGGGGCCCCTGCTAGTCTGTGCACCCTACACCAGGGTGCCAACTGCACTAATGGTCTGTCAGTGACCTGTGGCACGCATGGACACCACGCTGAATCTGTCCGTATGTCTGTACATAATGTTAGTCTACATGATAGGACACTTTTATATGCAATCATTTACCAAAGTCACAGCAAAACAAGCGCAATGTGGCAGCAACATTAATGCAGCCTTATGGCCCCTTTACACGCAGCTACAGGTGACAGGTTTTCCACAGGTAACTTACTGGTTGCAGTGAAATCATGGAGACATAGTTCCATTTGTACACAGCACCAAGATAGAACCATGTCTCCATGATTTCACTGCAGCCAGTAAGTTACCTGTGGAAAACCTGTTACCTGTAGCTGTGTGTAAAGGGGCCATTACAGTATGGTGTATAAGGGTTCCCATGAAGGGGTTGTCTGTCACTATATGTGACCGCAGACTTGTGAATTCTCACTGCACGCACACTGCATACTGTCAGGATTCTCCAGGAGCAGCTGGTCATGTGACCACACATAAGCATTTTCCATACTTTCAGCCACATTATTACTAGACGTGCTCAGCCTCCTTCAATACTCTTGTATTGAGCAAGACCACGCATTTCTAGTCAGCAACATTACTGCCTGGAAATTGCGTTCACGCACCCGCCAACTCCCAGAGAATCCTGACAGTGTGCAGCATGCATTCACAAGTCTGCTGTCACATAGAGTGATGCATAGAATGACTGCAGACTTGTACCAAGGCCGCAGCAAAATAAAAAAATGTAAAGCATAAGGCATTGTGTTTACTCCACCTTAGCTCAACTAAGCTTCATTACGACCAATATGTCCAATATGGATATACATGTGATTGTGAGCCAGGTATACCAGCTCTGGTGCAAATCAACATGGCAACAGGCTCTTTAGAGAGGAGGAGGCAGGACAACCCCCAAGGAAGGAATGGCCAGCAGAACTGCCAGTCATGTCTATAGGGCATCCAATAACTGGTTTGAATCTTGTATATTCTGCCCCATGAAGGTTGTGATCAGTCTGTGCAGAAAAATGGCACCAGATATCCCATTGAAAGGCCTGTTTCGCACATCTGTGCAAAAACATGGACGTGTGAGACAGGCCGTTTTATTGGGGGGAGGGCATGTGTCATACATGGTGGGTCATACGTGTGCTATCCTGGTGACATCCAGATAGAAGGCGGACAGCCTATCATTGCATAGTCACCTGCCTCCAGCGCTGCCTTTTCCTCTCACTTCTGGGGCCATCGCTGCACTCAGAGCAGTGAATAATTCATGAGACTAATGAGTGACCTCGGAAGTGAGAGGAGAAGGCAGCAGTGGAGACAGCTGCGTATGAAATTCTTTATTTTTAAGATTTAAACTTTTGGCCCTGGGCCTTGCACACACATGTCACATGGATGACATCCGTGTGCAGGACGTTTTTGGCCAAAACTGTTCTCTGCTACCGGCCAAAAATGGACATGTCTCTGTGGAGCACACAAACACACGTCGGCTCCATACAGAAAGAGGCCATATGTGCCTCCATATGTCCGTGCCTAGGCATGTGTCGGCACAGACTGCATGTGCACAGATGTGTGAAAGAGGCATAAAGGTACCGTCACGTGAAGCAATATTGCTTGCAGTTTCACTGGCAAGTTGCTGGTTGCAGTGAAATCATGGACACATTGTTCTATTTTGTTGCAGTGTACAAATGGAACAATGAGTCCATGATTTCACTGCAACCAGCAAATTGCCATTGAAATTGTATGCAATGTTGCGACGTGTAATGGTACCTAAAGGGTAAGACACTTGGGCTCCATTGGCTGAAGATATTCTCGGCAACAAAATTACATCTGCAAATCAACCTAGATTGTGGACAAAATTGGTAAGGTGGAGAATGATTTCATAAAGAGATTCACTTGTGCGGAATATGTTGCAGGTCACTGATAATCCTCATCATTAGGACTCTTTTCACTTCTCCATTGGAGTCAATGGAGAAAAAGTGCAACAAATTTGTGTATTTCTTGCAACAAAAATGGATGTGCTCCAGAATTCAGGTTCTGCAGTACAGGCTCATGTAGAAAAACTGCAGCATGTGCCTGGGATTTGGTAACATCACTTCCAATTCCCTGATGTCTGTTTAGATTCAATGATAAAATAAACCTAAAGCTGCCTATACCATCATAATGTTATATGTAATTTGGAAATTTTAGGATTGTTTTTGTTTAACAGCCAAAAATTTAAGTCTTTGCATACACATATACAGTGGGTATGGAAAATATTCAGACCCCCCTTTAAATTTTTCACTTTTTGTTTTATTGCAGCCATTTGGTCAATTCAAAAAAGTTCATTTTTTTTCTCATTAATGTACACTCTGCACCCCATCTTGACTGAAGAAAAACAAAAATGTAGAAAGTTTTGAAAATGTATTAAAAATAACTGAAATATCACATGTCATAAGTATTCAGACCCTTTGCTCAGACATTCATATTTAAGTCACATGCTGTCCATTTCCTTGTGATCCTCCTTGAAATGGTTCTACTCATTCATTGGAGGCTATGTTTAATTAAACTGATAGGATTTGATTTGGAAAGGCATACACGCTGTCTATATAACACCTCACAGTGCATGCCAAACCAAATGAGAATCATGAGGTAAAAGGAACTGCCCAGGGAGCTCAGAGACAGAATTGTGGCAAGGCACAGATATGGCCAAGGTTACAAAAGAATTTCTGCAGTACTCCGGGTTCCTAACAGCACAGTGGCATCCGTAATCCTCAAATGGAAGAAGTTTGGAACCACCAGAAGTCTTCCTAGACCTGGCCGTCCAGCCAAACTGAGAATCAGTGGGAGAAGAACCTTGGTGAGAGAGGTAAAGAAGAACCCAAAATCACTGTGGCTGAGCTCCAGAGATGCAGTAGGGAGATGGGAGAAAATTCCACACAGTCAACTATCATTGCAGCCCTCCACCAGTCAGTCTTTATGGCAGAGATGTCTGACAGAAGCCTCTCCTCAGTGCAAGACATATGAAAGCCTGCATAGAGTTTGCTAAAAAAAAACACCCGAAGGACTCCCAGACAATGAGAAATAAGATTCTCTTGTCTGATGAGACGAAGATAGTACTTTTTGGTTATAATTCTATGCGATATGTATGGAGAAAACCAGGCACTGCCCATCACCTGCCCAATACAATCCCAACAGTGAATCATGGTGGTGGCAGCATCATGCTATGTGGATGTTTTTCAGCTGCTGGGACAGGATGACTGGTTACAATTGAAGGAAACATGAATGCGGCCAAGTACAGAGATATCTTAGATGAAAACCTCTTCCAGAGAGCTCTGCACCTCAGACTTGGCCAATGGTTCACCTTCCAACAAGACAATGACCCGAAGCACACAGCTAAAATAACAAAGGAGTGGCTTCAGAACTACTCTTTGACTATTCTTGACTGGCCCAGCCAGAGCACTGACCTAAATCCAATTGAGCATCTCTGGAGAGACCTGAAAATGGCTGTCCACCATCCAACCTGACAGAACTGTAGAGGATCTGCAAGGAAGAATGGCAGAGAATCCCCAAATCACAGTGCATGTCAGACCAAATTAGAATCATGCGGTCAAGGAACTGCTCATGGATCTCAGAGACAAAATTGTGGCAAGACACAGATCTGGCCAAGGTTATAAAAGAATGTCTGCAGTGCTCAAGGTTCCTAAGAGCACAGTGGCCTCCATAATCCTTAAATGGAAGAAGTTTAGAACCACCAGAAGTCTTACTAGACCTGGCCATTAAGCAAAACTGAGCAATTGTGGGAGAAGAGCCTTGGTGAGAGAGGTAAAGAAGAACCCCAAGATCATTGTGGCTGAGCTGAGAGATGCAGTAAGGAAATGGGGGAAAGTTCCACAAAGTCAACTATCACTGTAGCTCTCCACCAGTCAGGCCTTTATGGCAGAGTGGCCCTAATGGAAGCCTCTCCTCAGTGCAAGACATATGAAAGCCGGCATAGAGTATGCAAAAAAACACATGAAGGACTCCCAGACTATGAGAAATCAGATTCTCTGGTCTGATGAGATGGAGATAGAACTTTTTGTGATAAATCTAAAGGTACCGTTACACGCTTCAAGGTCGGTAAGATCTCACCAGCGATCTCATGAGCGTGCGGTCCTTAGGACATCTTTTTGACATCGTTGGTGAGATGTCACACATCTATATATCGTTAACGATGCACCAACAATGTAGTGAGCAGGTATCGTTCGCACAACCCGGCAAACGATACTTGCTCACTGCTGTGAATAGGCAAAATCGTTCACGACATCGTTATCGCTGTGTCACACAGAACGATGCAGCAGATTGGCTGATCGAGGATCGTTTGATTTGAGAACATGTTCTCGAATCTGCAGTCAACGATCCAACGATTTATCGTAGTCGTATTGCTGTGTTACATGCAACGACGTCCTAACAATGTCGTTTGAATGACTCCAAACCCATGACGTTTCAGCGATATCGTTCACGAAATTGTCCCTTGTAATTGGGCCTTAAGCGGTATGTGTGAAGAAAACTAGGTATTGCTCATCACCTGCCCAATACAATCCCAATGTGAAACATGGTGGTGGCAGCATCATGCTATGGGGGTGTTTTTCAGCTGCAGGGACTGGATGACTGGCTACAATTGAAGGAAACATTATTGTGGCCAAGTACAGAGATATCCTGGATGAAAACCTCTTCCAGTGTTCTGGACCTCAGACTTGGCTGAAGGTTCACCTTCCAACAAGACAATGACCCTAAGCACACAGCTAAAATAACAAAGGAATGGCTTCAGAACAACTCTGAGACCATTCTTGACTGGCCCAGCCAGAGACCTGACCTTAACCCAATTGAGCATCTCTGGAGAGACCTGAACATGGCTGTCCACCAACGTTCACCATCCAACCTGAAGAGCTGGAGAGATCTGCAAGGAAAAATGACAGAAGATCCCCAAATCCAGGGGAGAA
>JARQOC010000004.1:449970070-450270440 GCA_033576535.1 Allobates femoralis
TTTTGGCCTGGTATGACTTTACATTTTTTTATCTCGGGCTAGAAATAAGATAGAGAAACAAAATAAACACCATTCTACTCAGAACTGTCCAGGCTTTCACCAGATATGTCACAAGAGTATATTTGTTAATTTTAATTTTTTACCCATGCGAATGCAAACACAACATTTTGAAACGCATTTCCGAAAAAACGTTTTAATAAAAATTTTCCAAAACTGCCCATGTGTCTTTTATGCTCTTAGCCACATCTGTACCAAATTTCAAGTTGGGATCGTGATGGGATCATATTTTAAAATATTTAACTATGGTTAATCTCATTTTTATTAAATTTTGAAAAAACATATGAAAGACATACATTCAATCTTTTAACAAAATCTTGAGACATATAAAATATACAAAAAGAGAATTCACAAAGTTATTAGTAACTTTAAGATAAGCTGCAAATTTACTTTTGCGCTTATCTCTGGTGCAATATATACTACAATCTAAATATAATTCCAAACACTCAAGTATACAACCTTTCTCAGGGTTTTGAGATGTTCTGATGTCAAGGGGACAAGCAGCCCCAGCAGAATGATTTTTATCACTTGGCCCCTTCTAACAGGTTGACCACGTAAGTGGGTCATTACCCGTTGAGGCCTAGTTGGAATAGTCTATCGACTGGTGTACCGGAAAGGAAGGCCGAAATATTAATGAACTACTCACAGCTCAGAGTTTCCGATACCTGTCTAATGTTCACTAGAATTCTGAAGGTATAGGTGTAGAAAGGAAATACCTAGACTGAATGTATCAGATGGGAAGAAAAGAGAGATAGAAAAGAAGAGAGAGAGAAGAGAAACAAAAACCATTAGAAAAAGTTATACTGGGAAAGAAAAGCCACGTAAGAAAAAAAGAAAAAAAGGAGGGGGGGGGGACGGGTGAGGTATGGGAAGGAGAAAGGGTACTCATCCCACTGGCTCCCCATCAGCCAGAGGTCGAGCCATATTATCTGTGCTGGAAAAGATACTCCTAAATTCTGCAGAGTCGTGAAAAAGAATCCATTCAACCCAAATCCCTAAGAATTTGTTCCGAGATCCCGACGCATCAGCTGCGAGCTCCTCCATTCAATATATGTCCATCAATTCTTTGAACCAATCAAGTAGAGATGGAGCCCGGCTTGATTTCCAGAACCTCGGGATCACAGCACGAGCAGCCGAGATGCAAAAGCGGAGAATATCCCTCTTCTGTAGCCCAATAGGACCTGGAAAAATGGATAACATTGCCGATTCTGGGCAGCATTCGGCTTGTTTACCTGTTATCCGGGCGTATGCATTGAAAACCTCAGACCAGAACCGCCGGATTTCCCCACAACTCCACCAAATGTGTATCATTGTACCCTTCTCTTCCCCACAGCGCCAGCAGGTATCAGGGGTTCCAGGGAACATGTTCCGGAGTGTCGTCGGGCACAAGTACCATCTAGTGAGCAGCTTATACCTTCTTTCTTGTGCAGAACAAGCGCTAGCTAGTGAGTGAGTAAATATAAAGCATTTCTGCCAATTAGCTTCTGAAATGCTACACCCCAATTCCCTCTCCCAAGCACGTTGGAAGTAAAGGGTGCCCTGCTCTCTCATGGACCCTAAGGCCTGGTATAGAACTGATATTTTGCGCCTCGGTGGAGCCTCCAGTTGGAATAACCTCTCCAATACGTTGGGCGTCAATCTTACCCTGCAAGAGTGGTCAGCTGAATATAAGTATGCTCTGTATTGGAGAAATTCGAATCACTTAAGAGGTCTCGTAGGTTCTTTGAGTTGTAGCTCTGCCATCGGGGGCAAACCACCACTGGACAGAGTCTGTCCTACTCGGGTGTCATCCACAATCCGCCAACATAAAAATCTCTGCCTGTCAAATCTGGGTGGGAAAGATGGGTTGGAAAAAAGGGGAGTCAAAGGGCTAAGTCTGTCGTTTAAGCGGAGGGTTTTCGTCACTAGGTGCCATACCTTCAAGGTGTTTCTGGTCATGTCTGTCAAAGGTACTAGGTCTGTGGAGTCTTTAGGGGAAATCCAAAGCAGGTGTTTCAGCGGAATCCCCAAACCCTCTTGCTCCACCCCTACCCATTTCTTGGAGGACGCATGATAATGCCAATCTAGAGCTCTAACAAGAGAGGAAGCCACAAAGTACGCTCGTATGTTGGGTAGTCCAACCGCTCCTCTGGTCTTGGGCAAGGATAGGATATTCATTCGCAATCTGGACCTCTTGCCCCCCCAGACAAATCTAAGGATCATAGATTGCATTTTGGAGAGGAAGCCTCTATCCTATAGAACAGGAACTGTCTGAAAAGTATATAAGAGTCGGGGCAAGACATCCATCTTGACTACGTTTATTCTCCCGAACCAGGATAGCTTTAATTGTCTATAGGAGGTAAATGCCGATTCCGCGTTAGTCAAAAGGGGTTGATAATTTAAATTGAATATTTGTTTAAGATCTTTTGGTATAAGGACTCCCAAGTACTTAATGGCTTCTACTTTCCATTTAAATGGGAACTGTTTAGATAGATGAGAAACCAATTCTCCAGGCAAAGAAATATTGAGTGCCTCGGTTTTGGAGCAATTCACTTTAAAGTTGCTCAATTGTCCGAAACCGTTCAAACTCCATTAAGACCGAAGGGATGGAGACCAGGGGCTGGGAGATGTAAAGTAGCAGGTCATCTGCAAATAAGGCTAATTTGTGATGACTCTGTCCCAGCTTGACCCCATGGACGCATTCATTGGACCTAAGTGCAAAATATTTAACTATTATAGTGTCAATTAAAAAATCACCAAGAACACAATCAGTCATTTTTTCACAATTGCCCGTCAATAGTTTGAATTTGATATAAAGAAACATAGTCTTGTAACATCTCAAATGAAAGCTGTTACCGTTCTGAGTAAAATGATGCCTCTCCCACTTCATTATCTTATTTCTAGCCTGAGATAAAAAAATGTAAAGTCATACCAGGCCAAAATTCACCCTTTTTTTAAACTTTAAAAATCTGTAAAAAATTAACTGATGAAGAAAAAATTCTAAACTTTTAATTTGTAATTAACTAAAGTAGTACTTCATAAAGGAAAAAAAAAAAAAAAATCTAAAGACGTCAGGTAAAAAAAAAATATTCATATTTAGATCACTTGATATGGAATGACCCATTGACGCTATTACTAGTAAAATATGTTAAAATATGATCCCATTGCGATCCCAACTTGAAATTTGGTACAGATGTGGCTAAGAGCAAAGCAGACACATGGGCAGTTTTTGAAATATTTAAAGCGCGCCGATTTTTCGGAAATGCGTTTTAAAGTTTTGTGCTTGCGATCACATGGGTAAAATATTAACAAAGATCCTCTTGTGACATATCTGATGAAAGCCTGTATAGTTCTGAGTAGATTGGTGTTTATTTTGTTTCTCTATCTTATTTCTAGCCCGAGATATGATAGAAAATGTAAAGCCATACCAGGCCAAAATTCGCACTTTTTTAAAACTTTAAATATCTGTAAAAAATTAACTGATAAAGAAAAAAATTCAAAACTTTTTTTTTTGTAATTAGATAAAGTTGTTCTTCATATAGAAAAAAAATTAAAAAAATCTGAGGACGTCAGGGAAAAAAAATATTCATTTTTGGATCACTTGACATGGAATGACCCTAGGGCAGTCTGATGCACCCCCTGCTATGATTGACTCCTTACTGTTAATGTACAATCTCTATGGAGAGCCGTGTGTGTCTGTGTGTGGGGGGGGGGGGAGTTGCACTCCCAGCTCTGCTGTGTTTCTAGAACTAAATGGCTTGATTGGCTGCAGCCGTTCTGACACAATCATCTTTGAGATACCCCACTAAATTCAGGTTCTCTTTGCCTACATTGTGTTGCTGTCTGATGAGGTAGCAAATACTTGCTGACAGATTCCCTTACTCACACTAAGGGTACGCTCACATCTCGCATATAAACTTAGTGAGTGCAGTCCGATAAAACATCGGGTTGCACTCGCAACAAGGTTAAACCATAGTATAAATCTCATCTGCATGTTTTTCCTCAGCAAGAAACTTGCTGAGGAAAAATTTGCAGCATGCCGCGTATCTCACCGAAATTTCCCCAATGCAAGTGAAAGGGTGTAGTAAAACAAATCGCACATCACACGCACGCATATGGATGGTATTTTTAACATGGTCTTTTCCATGCTGTAAGAAGTTAGAATTGATAGACAGATGATGGTAAAAATCGAGCTAGCTATCCTGTCTCCTGCTGTTTCGGGGGCCACTCATTAAGCTTCATGCATATTCACTGCACTGACCGGCAACAGCCAATTACAGACGCTTACTCTCTGTGAGAGCCTCTGTGATTGGCTGTTGCAATCAGACTGCGCTCCCACAATCTGTACTGGTATTTGTGCTTGGTTGCCATACACATTAGTGTATGGCAACCAACCTGCCGTCATAGTGTGTAAAATAAATAACGGGGGAAAAAAAATTGAATAGGGTTTCTCTGCATTTTTCATTCTCTGCACAGATAAAGCAGACAGCTGTGGGCTGGCACCCTCAGCTGCCTAGTTTTACTTTGGCTTGCAATGAAAAATACTGGGAAGTCCATTATTTTTTTTTTTTTTTTTTTAAATAAATAATAGTAAAAAATTGTGTGGGCTTCACCCTATTTTTAAATGCCAGCCAATGTAAAACTAGTCACCTGGGGCCTGGTATTCTCAGTGTGGCGAGGCTCATAGTTATTGGATCCACCCATGCTACTGAATAGCAACCTTTTTTTCCCTTTTTTTTTCAGTATATGTTGCAGGATCTAGACCAGGGGTCTCAAACACGCGGCCCGTTGGCGACATGCGGCCCTTGGGGCTTAACTGTGCGGCCCGCGGAACTGTGGACAACTTCAACATGCTGGCGGTACAGTGCAGGAGGTAGCCGCGGTCCTCGCTCTGTTTTGACTTAATAGCCGTGGGACTGACAAGCTCTGCCCCTGAGCAAGATCAATGCAAGCCACCAGCCAATGAGAGCAGCTGCTGTCGGCATATGTCACCTGCCGGCCTCTCATTGGCTGGCGGCTTGCATTGATCTTGCTGAGCAGCAGAGCTTGTCAGTTCCGCAACCGGAAGTCATAACACAGCGGGGACCGCGGCTCCCCCCTACACTGTACCGCCGACATGTTGACGGTTAGAAAACTCTGTGTGAGAGAGTGTGTGTGTGTGTGTGTGTGTGTGTGTGTGTGTGTGTGTGAGTGTGAGACAGTGAGTGTGTATGTGAGTGTGTGAGAATGTTTGTTTGTGCGAGAGTGACACTGTGTATGTGAGAGGGTGTGGGTGCATGAGGGAGTGTGAGTGTGAGAATGTGTGTGGGTATGTGTGTAAAAAGAAAGTAGACCAGGTTGGGGACATCAGTGCAAAAGGAGACCAGCATGGGGGACATTACTACACTATGGGGGCCAAGATGTGGACATTACTACATAAGGGGTCCAGAATGGGGAACATCACTACAAAAGTGGTCCAGGATGGAGGACATCAGTACAAAAAGGGATCAGTATGGGGGGTCATCACTAGAAAAGGGGACCAGGATGGGAACATTACTACGAAAAGGGGATCAGTATAGGGATATTACTACAAAAAGACAAAGGAGATTAATTTCAGTGTTAGTGGAGCGCTATGGCAACAAGATAGGAGAGGTTAATTTAAAAAGCACAAACCTTTTATTATAGGGATGCTCCCTAACACCACAACCTGTTTCAATAGCCACCGCTATCTTCCTCAGGTGGTATTAATCTCCTTTTCCCTTGGTTGCTGTTTCTCCCTATGGGGAGAGTGGTGGGAGCTGCTCCTGGCCTCCCTCGGTAATCGACAGGACATGCCGTGACATCTCTGCGAAACACCCACAGTGACCACGTGGCTTGGTCACATGATCGCCGTCGGAAGAATCTCCTCGGCAGCGGTGGTTCACAAGCGTCTCCCCAGCATAAGCTCTCACCTGGAGGCTCAAACCTTAGTTGTGTGGGGGCTACAGCACAACTCCCCAGGTTAGTAGCCTGAAAGCCTAATCTTTAACCCCCTGCTACCTTATCGGTCCTCACTATTGGCGCTCTGTATCTTTTGTTATATGATTACTACAAAAGAGATCAGGGACCAGGATGGTGCATTACTACAATATGAGGACCAGGATGAGGGCAATACTACAAGAAGGGAACCATGATGGGGACATTACTACAAGATGAAGCCCCGGGAGAGAAAATTACTACAAGAAGGGGATCATGATGGGGACATTACTACATGATGAGAACCAGGATGAGGGCATTGCTACATGATGAGGACCATGATGAGGACATTACTACAAGATGGGCAACAGGATGGGGACATTACAACATGACGGGGACATTTCTACATGATGAGGACCAGGATAGGGACATTACTACAAGTTGGGGATCCGGATTGGGGCACTACTATAGTATTGGGACCAGGATGTGGAACATTATCATAGGATAGGGACCATTATGGGAACATTACCACAAGAAAGGGACCAGGATGGGGACATTACAAGAAGGGAACCAGGGTGGGGACATTACTAAAATATGAGGATTTGGACATTACTACATTGAGCAAAAAATACTGATATTACTAAAAATGTCACTTAGTCCTACAAGCAATGCGGCCCCCGATATCAATTTTTTTCTATATGCAGCCCATCAAACCCAGCCAAGTTTGAGACCCCTGATCTAGACTCCTTGTATAGTGTCTTTGATAATTATCTGTAAATATCTCTATATTAATGATGCTTCTTAGACATCTTAGGACTGAAGCAGAAGTACCATTATTATAGAATCCCTTGCTGTGAGGACACCTCTACTTACTTAATTGCCTTTGGAACGGAAGTTGAAATGTCACGTTTTATTCTTCATCTGATGGGTCCATGTGACTGGGGCCGGATTGGTCCACCTGAAACAGAAAAAAAAAAACGGCCGCCTAATTGGCACACCCAAGTGATGGGCCAATATGCCGGCCGCATGCAGATGCTCACCCTGGATCCGGGTTCGCTCCTCTGTCCACCGCCTACACCACCATTCCTGCTGCTGTTGGGAGCCCTGTTCTCAATAAAGAAGAGCAGAGGGACCCGTGATGAAGTCACCGCCATGTGACCAGTAGAAGAGTGGCGGAGCTCAGCAGTCCTATTACTAACAGTGAAGGACCTGTGGAGGACTGTCATGTGACAAAAAGGGACGGAGCTAAGAGACCACACGGGAACAAAAACAGGCAGCCGAGTACACAGAAAAAAGAGAAGGCACAGGGGAGCCACAGAAAATGCACAGGGGAGGCACAAAGGGGTCGCGGGGGGGTCACAGTGATCACACGGGAGGCACAGGGGGACCATGGAGAGTGCACAGAGGGGCCACAGGGGAGGCACAGAGAGTGCAAAGAGCACATGGGCTGGCCACAGAGAGAGCTCACACAGGGGCCGCAGAGCGAGCACAGGGAGACCATGGTGAGTGCACAGAGGGGCCACGGGAGGCAAAGGGCACATGGGATGGGCATGGAGAGCACGCACAGGGGGGCCACAGAGCGTGCGGACAGGGGGACCACAGCATGTACAGGGAGGCACAGGTAGCACCTAACGCGCTCAAGGGGGCCACAGAGCAGACGGGAGTGGCACAGAGCACAGACACCACACAAGTAAGCACAAAGACAGCACCTCCTAATGCGATAGCATCAGGCCCACCCTAGTTTAGATATATCTGCCTGAAGAATAAGTAACCATAAATAAGTAGTTTGACGCTCGTTTATTGGTCCGTGCATGTGGACAGAACAATGATGACTTTTCTGCAGTCCTAAACTATCCAAACAGCCAACAAACCAGTTTTTTGCTTGTTCTTTTGCTTGTCGGTGGCATGTTTACATCGGACATTGATGAGTAATAATGTTAATTTGCTGATAGTTGGCCTGCTTGAATTGACCCCTTACTTGCTAGGATGCCCCAAAGTGAACATTTAGCAGTAGGGTAAGTGGCTGAAGACAAAAACACACTGGTCAAGGAAGCCCACCCAATGTCCTAATGGGTCATCTGAAATAATATTTTCTTCATGCGACACCTCTATATCTAGTTACCCTTGATCTCAAATCTTAATAAGGAGCATAATAAAATTGTCACTCTAAATCGGCCAAGCTGGAGACACGTCATGGAAAATGCATGATCTGTAAATATACACTACATGTTTAATGGAGCCATTGATTCTGGATTTGAGAAATACTTGGGTCAGTGGTTAAGTAATGTTTTCATTCCTTCAGGCTGTAGTCTTAGATCTGTCATACAGACAATGAGTACTTTGTAATTTGCCCGAGATGTCACTTTTTTTCCATCCATAAAAGCAACAATGTGCTCTTTTTGCTTCCTGACTTACCGGTAAATATTTTCTTGATCTAATTTCCTCCCATTGACCTTCAGTAGCCATCTTACTAGCACCTTATCTGCCTTGCTGCATATCCCTTCAATTTTCTGGTTTAATGATGATCGCAGTCATAGGACATCCTTGTGTTCCTAGTCTTCGTCACAGCTGGCTTCTGGAGTGACTAATTACATAATAATTCCGACCGACCTGGAGGAGCCGCTGTGTTTTCTTTGCACAAACATTGGCGTCATAGTGTTTATACAGTAAAAAAAAATCGTTATTGTGTATCTGTTGGTATAAAGTGATATGTACCCCCCTTCCCAATGGTGGATCTGTCATTAGTAATGGTGGACACGTTCTCCATGTTTCCACTTTTATTAACTTTTCATGAGGGGTCAGTGGAGGATCTGTCCAGGTCTGTTTTAGTGATGTCCTCGTTCTGGTTACGGAGGCAGACAACCCCTAGGAAGCTGTAATGGAGGCCATGTTAGTGACTATTTGGATTTCCCGGTGAAACACACTTATGTCACACGACTGTGAAAAATGTTCACAATGTTAAGGCCTCTGTTTTAATGTACACTTACGCTACTACATTGGATTTTTTTTAGACCTCCTAAGGTTATACCTATTTAGGGCTATGAGGACACAGCAGTGTTTTTAGATGTTATATTTTGGGGGGTTCATTTTACGACTGTAACTGTGAGCTGACAAGTTCTCATTCTCCAGGTCAGTCCAATTATAGCCACGCCAACTTCTATAGCTTTTTATGTATTACAACTTGTGCAACCAGAAAAAACTGATTTGTGTCTTACCATTTTTGACAAAAATATTATTAAAATATCTATTCGGTGGAGTTGATGTTTTTATTGGTCTGCCGATGTGGAAGGTAACTGTGTGTTGGAGACTTGGTGGGCATAAAAATCCCCCCTTTTTTCTTTTTTCTCCAATTCACAGGTGAAGAAGGTGGAGAAACATTATTTCTCCTTCGCATCATTGGGTACACAGGACCATGCTGTGTCCCCCAATGATGAGCTAGGAGAAAAGGATTTTACCGTGAGTACACAAAAATCCCTGTTTTTATAGTACGTCTAATTTATTTTTCCTGTTTCACAAAATAAATTTTTGTAATGGAAGCTAAAAATTCTACATATATATAAGCTCTTTCAGTGCTTTAAATTTTGTTTGTTTTGTTGTCTCTCACTAGAGGATTTAGCTTTATTAATGGATCATATATCACACTACTGTTTTTCTGTATATTATGCCAGAATTAAAATGTCATTGTAAATCTTGTTACTCTCTAAGTCCTATTAGTGTAAAAATAAATAATTGGAAAAAAAGAATTGTGTGGCCCCCTCCTCCACAATTTTGATACTTAGACATGATAAAGCACACATCTGGGGATTTGTATTTTTACCCTGGGGAGGCCCATGGTTATTGGGCCCCACCAGGCTAAGAACAACAGCCCACAGCTGCCCCAGAAATGATGCATCTGTTAGATAAGCCATTCCTGGCTCTTTACCTGACTCTTCACTATTTCCCTGGTGCGGTGACAAGGTAATAAGGGGTTAATGACAGCTGTGAGTTGACAGATGACAACATGTCATAAGAAAATGTAGAGACGATCCAGTGGCATGCTAAATATTCCTTTCAATATGAAATCATAAAATCATCACATCGCACAGGGGGTGCTGCTGGACGCGTTTCAGAGGAACTAGCCTCCTTAATCATCAGCAATATTCAAAATGAAAATACAGACATATATACAATTAAAAAAAGTGAACTCCCGTGCACAGACGATACCAATCAGTGAAGGATCTTAACTATTTGCTTGCCTGACCCAGAGAATGACCCAGTATGGACACATAAATATACAATTTTATTTCTTATAAAGCGATGTTATACTCGAGACTCTTTCTACAAGAAGCTGCAATATGGATGGAAAAAGGAGAGAGAATTTTTTTTTTATATGGCTGTGTTTTAATGACAATATGGCCCAACAACCCCATTAAAGGGAATATGGCCAAAGATCTTATTATAAAAAAAAAAAAATTCTCTCTCCTTTTACCATCCATATTGCAGCTTCTTGTAGAAAGAGTCTCGAGTATAACCTCACTTTATAATAAATAAAATTGTATATTTATGTGTCTATACCGGAGTCTACAGAGAGACTAGCCCCATATCTGGAGAAACTCCTGGACCCCAAAGACTGCAAGATCCTGAGCCAACATAAATTCTGTGCCCTCAGTCTGGCCATCGAATCTGGCCTACACAGGCAGAGCTACATGCCCAGGGAGGAAAGACTGTGCTAACACTGTGATCAGGAGGCTCTGGAGGACAAAACCCACTTCCTGCTACACTGCTCTAAATACGCAGAAGTGAGGGACTCTCACTTCAAGAGACTCCCACATCTCTTCCTGGATTTCATAACCATGAAGGAGGAAGAGAAAACATATATGTATGTATGTGGTTGACATACTGTGACTGACAGAACTTGTTCAGCGAACATGAGTGAACTACACCGCTCCTCCTGCCCCCTCTGCTCCTCCTGCCCCCTCTGCTCCTCCTGCCCCCTCTGCTCCTCCTGCCCCCTCTGCTCCTCCTGCCCCCTCTGCTCCTCCTGCCCCCTCTGCTCCTCCTGCCCCCTCTGCTCCTCCTGCCCCCTCTGCTCCTCCTGCCCCCTCTGCTCCTCTTGCCCCCTCTGCTCCTCCTGTTCCCCTCTGCTCCTCCTGCCCCCTCCGCTCCTCCATGGTAATAATAAAAATAAAAAAATCCTTAATGAGGATACTCACTCCTCCGCCGTCTTGCTCCACCTCCGTCTTGTAGCTTCCAGGGCAGGACCTGTCGTTGACTGGGAAACCGATCAGCTGAGCAGTTTCCCAGGCAACGACAGGTCGTCAAACCCTGTAGGAGCTAGAAGACTGAGGTGGAGCGAGCCGGCGGACGGGTGAGTATCCTCACTGAGGATTTTTTAACTTTTGCTGTGGAGGAGCGGGGGGCCGTGCGGAGCAGGGGGCCGCAGGGAGCGCAGGCAGGAGAAGCAGGGGTGGGGCTTCGAGGAGAGTCGCGCGGTGCGTGATTTTTGAATTTGCGCGCCGTGTGGCTCTTTTGCATACTGGCTACTTCCGTCTGCGGCGCGTGATTTTGGCCTCAGACAGAAGTGACCATTAGACAATTATATAGTAGATAACATATAATAGATAGATGGACAGATAGATACAGAGATATATGGATACATACATACATACATACAGAAATATGGATAAATACAGTAGATAAATACATACCGGTAGATGGAGAGATAGATAGAGGGATAGTGAATTCGGAATCCAAAAGGTGACTTTATTAATTATACAATAAAGTAATGTCATTTTGCCACCCTTCCTAAAGTTCCTGTGAGGTGATGTGTTCTGCCTACGATCTCCTCACACACACTGAGCTCTGCTTCATCATCAGCTCTCTATGATACTGACATATGCTGCTGCCTGGGGAGAAAAGAGGGGGAGGGAGATGTTTGCAGTTAGAGATTCCTCATTGCGCAGGCCCAAGAAGTGAATGTAAACAGGCGGCAGAGGGGAGGCGGCGCCTGGAACAAGGAGGAGGAAGATGGACAGCACAAAGGCAGTTGAGAACTGGAGAGAGAACACACCTCCCTGACTCGATAGAGGTATGGAGCCAGATTTATAAAAGTCATTATTTCAAATTCCCTAGGGACATTACACAGAAGAGCCACCTTCAGAAGCACTAAGGCTACTTTCACATTTGCGTTCCCCTCCGCAGCGTTCTGCAATGTGAGCGCAGCACTGCAAGCCCCTATCTTTATAATGGGAGTGCACGGTGCAGGCCTGCGCACAGATCACATATGGGAGTGAATGGGTGCGCACGGTCATGCGCAGTCAAGCGCAGCACCGTGCGCTCCCATTATAAAGATAGGGGCTTGCGGTGCTGCGCTCACATTGCGGATCCCCTCCACAGAACTCTGCGGAGGGGAACGCAAATGTGAAAGCACCCTAAGGCTGCTCTTTTACCTTCATAGTCCCTGGGGGGAGTGACAGGTTCCCTTTACATTTGTGGCTGTATTCAGTGTTTTTGGGTAGGAGTATATTAGCTCATCTAGAATTGACAATCTTTGTCTGCTATACCTTACAGTAGCGCTCCAATTCTGTCGGATCACGTGGGCATCTCCTGTGTACATTGATTTTCAATTGCATTCAGGTTTGGGCTCTGGTTGGCCCATTTCCAAAACTTTCATCTGCTGTTGAACCCATTCTTTTCTTGAGTTGGAGGTATATATTGGATCACTCAAAACACATTACAAAACACATGCTTTTTTGGTGTGTTTTTACTGTGTTTTTACTGCAGATTGTGGTCATGTGTAATTTCCTTCTATAGGCAATAACTGGGAGGGCTACAAAACGCAGCAAACAATTGACATGCTCAATATTTTGTCTTGATCACGAATTGCACCTAAACTGCATGGAAAAAGTAAGCACAACACTTCAGAATTTCCATAGACTTTGCTTGGGGAAGGATAGACATGCAGGCTTGTGACAAAACGTGATAGTGAAATAGCCTTAAAGTGATCCTAAACCCAGAAACTGACCCCCCCCCGTATCTTTAGACCTGTCCCTGCACACCCTCTTATCATTTCTAGCCATCCCTTTCATGACGTGGCCACACACTCACAAAGGCAGCAAGCAGAGAAGGGCGTGAATAATTACCAGGCAGCAGCAGACAGGCGGGGCATTAGCGACTTCCAACAGAAACGGAGAACTCACACAGGTCAAACTATTATTTCCTTTTCTCTAACTTTACAAAAGCGACTTTTTATGCAAAAGGGATGGCTAGAAATGGTAAGAGGGGGTGCAGGGACAGGTCTAAAGATAAGGGGGGGTCAGTTTCTGGGTTTAGGATCACTTTAAGGAGTTTTCCTCTCTGAAGACACTTTATGCTTTGCAATATAAGTCAATGCAAAGGCTCAAAAGACCCCACACATCATTGTGAGCATCTTGCCAGTGTCTTCGCTTGAAAAGATGTTACCATTTTCTTGATTCTTCAATGGAGTTTAAAAAAAAAAAAAAAAACACACAGAAAACACACACAAAAAAGACTCAACATAAATGTTGAAAAAACACTAAAGGAAATTTATTTTAAAAAAAAGTACCGTATATACTCGTGTATAAGCCGACCCCCCCCCTACTTTTGCCCCCAAAATCTGGGAAAACGTATTGACTCGCGTATAAGCCGGGGGTGGACCCCAGCACAGGTATACAGCCCCAGCAGTGTGGTATACAGCAGGTCCCCAGCACCGTATACAGCCCCAGCAGTGTGGTATACAGGTCCCCTGCACAGTATACAGCCCCAGCAGTGTGCCATTACGCAGCCCCCCCTCACAGTATGGCGCCCACCCCCTCACAGTATGGTGCCCCCCCCCTTTCACAGGATGGCCCCCGCATGCAGCGCTGCGCACATACATTACCTGGCTATCAGCTGTCACCCTGCGGTGGCGAATCGCTGCTCCTGGCTCCGGCTTCCATCTTCATCTCTGTCTTCCTGCTTGTCACGTGACCGGCCGGCGTCGCGATGACGTCATCGCGATGAGCCCCGGCCACAAAGCAGGAAGACACAGAGGTAGATGGAAGCCGGAGCCAGGAGCAGTGATTCGCCACCGGAGGGTGACAGCTGATAGCCAGGTAATGTATGTGTGCAGCGCTGCATGCGGGGGCCATACTGTGAGGGGGACCTGTATGACTCGCGTATAAGCCGAGGGGGGCACCTTTCAGCCCAATATTTGGGCTGAAAAACTCAGCTTATACGCGAGTATATACGGTATTTACAAAGACCAGATTAAAAAAAAAATCCGCTAGTGTTTCTTGAAGTGTCTTCCACTTGAAAAACTCTGGGTTTGCCCCTCTGAAAAAGACACTTTGTTCAGAAACCCTGATAGTTGTACACAGGGCTGTGGAGTCTGTAAGCCAAACCAACTCCGACTCCTGAATTTCCCTGACTCCGACAACGACTCCTTCATTTATGGCTCATTTTTAAGTGATACCCGGGGAAACAGGGTAAATTTATTGTAGATCAATGGTAACATCAGGCTTTAATCATTATATTGACATAATAATCAATATATTTAGATAATTCATAATAATATTCAGCACATTCTGCATTGAACTACTGTACCCAATTTATTATATATTTTAGGAGTCGAAGTCGGACCATTTTCTACGACTCCACCAAAATGGGCACCGACTCTGACTCCACATTCCTACTTGTACAAAGATGGCAAGACTTGGGGATTTTAATAGGCTCTTCATTTTCATGGCCAACCATCAAGCTGTGGAGTCAGTGGAATGATAGTGAGCCCCCACTTGTCTCTATCTAAAGTTTCATGTCTCTTTTATATTCTACATGAGATTTATATTATTGTACTCTGTGATTGAAGAAAACCCAATAACAATATTTGAAGTTTGATGTGTCGGTCACTACTGATGTGATTTCCAATACTGAAACAATTTATAGCAATAATTGTCTCATGTGGTTGACTGCCATGTATACTTGTATTGTATTTGGAAACCCCACTTCATTAAAGGTAGTGACATGAGGAAGTCAGTGAGGAATTGTCATGTCTTAGATTCGAATGCTCATGTTCATCATCTCATTCATCGTCTGTCATAATGACAGTATTTCCTAGTGATCAGGAAACCAGAGTGAAATGCATTCCTTCAACCCATCCTGTTCTCACCTTCTCTGCTGGATTGTTTGGAGGAATGGCTCGGAGCAGCCACTGGGCGTCAGCATGCAGGAAGCCCATATCTTTCCTCTGAGCAGTGTTCTGATGTCATGGTTGGCAGGAATGTAAATAGTGTGCGATGGAGACTGTGAAACTGCTGCCTCCTAGATGATTATGATGTGAGAAGGGCGCTCATAATACCTCATCTGGACCCTGATATGCTTTTGTCTTATTCCTCACATTTTATCAGTTTTGTTTCTCTTACAAATTATGTATCTACTTTGACTCATGTCTTTTGGAGGCGTTCTTATTTTAGGGAGGGACATTGTAAGGATATGGCTTTCACGTCTCAGTGCTCTCTTGTAACCCAAAATAACATCAGGAAGCAGGTCTTTCCTGGCGGCAGTATGGAGGCTGTGTCTATAGCGTCCATTTTTCTTTTAGTTTCCGTGTATACGTCACAGAGGAATATGTATTGGCTTTATGTGTGAGTTACAGTGTAAACCAAGTCGTAATGGGTCACTGCCCACTACCGCTTCCTACATCAGTATTACACACACAGCATAGTAACACACATTTTTTCTGTAGGAATCCATGTATGAGTACCAAAACTGGCTATACATATTAGGAGGGGCAATTGACATATGGACAATGGAGCGGTAGATCTCCTGTATGAAGGTCTAAGTGTACCTTTACACGCGGCAATTTTGCTAGCAATTTTACTGGCAATTTGCTGGTTGCAGTGAAATCATGGACACTTTGTTCCATTTTTACACAGCAACAAAATAGAACAATGTGTCCACGATTTCACTGCAACCAGTAAATTGCCAGTGAAATTGCTAGCAAAATTGCTGCATGTGACGGTACCTTAAGTAGTTCAATTTAAGTTTCGGATGTGACTGACTACCTTTCAAACAATTTGTAAAGGCCATGTCACCCGCTTGAATATAGTGAACGATATCGCTTGAGCGATCTGGAATTTTGATCGCTCGAGCGGTATCATTTGTGCGTCGTTGTGTGTAACCAAGTGATCTTACAGTGAGAAATCGCTTGATTGGTGGAAGATTTGTGAGCAGGACCTCAAATCCGTCGTTCAATTAACCTGCGCTCAACCTGCTGCATCGTGCTGTGTGACACCTCTGAAATAATCTCATTCTCGAATCCGCCTATTCCTGACGCTAGATGGTGTCGATTGCTGAGTAGTGCGCACGATCGCTGGCGCGTTGCCACATTTAACATCGTTGAAGAGAGCTATGCTTGTGACACTGCACAAAGATATCAATAAATTGTTCTAGCGATCTCCATCACGTGACTTTTCAGGCGATATCGTTCATAAGATTGAAGTGTGTGACAAGGCCTTAAGTCTAAAATGAATCTTGTATGCAGCAGCTGTGCAAATTAAGTTATTTCTCCTTCGCCTCATTGGGGGACACAGGACCGTGTTATGCTGCTGTCCACTAGGAGGCGACACTAAGCAGAATCTGCAAAAGAGTTACACTGGCTCCTCCTCTGCAGCATACACCCCCGGAGCAGGCAATGCCTCACCAGTTTTTGCTTAGTGTCGGTAGGAGGCACATCTAGTTTTTATTTCTCTCTAAAAATTCTTCACTTTTTAATTTTTTCTTCAATAGAAGAAAAGTGGGTCCGGCGTGGCCCCCGGCATGCTCCTTTCTCGGCCACCCACTGTTGGGGCGCTGGGTTAAAGTTGAGATAGACCAGCGTTCCATCCTCCTTCCTCATTTCCCCACTGATGGCGACATGAGTTAAAGTGAGGTTCTGCAGCATCTCCTCCCATGCACAGAAGCAGGAGACGTTCCCACTAAAGCCATTAAGCTGGGACACAGACTGCAGAATGAGGAGCAACAACCCTCCCCACTTTACCTAGTCGGTACTTGGGTTGAGACATCTTTAAGGTACCCCCTGAGATCCCTGCTGCTGCAGGTTTGGAGATGTTCCCAGGACCCCTATGGGGCTTCCCCCCCCCCCTCCCGGAGACTTTTCCCGCCATTTACCGGTATATGCCTGCGGATCCGGTGCTCCGGGAACTCCGTGCTGGTCATCTCCCTCCCTTCTCACCCCTGCAGGGGTTTGATGGTTGAGACCTGCTCCAGCCCGCATACAGCCACTGTAGTGCGCGGCACTAAGAGCTCCGCCAATGCCAGTGGGGTCACTGTCTTTAATATGTGTTTTTTACAGGGGGTCTCCCGCTGCGGAAGTTCCGGACACCCGTCCGGTCTTCCGCGCCTGCCTGCCCCCGTTTTCGGGGCCGCATTGTACTCTAGGCCCCGGCTTGGGCCTACATTACTGCAGCGCCGCTCAACCCCGCCTCCCGACCGCCCACCGGATGACGCTGCGGTCGCGTCATCCAGAGGCGGGACGGTCTTTCTTGGCGCCTTCTCGCTTACATCGCGAGATCTCCTGTGCGCCCTGAGGATCTGTGTCCTGCCCCTCCTCCTCCGCTCCGGAAGCCGGCGGTCTCCATGGCATCAGGACTGAGTCCTGTATCAGAAGGCAGCCATGCAGGTGCACGGGCAGGGGATCCACACAGGGGACACAGACTGGTCAGATTTCTGATCAGTCGGCCCCCACACTGGGCAGCATGTGGCAGCGGCGACAACGCTGCATCAGAGGCAGGCGGCCATGCAGGTACACTGGGGATTCCTTACGGAGGACACAAACTGGTCAGAGGTCTGATCAGTTGGCTTCCACACTATGGGCAACATGTGGCAGCTGTGATAACGCTGCAGGACTGCTGGCCAGTCTAGTGCTGCCATTGCAGGAGTAAGCAGCTCTATACTTTACTGCTACATAAGCTAGCCTGCTTCTCACCATATATTGTGTCAGAAAGGGCTTTATAAGTAGCACGAGACGGTGTGGCGGTAATGCCCCGTATGACGGGCCATTCCTTACCCCTCCCCAGACTGATTCTGTCTAGTCCATGCACTACTATGGCACCTGAGGATCTATTACAGCCCCTTCATGCTTTCAGTCTGACCGGGACTGTGAGACGTACTTAGGTCTATTACCGCCAGAACCTACCAATTTAGTAGGAGATATAGTGGCGTCCAGTGGCAGGTTCTGGATATCTCCGACCCACCAATTGAGGCTGCAGACACATGGTGTCTTTTAAACGTGCAATGACTGCGCACATATTTTGCAAATGATCTGTTTTCAGGGTTGTTTTCCCAGCTCATCACCCTGGCAAAACTACTTAATGCACGTTCTCCATTTTCCCGGCTGCGACCTCAACTGGGCCACATTACCTCAAGCCCCTTTAATTAGCCAATCGCACAGCATTAGCAGCTGTCAATACTATTCCCATCACCTCCATAGGTAGAATAGCCATCGCACATGGCCTCCAAAAGAATCCCTCACAGGCTTCAACTACCTCAGCGGACGTCTGCTCAGAGAACAACTACACTGATTGACTTTAGATGCCATGTAAGACAAATACGCTTATTTCCCTCAGCGCCCTGCCAGGCAGCCCCGTAATCGCCGCCAGCAAACAAAGGAGCCCACTGTGACGCAGTGGGTTATGACCTCTGGCAGTGGCCCGAGATAGGATGCTAACCCGGGTTTCACTGCCCTTTCGCCTCAAGGCGGGATAAGCAAAGCGGTGGACACAGCGTTTTCCACTTGCTTACCATATTTTTGTTACTCATCGACTAGTTCAGACTGGCAGAGGCAATCTCGCCAATTTACGCTCAAGCAACCTTACACCTTCTGTTCCCTTATTCTTACACCTCCCTGACTTGCAATACTATCCTGAGGCCCACGAACACCAATCCTGCTTCGGCGGACCAGGCAGTTCAGGTCGCAGGCGCAGCCGACTTCCTGATACATCAACCCCTTTCAGTTCCAAAAAAAAAAAAAAAAAATTTTTTCTCAGTGAAGGCCCAAGCTTTCTTCACAGCGATTAAGTCTCTTCTCGGCTCAGGAGTCTTGGTACCCGTACCACGCGAAGAGTGTTTTTTATTTTTTTGGCAGTTTCTACTCAAATCTGGGTAGTCTCCAAAGAGAAAAGTACAATACGGCCTCTACTAGGCCTACACCAACTGGACAGGTATGTCCAGGTTAGCCATTTCCGCATGGACATTCTTCACTCCATAGCTATGTCCAGGAAATAGGAGGAATTCCTCACATCCAGGAATCAACAAGAATGCTGCCAATAAATGACATCTCCGGCTTGGCTATAAATTCAGGAGTCTCCTGAATGTTCATGCATGTCATGGCGACCGTCCTGATTTTTCCTTCATCCAGGAGCGTTGTCATACTTCCATTCCTGAACGACCTGCTCATCGAAGACCTTCTGTGAAGGTGAGGGGCATCTTCTTCATGGTCGGCACTCTGAAAAATGATCGGCTACCTAGTCAACCTCCACAGGTCTACTCCAATTCCAGCTCGGTCTCCTATCTTACTTAAACTGCATTTCACTACACCAACAGCCTGAGTCCACCTTCCTCAAGATGTGGCTTGGGCCCTTCGGCTATAAGTCCGTGCCCTCCTTCGCCAGGTTCCGCAGTCCTTCAGAACTGCCATAAAGGTTCTAGGCGGAATTGTGGCAGCAATAGCAGCAGTACCCTTCCTCAGCTGCACCTCGCATCACGTCATAGGAAAAGAAAGCCTGTGTTTTTCTACAAAAGGCTTCACCGCCAGAATTGGCCCAGCAGTCCCTCTACCGGTTACTCTGGCCACTCTCTCTCACGGTGGGACAGTCTTCCTCTACCATGTAAGAACGTCCTGACCACTGATGCAAGTCTATCTGGATGGGGCGTGGTGCGCCCCCATCGCAGGATACAGGTCTTAGAGTCCCGCCTGGAATCACAGATGTCTATTGAAGATCGGGTCGTCCTTTTGACACTAAAGCTCCTCAGCTTTCTTCTCACAGGCTACCATATCAGGCTACAGTCAGACATTTGTACGGCCGTGGCATGTGTGGACCACTAAGGCAGACCTCACAGCATCCAGGCGGTGGTAGAAGTTCTTTTCCTAGGCATAATCCACGAACTGTCCTGTAGGCCATCCACATACCGTTCATGGACAATTGGGATATGCATGTCCTCAAAGCTGCCAAGCAATGGACTCAGGGGACTGGTCCCTACATCCAGGCGCCTTCTGTCAGGTCGACATTTAAACAACCCTGTATGAAGCGTGTGTTTATAGACACTAGGTGTGGGACAACACTGATTTGTTAATTTAACAAATAGTTTATTAAAAGCTATATTTTAAATAGTGCACTTTATATTTGATGTATGTTAAACACCCCCGGCAGCGGAGCTCATGGCGTGACAATACCAAGGTTCCTGTACTCCTAGCCAGGTTCTCCGACCATAGTCGCTAGGAACACATGTACTAGTGTTTCTTGCTCTCTGTCCTTATACCTAGGTAGTGACATGGATCAAGCAAAACTATCGCCAGATCATCTTCGCGCTCCAGACTGGCACAGTAGCACTTGGTAGGCCGGCCTCGTACAACTCTCAGCAGACGTGCCTGCCAGTCCGCTCAGTCCTACGCCCGCATCGACCGTTTTTGCTGTCGGTCTTCGTCGGCACTTAATTTGTCAGCATGGCCCTTAACACGTGAGTCTTCATCCATGCTGGCCTTTTCTTGGGATGTTCTGGCACCCATACTCAGAGCGGGACACCAACTTCAGTAAATGTTTACCATTGTACATAGAACAGCTATGGTGTGACAGTCTACGTCGGTCCCTTGGGATTTTTCTCTAACAAGAATTCCCAGTTTATTTCGCTTGAGCCTAGACTAATGATTGTCCTTCAGTTTCCTCACAGGACAGGTTTCAGCCTTTGCCATCCTATTCCTCAACCACCTTGCTTCAATTCCTGTTGTGTAATTCTTTGTCCAAGGTGTTTGTCTTCTACCTCCTTATTCCAGGAGACCACAGGACCCAGGTGACCTCACTTCGTCCTCACGGAACTACAGGGACCATCCTTCAAGCTTCTCTCAGGAATTCCTTCTTCCACTCCAAACAGTCTCCCAGCTTACAGTTTTTTCCTGTACGCCGCCATGTCTAGTCTTCCATCTGAACAAGGTTTTCCCTATGGTCGACCCCATCTTTTTTATCCGAGGTGGTGTCATCTTTCCACCTGGCTAAGAACACTGCTTGCCATCACTGTTCCCAACGTTTGTTCATCGGGTCAACACAGCTTTTTCTTTTTCATATGCTGGACCTCGTCAGAGCCCTATGTGTCCAGGTCAGCACCTCAGGAGGTCGACCTGTCTCTCTCTTATTTCTTACAGGGTGGAAACGCACGGGTTTGCCAGCCTCTATGACTTCTCGAGCCAGTTGGTTTAGACCAACCCTCCAAGATGCTCTTACCATCAAAGACCCGCCCCTTCCGGCAGGTCGCAACACACATTCTATTCTGGCTGTAAAGGCCTAGGCTGTTAAACACCAGGAGCCATGACCACAAGTATGTGAGGCAGCCACATAGTACAGCTTACATGGTTTTCCGCGGCGCCATAGTGTTTTTTTCAGCCTCGGTGGTGGCACGTTTAGGTAGTCGTGGCCTCCAGGGGGCAGTAGCCCACCTGTAGGGACATAGTCCTTCACTGTTTTTGTTCAGTGTTGGTAGTTCCATTGCTTTTCCCACCCAGGGACTGCTTTAGGACGTCCCACGGTCCTGTGTCCCCCAATGAGGCGAAGGAGAAAAGGAGAATTTTGTGTACTCACCGTAAATTCCTTTTCTCTTAGCCTCTAATTGGGGGACACAGCACCCACCCTATTGCCCTGCTGGGCCTTTTTTTCTACAATTCTTACATAGCTTCTCAGCTGTTACAGGGTCAACAGGTTATACACGTTTATCTATTATCACTCTGTGAAATGTTGAGTGTTAAGACTTGTGCCTGTTTGGTTACAGGCCTTCTAGTATTGTGACCCTGTTTGGTTACAGGTTTTGTTATACACTCGATGCTCCGTTGACTCTTCACGGTTTACGCATGTGCCTGCTTAGCTGCAGGCCTTGTTGTACTAATAATACTTGCTAACTTTTACCGGTTACACTGTTATTACTTTGTTGGCTATATCTGTTTACACAGGTTGTCTGCGTGGTTACAGGCCCTGTTTTAATGTTATATTATATGTTAATCTCCTACTGCTTTAGCACAAACTGGTGAGGCATTGCCTGCTCCGGGGGTGTATGCTGCAGAGGAGGAGCCAGTGTAACTCTTTTGCAGATTCTGCTTAGTGTCGCCTCCTAGTGGACAGCAGCATAACACGGTCCTGTGTCCCCCAATTAGAGGCTAAGAGAAAAGGAATTTACGGTGAGTACACAAAATTCTCCTTTTTGCCATTTTGTGTCTATGGATGTTAATTGCAGTCTTATGTGCCTTCATGGTAACAGACTACAAATAAATCCAGTATAGCTTTCTTCCGCATTGAAGTTTATAATTTGTTACCATGAAGACACAGGCATCGGCATAGCTAGTGTAGGTACAAAACAGTATGAAGTGTTTAGTAACCTGGAAGGGTGAAACATTTTGGCACCGTTTCTGTACTCATATAAAAGCTCAGATGACTAGAACACTTCTATTATCTTTTGGACTCTTGTATCTGACTGCGACAGGATATGCTTCTCGCCCCTCCTTTCTGGGACATTACGTCACTCACCAGTGTGCAGCTCAGTGCTGTATCAGTCAGCCTCCTGTAATAGCTGGTTCTGCAGTTTCATAATGGGGGAGTGACGTCCCAGAAGCTCCCTGTTGTAACAGTCAGTCTTCTGGTATCTTCTATGCAGAGAAGGGGGACCATGCTCCCTCTCCTCACACTGACTTCGGGGAAGCAGATACCAGGAGACTGATCATCACTGTAAGCATCTTGTGCGACATCATTTCCCCTGTTCTTGCAGCTTTTATCAGGAGACTGATACTGCACAGAGCTGCACACTGGTGAGTGATGTAATTTCTTACAAGAGCTCTAAAGATAACAGTAGTGTACTAGGCATCTCAGATTTATAGTGTATGAGTGCAGAGAGAATACAAGATTTTTATCTCCCCCGAAGTACCCTTTTAATAAAACTATTTGTATTGCTGCTTAAGTTTTAATTTCAGATATAATAGTGAAAATGAGAAAATTTGTTTCAATCTCTCGTGTAGTTGATTTAGTAGGCACGCATCATAGCTGTAGAGCAGGGGAGGGGAACCATTTTTCTGCTTGGGGCCATTTGGACATCTCTACAATCCTTCGGGGACCGTACAAAATTATCAACTTGAAAATGACCCGCTATATTTGGTTAAGCAATCAATTCACCCCCTACTGTGGTGGCTGGAGCTGCTTTTCTTTGGTACGGGTGATATTGGTCATGTTGCTTCTCAACTGCTTTTCCAGGTTTGCTAGAGCCCTTAACATCACAGGAGAGGCTGGGGGCATATACCTCACTGGGGAGGGGGGGGGGCGAGACTGGGGCAAAGAGATCACTGGAGAGCTGGATTTAAAGGGAAAACAGTCGGCAAAACGCGTCTGCAGCCTGAGCACTGCGGTCCCCAGGAATCTGCTCGGGGGCCGCAAAAAAGTCATCGAGGGCCACATTTGGCCCTGGGGCCTGAGGTTCCTCACCCCTGCTGTACAGAAAGACATGGGCCACACATCTAAAAATCATACATATGATCAAGTG
Organism: Allobates femoralis; assembly: GCA_033576535.1. Taxonomy (NCBI): domain Eukaryota; kingdom Metazoa; phylum Chordata; class Amphibia; order Anura; family Aromobatidae; genus Allobates; species Allobates femoralis. The sequence goes on from JARQOC010000004.1 coordinate 449,993,804, forward strand.
CCGTTTGGCAAATATTTACAAAACTGAAGGTTTTTAGTTTAACATTCTGTTCAGACTGTATGAAGCAAACCTACAGGTTTGGCGCAATTCACCAACAACCGACAGTGCACCAGCAGGGTGGGTGACCTGGTGCCTCACAGCACTCATGCTGCAGGACTAGGTCCCCATGACTCCAGGTCACATCGCTCCACAGGCATAGAACCACCACAACAATAGCTGGCAAACAGCAAGTGAAAAGATGGAAAAAAAACAACAACTCGCCATCATTGTTCCCTCTGAGCTTGCGCGGATAGGATGCTTCCTCCTTCAGTGCGACGTCCGATGCAGCAGAGATGAGTGTGCTTCATGTAACCTCGTGGATTATCGATGTTGGGACTTAACAAATGGGTAAATGAGGGTTGTCAGTGTGTTAAAAGCTGAGTGTATGTATGTCCACGCATAGGCCAGCCCCTTTATATTGCACCAAATGCAAATGGCCCTGCCCTCTTCGGTTAGCCCCATCCCCTTCATAAGCTGTATGAATATGTCTATGCCCTTACCAGTTAGCCCTGCTAACCTGGTAAACCGCCAGGAATTGGCGCTTCTAATGACTGTGCCAATTTCTGGGGCAGTTGTGGGTTGCTATTCTATAGCCTGTGGGGCTCAATAACTATGGACCTCACAACGCTGATACCAGCCCCCAGTTGCCTAGTTTTACCTTGGCTGACAATTAAAAATAGGGCGAAGCCCACGCATTTGAAGAAAGAAAAAAAAAAAAGATGGATTCCGCTGTATTTTTCATTGCCAGTCAAGTTAATAAGTTAATTGCAGGAACATAAAAAATAACGCAGGTGATTTCTGCAACAAAAACGCACATGTGGGCACAGCTTTTGGAAAATCACATTGACATTCATTACAGAGCTGTGGGTGATTAGATTTTAGTGCAGAAATGCAGCAAAAAAAAAAAAATGCACAGTGGGCACTCAGCCTTACAGTCTACAGAATAATGAGGGTCCAGTATGTTTGGGGTTTTCAGCAGCTTCTGGTCGTGGTGAGGCAGCAGCAAGGTCATTGCGAGCTGTAAGAGATGGGTTCTCTGTGTGAAAGTTCCAAATGTGTTGGAAAATTGGATATGTTGTGGCACATAATTCCAGAGGATGGGGGGCACTCGGAAGAAGTCTTGGAGGTAATTGGTGAGGAATGTTTAAGTGTGAAGGAGAGAAGAAGGTCTTGAGAACACCGTAAATTACCTGTTGGAAAATATCTGGAGATTAGTTTGGAGATATATGCAGTAGACAGGTTATAGATGGCTTTGTAGGTCCATGTTAGTAGTTTGAATTAAATATGTTGGGCAATTGGGAGCCAATGATGGAATTTGCAGAAGGGAGAAGACAAGGAATGGTAAGGAGAGAGGTGAATTAGTTGGGCAACAGAATTAAGGACGAACTGGAGAGATGCGAGTGTGTTATCAGGGAGGTCACAGAGAAGGGTATTGCAGTAGCCGAGGCGGGAAATGATGTGTGCATGCACTAACATTTAGTAGATTCAGGGTTGAGGAAAGGATGGATTCTGGAAATTTTTTTGAGTTGGAGGTGGGAAAGAATTTGGATGTGCGGTTTGAAGGACAGATGTTCTAGACCAGTGGTCTGCCAACCTTTCTGACCTTGAGAGCCATATTCAGCCCTGAGAGATTGTCTCTAGCCACATTCAGCTCCTACACCCATCACAGTAGTGACAGCCAGTGCCCCCATTACCGGTATTATAACTGGCAACTCTTTTTCACAGAAATCGCAGCAAAACAATATAGAAAGATCTACAAAGGTTCTTCCCTCAATATTTCCATTCAATATTTTCGCATCAATCTCTCCTACCACACAGTCACATCCAGCCTTAATCATGGACATGTAGTATCATGTCGTCTCCATATTACCATACTTGATTATCTTTAAACTCCCAAGACCAGTATTTAAGCATGCAGATCTGCTGTTCTGTTTGGGGCTACTCACCTAATCCACCGTCTGGAGACCTGCAGTTCATAGTTGTTTGTTAGACCAGGTTCTAGTTCTATATACTGGCAGATGACCGTGAGCCACAGGATGGAGATACCTGTGCTACACTGATCAAGCTCAACTTTTATAAATATAATTTTTTTTAAATTTCTAAATTTGGCGCACATGCACTCTAGTCCTTCCGAGTGATTTTTATGTACGTTAGTCATTTTGGTGCAATTTTTGAGTCCTTTTTTCCTCTACAAATGCAACGTTTTACATTGCAAGTCATAAAACAAATCAAAGAAAGAGGGGGAAAAAGAGCATTATTGCTTTTGCACAAAATTTATCAACTGTTTGCGCAAATTTGGCATAAAGAAGTTGCAACAAAACTAAAAGACGAAATAGAAAATGGACTTGAAAAATGCAAATAATGAATTGGACTTTATTATTGTGTTAACTACTTGAGCAGTGCTACAGCTGTCTCCAAATACCGTATTTTCCGCACTATAAGGCGCACCTAAAAGACTAAGATTTTCCCAGAAATCATAGGTGCGCCTTATAGTGCAGTGCGCCTTATATACGGATTTTTCCAGGAAAATTTAGCACCCCCCAGAAAATAAGGCATACCTTTGTGCCGCAATATCCTCCGTCCCCGCCATCCCCCTCTGTCCGGTGCCCGCCTGGCATCGCTGTGCGGGGGCGCGATCACCAGCCGCCATTCCCGCCATCCATGCTGGTGTCGGGGCCTGCCTCACATCACTGTGCGGGGACGCGATCACCAGCCGCCGTCCCCGCCATCCATGCTGGTGCCGCTGCCTGCCTCACATCACTGTGCGGGGACGTGATCACCAGCCGCCGTCCCCGCTGTCGTGTCCGGTGCTGCCGCTGCATCGGGCGCGCTCACAGCCCAGGAGCCCATCAGCCAATCACAGCTCCGCCCATGAGCTTTGAGCCAATCCGAGGCCAGCTGACGTCAGCCCATAGCCTCTGATTGGCTGTGGGCTTCAGCGCTGTGATTGGCTGAGGGCTCCAGCGCTGTGATTGGCTGAGGGCTCCAGCGCTGTGAGTGCCTTGCCACACAGTACAGTAAGTGTGTGTGTGTGTGTCTGAGTGTGTATGTGTGTGTGTGTGTGTGTGCGTGTGTGTGTGTCTGAGTGTGTATGTGTGTGTGTCTGAGTGTGTGTGTGTCTGACTGTGTGGGATGCTGGAGGGTGATGGGAGGCTACACAGGGATGCTGGAGGGTGATGGGATGCTACACAGGGATGCTGGAGGGTGATGGGAGGCTACACAGGGATACTGGAGGGTGATGGGATGCTACACAGGGATGCTGGAGGGTGATGAGAGGCTACACAGGGATGCTGGAGGGTGATGGGAGGCTACACAGGGATGCTGGAGGGTGATGGGAGGCTACACAGGGATGCTGGAGGGTGATGGGAGGCTACACAGGGATGCTGGAGGGTGATGGGAGGCTACAGAAGGATGCTGGAGGGTGATGGGAGGCTACACAGCGATGCTCGAGGGTGATGGGAGGCTACAGAGGGATTTTTTTTCTAGTAATATGGTGCGCCTTATAATCCGGTGCGCCTTATATATGGACCAAGACGGCTTAAAAGTCATTTTTTGAGGGTGCGCCTTATAATCCGGTGCGCCTTATAGTGCGAAAATAAATGTTAGGATATATGGTAGGTAGGCTTAGGTAAGGTGAATTATTGCTCTCTACAGATATGTATATTTAAAAATGTTTGCTCATTTAATAGTCAAAAATATATGCCAGCCCAGAAGATGCACTTTAGGAAAAGAATAGTAATCAACTGTTTTGATAGTTGAACTGTGGTGTAAAATCTGCATGTAAAGTTCATGCTATAGTAGGTGAGCCTTCCTGGGTGTAATATGTAGACTGCAGGTAAAGGCTTTGTTGTTTACAGAGGTGTAAAAGTGTTTTTTTCTCAATAAAGGATTATCTCAAGGGGTTTAACCCCATGGCCCACTCACTGCACACCCTAGATTAAGGCTCTTTTAACAAGTTCCAATTGTATGCTGTTCTTCATTTGTGAAACACACGTGCTTAACCTTGGGATAAAGTGCCTTAGCAATGGCATGTCAAAACCTTTTATTAAAACCCATGGAAGTTTGTGCCAAAGCTGCCTCTTTGGCTCTGAGCCCATGCAGTCAGCTATCTTGGCAATTTAATACATCTGACGTTGAGGGAGTTGAATGGCGTGTTGGTTTTGGAAAGGGAAGTGGAAAAAGAAAGCTGTGTCTTGTATAGTTGGAGCTTTCAGTCAGATGCATTTAATTCATTAGGAAATGGCGTATATGTGTCGTGCAAATTAAAAATAGTGGTGGAGATAAATACTGTCGAGGCCAAAAGTTTTGAGACATTGGTTTTGGTTTTTCATAGTTTGCTGCTTCAGGGATTCTACATCTTTTAGTTAGATTTTTCTAGGGTAATGTTCAATTTTAAGTATTTAATACATTTTTCCACTTTTAGTGACAAATACATCAAGTTAATGTAAAGACTCAAAATATACAATGTTCATCCTATCTTCCAAGACTTCTGCAATTCACTGTGACTTGCTGGATATAAGCTTCTGGGCCGAAATCTGATTGATGACCACCCATTCTGGTCTAATCAATGCTTAGAGTTTATTACAAATTCTATGTTCTTATTTGTCCATCTGCTTTTTGAAAATTGACCGTAGGTTCTTTGAATGGTATTTAAACCTTTTCCAAGTGTTACTTATCCCAACCATCTAGAAGCAATTTGGTGATGATCTATACTTTTCCAGCATGATGGAGCACCATGTCATAAGGCAAAAATGGTAAGCAAGAGGCTCAATGAATAAAACATTGCAATTTTGGGTTCATGGCCAGGAAACGTTTCTGACCTCAATCCCATTGAGAACCGGTGGTGAATCCCTCATAAAGCAGGTGGACAAACAAAAACATAGATATTGTGATAAAGCACTGAATAGGCAAGAAGAGTGTTGCCATCATTCAGGATTTGGATTAGAAGATGATATACAGCTGATAGAGCAAATTGCGGAAGTCTTGAATTGTAAGGATCAGCACTGTAAATATTGTCTCTGTTCATAAACTGGGTGTATTCGTTAATAAAAGTGTATGGAATACTTATAATTGTACATCCATAACTGTAAACCAATCTGACTAAGGGTATGTTCTCACCAGTGCATTTTTTTTGTAAAAGAATATTTGCCAGTACTGAGACGAGGAGCGTGGGGGGGGCATTGGGGCGGCTGTGATTGAGTAGGGGGAGGTGCTGTCGGGCGCTGGCGGCCGTGATTAAGAAGCTGGGGTGTGCTGTCGGGGCTCGCGGCTTGGGGTGGGGGGTGCTGTCAGCCGCCGGCAGCCATGTTTGAGGGGTGGGGGGGTTGTTTTGGGCAGCCGGGAGATTCTGTGCACCAGGCAGTGGGCAGCATGCAGTGGACGGCAGTCCCCATATAGCTCCTCTCCCTCTGCATATTTTCCGGCACGTACCCCCACAAAAAAAGCACTAGTTCTCACGATCCGGAGACAGCGTGTCCTGGATGCAGTGTCTCCTTTCCTGCGGGGACGACTGAGAACTCAGTGTGTGAATGCAGCCACCCATGACTACAGTCAGCGTTTGAGACAATAGCGGCTTTTCCCTGCATTCATCCATCGGAATTGCCTCCAACTCCACATCACTAAATTGGCATGCTACCGACAAACGGCAGCACTGACAACCACCCCGCATGCAGTTAACGCTAAGGAGGAAAGAAGCACAGTGAGCATGGGTTTTGTAAATCCCATCCACTTGTTTTGTACTGTACAATGCAGCAATAACACGCAGTGTCCATAACACTGCAAACTGAACGGGGAAACACAGACTATAAGTGCTAATAACAGTGACAAAGCAAACTTGGTGTAAACCAAAATTTGTCAGTGCAAAATATTTGGCCACAACTACACAATACAAATCCCTGACCCTAAATGTGATAGAATTATGTGATGGCTTTGTGTGTAAGTTTGGGCCATGCAAAATGTTTGAGCATATGCAAAATATTGTCGTGACTGCACACGTTCATATGCGCATATCTTGCCTGTATCGGGGAATTAGAGTAATAGTTATATAGTACATAGGTAATAACTTGTTATTCTGTTGTGTGTATTGGTCTCCTCCCACCCAACCTCCTGATCATAAAACATCAAATAAAAAATTATAAAAGGATGAGCTATATACATTCTAGTGATGGCTGTACCATATCCAATGTAATGTATAACCCAACCATGAAACCTACAGATTTGGATAGACACCATTTTAAAGGTTTTCCGTTAATATAGTCATGGGCTAACATTGAGGGGGTTGGGGATGTCATAAAATTAAAAAAGCCCTTTTACTAGTCTGATTAGTTTTTTATTAACATGTTTCTTTTTTTAACACTAGGTTTGACATCTACCGGAAGGTGCCTAAAGACTTAACACAACCCACCTACACTGGGGCCATCAGTAAGTGATCAATGTTCTATCCATCTGTTTGGGTGTGAGTGTTTTAATGATTTAATTATTTTAAAGACAGTTAACCAATACAGAAAGCAAGTATGTGTGTTCTATAATTTTTCTGAAGTACAGCAGAAAACTAGAGGATGTTGAACTTTTTTTTGGCCCCTGCCCAATTTATGATAATATATGGTATGTTCTTCATGTTGGCACCCCATTCCAGATGGCTAATGAAAATTTACTTATCTGTTTGTTACAAAGAAGTGACATTTTAATAATGGTTTAAACAATGGAGTTACAAGGGGAACTTTTTAGTACAGTTCCTTCCCTGCTATATGATGAAGCAGAGCTGTAAACTACAGTTCTAGGATCTATAGATCGCTTATAAAATGATAAAATCATATCTGCTCCTCAGCTCTGACCCCCTCATGGGACAGAGAATTTCAGCATGTTAGCTTCATGTAGGAGCAAAAAGCAGGAGGTGTGTCAGGGGCATGGATGCTGGGAGCTGCAGCATCATCCTACATTCCAGCCCCCTCATACATCTGTATGGGGAGGGGGCATTGGCCACCGGCCATTTGCTCATGCTATAGTCCAGCCCTGATATACTATCCTATGTGACAGGGGGTCCAGGCTCAAAACGCCAGTAATGTCACCAAGCAGATACAAATACATGCTGTGATCCTCTGTTGTATGATGATGTATAATGTGTACTGTTATTGTGAGGCTAGGAGCAGAGGCAAATCATTACAGTATCAATTCAGCTCTGCATGGTCTCGCCTCCTCCATAGGAATATGGTAGCTTTCTATCCCTCCAACTTTCAATGGATCATCATCATCACTCCTCACTGGAATGTAGGATGATCCTGCAGCTCCCAGATCCACACCCCTGATGCACCTCCTGTTTTATGCTGCTGCATGAAGCTCTCAGGTTGAAATTTTATGTCCCATGAGGGAGGGGGAGATCAAAGGAGCAGGTATGATTTTATTGAATTATAACCGATCTATAGATCCTAGAACTGCAGTGCCCAGCTCTGCTTCATCATGTAGCAGGGCAGGAACTGTACTAAAAGTTTTCTCTCCCTGGAGATCCCTTCTAATACCCCTCTTGGTTTTGTTGGCCATGAGTTAAGAATATGGGGACGACACCAAATCCCTGAGTAGGCCAGTGGTCAAAAACCCTCAGCAAAAGACTGGCAGCAAGACTTAGTGGCAGCAGACACTGAGGTTTTAGTAAGCACAGTAGGGGTCCGGTCACACCAGCAAATAAATATGACCAGTACATATTATCGCACTCAGACCAATTTTATTCAATGAGGCAGGGCAGAGCTGTGACTTTTTTTTTGTTTTGTAACATTCCCAGCTATAATCAGCCTGAGCAAAAAATCTCACCATGCTGCAGGTGGCTGAATAAAATGGATGAGACTCGCCAATTTATGTCTATGGGTACTGGAAAACACAAAGGATCATCATGGACCATCCTAGTGCCATCCAGTCTTTTAATACATTACCATTCTGTAACAGAACACTGTAAATGATCCTGTAAATGATTGTGGAATACTAACTCCTGAGAATAAAAAGCAATTCATATGGATGACGGGCAACAAAATAATCGCACACTCACATAGCATACAAATGAGATACACATGACACTTGTCCAAGTTTTGTGGATGAAAATCTAACCTTTTTGTTTTTTTATATGCTAGTGTGAGTGTCCCTTAAAGGGATCCTGTCACCCCAAAACACCTTTAAAGCTATTAAAACCTGTCCCTACAGCATATTAACACTTTCCCTACACTATTTTTAGCTCCTAAATGCAGTAAATGATATTGCATAAAAACGTTTTATAAGTACCTGATTAGTGATGATAATGAGTGACTATGCTATTCATAGTCACTCATCAAGACTGCCCCTCTGCTTCATAGCACGCCTGAATAGGCGTGATCTACATCCAGGATTCAAAATCGCGCGTCCCTTCTGTGCCCTGTGTTCGTAGGAGGCTGCAGTGTGGCTTGTGACGCGATCCGCGTCATTCCCGACGCCCTGTGACGTATTTACAGCGGCGCCGCGCTGTGAGCTTCAAAATGTGCACTGCGCATGCCCAATGCGCATGCGCAGTGCACATTTTGAAGCTAACAGCGCGGCGTCGCTGTAAATACGTCACAGGGCGCCGGGAATGACGCGGATCGCGTCACAAGCCACACTGCAGCCTCCTACGAACACAGGGCACAGAAGGGACGCGCGATTTTGAATCCTGGATGTAGATCACGCCTATTCAGGCGTGCTATGAAGCAGAGGGGCAGTCTTGATGAGTGACTATGAATAGATAGTCACTCATTATCATCACTAATCAGGTACTTATAAAACGTTTTTATGCAATATCATTTACTGCATTTAGGAGCTAAAAATAGTGTAGGGAAAGTGTTAATATGCTGTAGGGACAGGTTTTAATAGCTTTAAAGGTGTTTTGGGGGTGACAGGATCCCTTTAAAGTACATAATAAACACTGAAGATCTCTTGTCTGAACTCCAAGGTTTACACGTACTGACCCATAAGCACTAGAAAACTCTGCTTCACTATTCTCAAAACCATATACAGTTGTGCTTAAAAGTTTACGTACCCCGGCAGATTTTTTTGCTTTCTTGGTCTTATTTTAGAGAATATGAATGATAACACAAAAATCTTTTTTCCACTCATATTGTTAGAGGTTGGGTGAAGCCATTTATTGTCAAACTACTGTTTTTTCTCTTTTTAAATCATAATGATAAGCAAATACATCCAAATGACCTTGATCAAAAGTTCACATACCCTGGTGATTTTGGCCTGATAACATGCACAGAATTTGACACGAAAAGTCTACGAAAAGCTAACATACTCGCCATGACCTGTTTGCATGTAATTAGTGTGTGTGCATAAAAGCTGAGTGAGTTTCTGGGATCCAGACAGACTCTTTCATCCAGCCACTGATGTTTCTGAATTGTGAGTCATGGGGAAAGCAAAATAATTGTCAACGGATCTACGGGCAAAGATAGTTGAACTGTATAAAACGGGAAATGGGTACTTCCTGTCTGAGCTGGGATGGGATAACGCCTAGGAAGAGCAGCTCTAACACCACAAGAATCCTACTGAGGAATCTGCGGACATCCACCACCCTAACACAGGAGAAAGATGGGCAACCACCAGCTCCCACTCCACACCACCTATAAAAGGTCAGTCACTTCAATCCTTGATCATTTCTGAGACCTGGAGGGTCCTGAGGCCTGCTGCGCAAATGTGCACCCATGGCCAGCACTGGCTGCTATTCACACGGCAAAAATCCACTGACTAAAGGTATAATCCTACAAACCGCACATAAAACCCACCTTTTCCCCCACGGAAACACCGAGGGATCTACTTAACAGAGGTCAGGGCAGATTCTACAGGACATCTCTCCAGTGCCGGTAACACGTGCAAAGAGGCCTGAGAAAGGGCCCCTAAAAATGTGTCTGTGATCACACTTGGCAGAGAGGAAAAAAGTCTCTCCAGCAACGACACACACAGAGCCCGACGGAGGGGGTGGTATAAGAACATACTACTGGTCATTTCTCTTGGTGTCAGCTCAAAAGGAAAACTGGTGACATCTGGTGGTCGCCATAGTGAACTGAAACACGGAAAAGCTCTGCTGCCACCTAGTGGACAAAAAAATAAGGACACACAAAAAAATATATACCGGTAATTAAATAAACAACTGCAAATACCTACTGTGTACTGCAGCACAACATATTTCCGTAGCTGCTAAGAAACATAAGAACTGATAATCTGAGGAGAAAGGCCAAATGGTAGGGACAGAGGGACCTGACGCTGACTCCATCTATGTCACCACTTCAGCAAATGGATCGCTACATGTTACGCAGCTCACAAAAGCCAGAGAGCCCCCAGAAAACAAGCAGTGGGAGCCATAGAGTGGAAGAGTGCACCGGGGACCCAATCCCTGCGGGAGAGAACACTCCTGAAACAAACTTGCAACAGAAAACCCCAAATGAGGAGTACATTGAAGACCTAAATGAGTGTAGCAGGAAAGACCCTTCAAGATTGATATCAGTAGACTTTAACAAACTGGTGGCTGACGTGGCAAGTAATGCCAGACATCCAAAAGAAAGTGAAACAGGCTATTAAGAAGGCCCTCCAGCATCTCCAAGACGAAGTGAGCAAACATAAAGAATGGATAGTGGAGCTGGAGCAGAGGGTCTCACAACTGGAGAGTGCTAACATACAGCTCTCCTCACAGCTGAAAGAGGCAACTGCGGAAGCAAAGCGCCTGTCTGAGAAGGTCGAGGACCCGGAAAACAGGTCAAAGCGCTACAACCTAAGGCTAGTGGGGCTCCTCGAGTCAGTCCCTGCAGCTGAAGTACAAAGACTTTGCGAAAAAGACCTACCAATGACCCTGGGAATTAATCACGGTTGTAGGGTCGAAAGGATTCACAGAGTTAGGCCAGATCTACGATCTCGCAATCAAGGATCTGATGACCGGGCATCCAGGCCACGTCAAGTAAGCATGAAATTCCTGGACTATAATGATAAGTTTGACATAATGAGAGCATATAGAAGATGTCCCCAGCCAGTGACTTTGAGAGGCTTGAAAGTCCTATTATTTGGAGACTATTCTGTGGAGGTGGCAAAACGCAGGAGAGCCTTTAGTAAAATATATGCAGCACTCTATCAAGCAAAGAAAAATTTTGCACTGCAATACCCGGTAACACTGAGGATTTTCCAAAGCGACGGTGATAACGTCATCTACAAATCGGCAAGCAATGCAGAGAAAGACATGGAAAAAATACTGCGCAACGCAAAAAGCAATGAGCGAAGAAGATGTCGTGAGGAAGACAGCTTCCCCCAACACCAAAGCCCCAGAGGGCATCTTGCCAGCGCAGATGAGGCACAATTGAAATGGACTACATCATATACATCTTGCTCTTGATGGGTCTTCATCCCACCCAGGCACTTCTTCTACAAACAGGACAGTGTCTCCCCAAGGTGACTGCATACTGTTGGTAGCGTGTTGAGTACTGCCAATTGATATATGTTGCGCCTTAATGAAGATCGGTTTTGGTGGGAAGTGCCCATCTGCCCCTTATTTGGAGAAGGGACCCAGGTTCTGGAGGGGTGGAGGGCAAAGAGTTATGCAAAGGTATGGATCAGGGTGGAGGAGAAGATGCAGATGGCATTTTGACAATTATTAATAATGTGTGGTGTGGGATATACTTCTTTCCACAGGTTTTTCTTTCTTTTTTTTTTTTCTTTTTGGTAGCCCTTACTTCCTCAAAAAAAAAAAAGCAAAGTCCACAACGCTATTGGTGGTGTAAGAAGCTAGAAATACACTACAGCTTATTGAGAGCTCACTGTTTATTTTAAGGTTTAAATCTCTGTCCCCTTTCATAACTTTAAAGGTACCGTCAAATGCTGCAATTTTGCTAGCAATTTCACTGGCAATTTGCTGGTTGCAGTGAAATCATGGACACGTTGTTCCATTTGTACATGGCAACAAAATAGAACAATGTATCCATGATTTCACTGCAACCATCAAATTGCCAGTGAAATTGCTAGCAAAATTGCCGCGTGTGACGGTACCTTAAGTCTTTTTTTTACCCTTTGTTACCCTTCTCTAACCACCTGAGGATCTTCTTTTTTTTTTTGTTTCAATGATTTTTATTATGAAGTGCAATACAGTAACAGAGACAATAGATTGACAACATCTATATTGTAATAGCTTCTGTGTGATCAAAATCTGTTGGTTATTGCAAAGTTCGTGTCAATCACACAATAGGTCTAAAATACACAAAATTTTTAAATTTTTCAAAAATAACAATATATGAAACATATAAGAAAAGGGGATGACGGGAAGGGAAAAAGGGGAGGAACTCGTAGTTATATATACAAAATTGGGTAGTCTTTTACGGAAAGGTTCAAAGTGGATTGTATATGCTTAAAAGTGTTAAATGCACCATCGAGTTGTTCACCTAATCATGTTGAGATCTGTACCACGTTATGTTGAGAGGATACCCAAGGGTCCCACCAAGATAATACTTTAGTGCGATGAGGGGTGTCATGAGCTAGTGCAATTTCATGTTGGAAGTGTTGGTTTAATATTGCACAGAGATCATGCTTAGTCGGTAGGGTAGCAGACTTCCAGTGTCGAGCTATGCAAAGTCGTGCTCCTAGTAAAACATTGGCCACCATTGGTCTTAGAGGGGAGGGCCATTCGTCCAGTCCCAGTCCCAGCACTGCCAATGCGGGGTCCAGCTGTAAATGGACCCCAGAGAGGGATCTGATCAGGGAGGTTACCCCCTGCCAAAAGTTCCGTAATGCTTTACATTCCCACCACATATGAAGAGAGGAGCCCTTTTTGGGGCATCCTCTCCAACAGAGTTGGGTTGTCTCAGGGCTCTGTGTCTTGAATCTCGCTAGAGTGAGTGGAGTGATGTACCATTCAAAGTGAATTTTTTTAATCTGTTCGATATGATTTATGCAGCAAGTGTATTTTGTACTTCTCCTAGCTGCTTCTTGCCATTGAGTAATTGAATATTCCTCTTCTAGCATTTCCTCCCATTTGAGCATGTAAGGTAGCTTTTCTATTGTCTGTAGTCGAGCTAGTGCCCCATACATAGTGGAGACTCCATGTGAACTGGGGAATACTGATTTAAAAAAACGTTGTGCTCTACCGTCAACCACCGATAAGTCCACCATTGGCCAAGATACCGTGTTCAGGAAGTGGCTCAATTGCAGATATTGATAGAGTGCGGTTATTGGTAGAGAAAATTGTTCCATTAGGTCTGTAAACGGTTTTATGGTTGTGTTATCCAGGACCTGATAAATGTAGGTAACCCCTCCAGTTCTCCAGTGGTGAAGAGAGAGAGAGCCTACCACCATCTCTACTGCTCTGATAGTCACAGATTTAAACAGGAATGGCAATAACGATCTAGCATACTGCCGCCAAATGCGGAGTAGTGCTTCCATAGATTTGAGCATGTTGTCACCTCCAGAGCGCGTTAGCAAGTTCATTTCTAAAAGGAGTTTGGTTGAATTCCTTGGGGCATAATGTTTCTCTATAGTCATCCATAAGGGGTACGTGGTGTCCAACCACCAGTAGTTAGCTATTGCTAGATGGGATGCTGCGTGATAATACGCTAAATTAGGAACCCCCAATCCCCCCAGTTGGGTGGGGAGTGACAACACCCTCATGCCCACCCTGTGAGGTTTGTGATCCCAAATAAAATCATTCAATGTAGATTGCAATATCGCAATCTGTCGTTTCGGGAACACCAGGGGCAGACATCGAAACACGTACAATATTTTAGGGAGATATGTCATTCTGACCACGTTAATCCTGGCCACCCAGGAAAGGAATAAATGTTTGTGCGTGGCTAGCTCGTCTTTTAGGGATTTGAGAAGAGCCTCGTAATTTAGGCGTAGTAGTCTGTTGGTTTGTGTAAGATTGATCCCTAGATATTGAATACTGTTTGGAGACCATATAAAAGGGAAATCTGCTTTCAGGACATCAGCTAATGTGGAGGGGATGTTAATAGGGAAAAGCTGCGACTTAGTTCCATTTAACTTGTAGAAGGAGACCGATGAAAATTCCGCAAGTAGATCCATAATTCTGGGGATGGTGGATTCAAGGTTTGTGCACATAAATATAACGTCGTCAGCGTATAACCCGATTTTGTGCGATACTTCCCCTATACAAGGACCCGTGATCCGAGGGTCTTCTCTTACTCTATTTGCCAAGGGTTCCATAGCGAGGGCAAAAATTAATGGGGACAATGGGCAGCCCTGTCGTGTGCCGTTAGATATCATCAGTGGGTCTGACATGAATCCCGAAGCCTTCACCCTGGCTGTGGGGGAGGAGTATAGGGCCATCACCGCTGATTTAAATCCCCCCGATAATCCAAATCTGCTCAGTACTGCTTCTAGATACCCCCAGTGCACCCTATCAAACGCTTTTTCAGCGTCTAGAGACAGGAGTGCACCGGGGGCTCTACTACGTTCCATCACGTCGAGGATATTGATTACTCGTCGTGTGCCGTCTGAGGCTTGACGCCCTGGGATAAAGCCCACTTGTTCAGGGCCTATCAGTGTGGGGAGAACCATCGCCAATCTTTGTGCCAACATTTTAGCAAAGATCTTTATGTCACTATTTAAGAGAGCAATCGGCCGAAAATTCGGTGGAGAGTTCTGAGGTTTTCCGGGCTTTGGTATGGTAGAGATCGTCGCTTCTAGCCCTTCAGGGCGTATTACACCTCTATCCCTCCAGAAGGAGAATAGGGTTTGTAAATGAGGTAATAATTGTGGTAGGAATGTTGAGTAATATTTATACGAAAATCCGTCAGGACCCGGGGCTGAGGACTTCTTCATTGATCGGATCACACTCGTTATCTCCTCAGAGGAAAATTCTTTATTTAATGAAGTAGTTTGGGATTTTGTTAATTTTGGTAAATGAGCTTTCTCTAAGAAGGTTTCTATCACCTCTATGTTAGGTTGAGGTGTGTCGTGATCATCTTTCAAGTTATACAGGGAAGTATAATAGTTTTTGAAAGTAGTTGCTATGTCTAAGGGATTCCTGATTTTTTCCCCGGAGGGGCCAAGAAGGTGATCTATTTTAGTTTGGTCTCTTTTCTTTTGAATGCGTCTAGCAAGCAGCTTTCCCGCTCTGTCCCCCATTCCGTAAAAACGGGCTCTGAGTTTTTTTAAGCTGAACTCAGCTTTTTGTAACAAGAGAGCACCAAGGTCTCTCCGGGCGTTCCTGAGTTCCACACGTAATGCCGGTGTTTGTCTCTGTTTATATAATTTTTCACATGCTTCGAGCCTGCCCGTGAGTTCCCTCAACCGTTCGTTACGCTTGCGTTTCGCCCGAGCTGCAATTTGTATGAATTGGCCTCGTAGCACTGCTTTATGAGCATACCACCGAATTTCAGTGTCTGTGTCATCGGCCTGGTTTAGATCAAAGTATTGATCAATTTGAGAACTGATAAGAGATTCGCATTCTGGGAGAGACAACAGGTACTCAGAGACAACAGGTACTCAGGATCTTCTTTTAATCACTTGAACCCTCATAAGGAAAACAAAGCAAGAGGTAATGGGCTATAGTGACAGGGACTATGAAGGTCATGTCCTGGAATGTGAAAGGCCGAAGATCCCCAAATAAAAGAATAAAGATAATGAGACATCTAAAAAGGTACTCGCCCAATATTGTATTGCTTCAAGAAACCAATCTAAAGGAAGAGGATTTTTTTTTAGGCTCAGCAAATTGTGGGTGGGGAAAGTAGTGGGCTCGTCAGCTCAAGGTAGACACGCAGGGGTAGTGATACTGTTCCATCGTAATTTTGTATTTAATCTGCTGTCCCAGGATTGTGATGATTAGGGGAAATGGGTTTGGGTCATCATAGAGCATGGAGGAGAAGTCTATTCAATCTACAATGTATATGGACTTAATGGCTCAAACAAGAGTCTTCTTTGATGACCTGGAGAGGAAGATTGTCTTGGACAACTCACCTCTGATAATTACTGGGAGAGACTTGAACACAGTTTACAATGGGGAGGAGGACAGAAAGAGCCAGAGCCTGACTCCTCCATAAAGAGAGACTCTTCTCCCCTCCTTCCTTGAACAAACGGGATTGAGGGATGTTTGGCGTTGGTTACATCCAGAGGATAGAGAATTTACCCACTTCTCCCATGCCCACCAATGCTGGTCAAGGATAGACTGCTGACCTCGTAGAGACTGTTAAATAGCATGAAGTCATTAGAGATCTACGACCTGGTCATATCTGACCATGCTCCTGTGGGGGAATATGAAGCCCCGTGAGGAAGGGTTCCCGAAACACGTGTAGGGCTCAGCGTGCCAGTGGGAATTAGAAGGTAATCGCTTCACTTGCTAATTTGGCTTCACTTATTCTTTCCAATCCTATATTATAATTTTGGGGGACTACTTAGTATTACTATTATAGTCAAAGCTGCCTGTATACCATCTTTTGAGCTGTTGCCCCATACTTAGAGCGTGACAGTGTCACAAGTACTAGGCTGCAACAAACAGGATTTAAAATCAGGTCTGTATGCAATAGCACTTTAAATTTAGTCACCGTAATTGGTTTGATTATACCTTTTTAGTTGAACAAAGGTCTCTTATATACTGAGACTTCTTTGTCTGCAGGTTGTGGTATATAGGCACAGTCATGTTTAATTATGGGATTGACTTGTTATAGTACATAGATTTGTGGCAAAGTGAAGCTACTGTCATGTACCTGTCTGCTCCTTTTTGTTAATTATTTATTCCCTCTGTAACCATTTGATCACTATTAATAAAAAAACGCACTTGACTCAAAATTGGGCTGCAAAGTCGTTTATTTGGTTGCTTTTGGTGTGTAATGGTAGCGATGGCCCCTATAATCCTTGTACACCTTTAATAAGGTGTGAAAAATGACAACAGTTATGTTGGTTGTTATATCAAAGTTGTAGTTTTGTTTTCTAATGGGTATGGAACTAGTGGATAACCAGATAAAAGGAACACATTACATGTGGAAATTTCCATCTTATCTTACAAAAGATGAGGGATATAATGACAAATTACGGGGCTGGTGGGAGGAATTTGAATGGGATAACAAGGAACATGCAAACCAACACGCTTTGTACTGGAATACGGCAAAAGCAGTGTTAAGAGGCAAAATTATGATGTTTGTGGCCTCACTCAAGAAAAGAGTAGCAGAAAAATACTCAGATTGTAGTGCAAAGCTTAGAAATACATATACAGAGTTCCTGCAGAGCCCCACAACTCAAAACAGGGAAAAACGGAAGCTGACCAAACAAGAGTTTGAAACCTGAATTGACAGGAGGGAACAGATGTACCGCTCTAGATAGGAGGTTGAATTGCTGAGATATGGGAACAAAGTGTGGAAATACCTGGCAAGACTGGCAAAAGGGCGTCTGCAGGCAAAGCCAATTGATAGACTACGAGACGGCCAGGGAACTATAACCTCCGACCCTAGGAAAATCAAAGACATACTATAAAACTTTTACAAAAAATTATATAAACCCTCATATACTAGTTTGGCAGAAGGTAAAAAATTCCCCCAACAAGTCACTCTTCCAGAACTAACTCAAGAACAACAAGATGCAATTAATGCATAAATAACAGAAGGAGATGTGAGACAAACCATAAGTCATCTCCAAAATGGGAAAGCACAAGGCCCAGATGGATTTAGCGGGGAGTTTTATAAGGCCCTCAGGGAACATATCTTCCCATTGCTAACAAGTTATTATAACACCATCCTCTCAACGGGGGCCATAGCAGACAGGTCTAAAGAAACATATATTAAAGTCATACCCAAACTATGGTAGGCAAGGACCACCTGGAGGCCTGCTGTTATAGACCCATCTCCATTATTGATGTAGACCAGAAGATTATGACAAAAATAATGGCGGACCGATTGGCAGCAGTATTACCCCAACTGGTGAACCCTCCACAAGTAGGATTCGTTAAGGGCAGGGCGGTGGTGAAAAACATACGAAAGTACTAACTGTGTTAGACTGATTGGGTCACCACAGCCAGTCGGGAGAGAGACCAGCTTTGCTGGCTCTGGATGCAGAGAAAGCTTTTGTGATGCTAGGTGGGACTGGCTAGTGGTGAACCTGGACTCTTTCAACATAAAGGGCAACTTTAGAATATACCTGGAGGGGGTGTATAGGGACCCGACAGCTAGAATACAAAGGAGAGGCTTCCTCTCAGCCATTCCACCTAAATAAAGGGACAAGGCAGGGGTGCCCAATGTCTCCATTGCTATTCAACTTGGCATTGGAGCCCTTTGCGCCGTATATGGAAGAATCAGATCTATTTGAGGGAATCAGGGTGGGTGCTAGCAACACTAAAATAGCATTATTTGCAGATGATGTAATCTTGTTCTTGTCTCGGCTACTGCAACAATTAGGAAATATCTTTCAGTTTATCCAGAAATATGGGGAATACTCAGGCTATAAGGTCCATATCGCCAAGAGTGAGCTGTTAGAATTGGGAGAAAAAATGCCTGCGGAACAATGGATGAAACTAGGCCTAGAACGACATATTGCAAAGGCACATATCAACTATCTGGGAATTAAGATAGGCAGGCTTCTGGTACAACTATATTCACTAAATTATACACCTCTGATCGAAAAAACATTGGGAGAACTTCGGAAATGGCAGAATCTGCCACTACCTCTTCTGGGAAGATGCCATTTAATTAAAATGATCGGCTTTGCTAGACTTCTATACCCATTACAGACATTACCCCTGATGCTCAAGCATCTATATATAAACAAGATAAATAGAGCTTTCACCCATTTTATTTGGGCAGGTAAAAGGCCCAGAATCGCATTGGGAAAACTGGTGCTAAGGAGAAGTGAAGGTGGGATCAATTTTCTGAATGTCAGAGCCTACAACATAGCACATCTTTTTAGACATGTGATAGATTGGCTACAGGAGACTAACTGCTACACCAATATCCAATTGGAAAGACAGTTAGCGGCGCCGTGGATATTAAATGCTCTCTTACATACAATACAGGCCAAACTCCCGCAGAATGTAAAATCATCCCTACTGCTTCGGGATACCATCGTATGCTGGAAGATATTGCACTCCTCAGCCTAGTAGTTGCACATAGGACGTACTTGGACGTTCCAACATGACAGCAATCCAAAACACAGGGCCAAGTCACCTGTCATTGGCTACAGCAGAACAAAGTGAAGGTTCTGGAATGGCCATCTCAGTCTCCTGACCTCAATACCTTTGAGCCTCTCTGGGGGGAACTCAAGTGCACAGTTCATGCAAGAAAGCCCAGGAATTTACAGGAACTGGAGGCTTTTTGCCAAGACGAATGGGTAGCTTTAGCATCTGAGAAAATAAAGAACCTCATCCACAACTACCACAAAAGACTTCAGGCTGTCATTGATGTTAGAGGGAGCAATACACGGTATTAAGAACTGGGGTATGTGAACTTTTGATCAGGGTTATTTGGATGGTTTTGGTTGTCATTATGATTTAAAAAGAGAAAACACAGTAGTTTCACAATAAATGGCTTCACCCAACCACTGACCTTGAGTGGAAAAGAAGTGTTTGTGCTATCATTCATATTCTTTGAAAGAGGCCAAGAAAACGTTTGTGCACAACTGTAAATAAGCTGCAGAGGTTTGAGGATAATGTTCTGTGAAGGGATTAAATTAAATGCAAGTGTTTGGAGTTTTTGACTAAGTGTATGTTGGGAGTAGATAGAAGGAAGCTTTCAACAAAAAAAACACCCCACCTACAGTGAAGCATGGCAGTGAGCGATGATGCACTGTGACTGCTTTGCTTTTTTGGACTCCGAAAGTCTACATCATGTGAAGGGCAAGATGTATTCATAATCAAGTATCGGGAATCCAGTATAAAGCAAATAATCAAGGTATCCAGATGATTGAGCGCTCCCAAGGAGATTGACCTTATGATAACGACTCTGACTTCTTTTTCTTTCTTGGAGATTTATTTCAAATGGCTTCACGGTAATAAAAAGTCATAAAAGTCATAAAAGTATAATTAAAACAACGCGTTTCGGCTATAAATGTCATAAAATAGCCGCTATTTTATGACATTCATAGCCGAAACGCGTTGTTTTAATTATACTTTTATGACTTTTATGACTTTTTATTACTGTGAAGCCATTTGAAATAAATCTCCAAGAAAGAAAAAGGAGTCAGAGTCCTTATCATAAGGTCAATCTCCTTGGGAGCGCTCAATCATCTGGATACCTTGATTATTTGCTTCATTCCACGAGCTCATAGCTGGGAGTTCCGCTCTCTGGAGGATAGCAGCAGCATACCAAAGAGACAAAGACCCCTGTAAGACCCCCAGTGGGTCGATATGCGAAGAAACAAGACACAATAAAGGTGAGTTCTCTTGCCCAGTGTACTTCTGAGAAATATTGTACTTTTACATTTAGATCTGCGCCTGTTTTCTCGTTCCCCACCCTTCTCTGACCTACAGCCTCGAGGTCTATTGTGTGCAAGGAATCCAGTATAAAACATTGTCTTCTGTGATTAAACAGAATTTTGGATTACAACAGGACAGTTATCTCAACCATACCTCAAAGTCCACCGAATTTTGGTTTTAGATAGATTGTGGAGTGCCCACCAAATCTTTGGTGGGATTTGAAGGAGGAGGTTGCAGCATGTAAACCAAAAATATTTGTGAGCTGGAAGCCATTGTCCATGACGAGTGGGATTAGATTCTTGAGGAATGCTGACAGAAGCTTGTGTCTGGCTATGGATTATGTTTGCTGCAGATTATATTAGTCGATAATGCTCTATTAAGTGCCCAAGATACTTGTCATGAAGAGGTTGAATAAGACTGCAGTAGCCAGCATAAGTGGCATTTTGTGTTAAATTTGCAGAAACCACTTGCTATATATTAGATGTGTTTGAGCTCTAAAAATTCTCGTTATTTGATTGGTTTAATACGAAAAAAGACAAAGTTTGGAAATTTTTCTCAGAAATCTGACTTTCAAGAGAATGATAGAAAAATTTAGATTCAATCATTATGTGTGGTTTATCTGGTATGTATATGGTATTTTATGTATATTGAGTCTCTAGATATTGGATTACATTGTATAGATGATGGTGAAAAAAGGCAATCACACTAGTTTCGTCACTGCCTATATATCAGTTTGATCATATGTATGCTGATTGCCATGGTATGTGCATGCTCTTCTTTCCCCACGTGTGATCAGACACTTGAATTGAGTAGGTGTCATCTGACAGCCATTCTGTTTCCTGATGACGGATAGGGTTACTATCATCCTGTGAAATCTTTCTTTGCTTTTGGCGAGAAGGCTGTAAGAGTCATCCAGAGGTTCAGTTACACAATAGTTTACTCATTTTTGGATCTAGAATATGGCATATTTGTGTATTTGAGCATGTCCCCTGATCTCCTGAGTTTGCCTAACATGCTAGGTTGGGGTAATCTTCTGGTGGTCATGTAAAATTCCGTTTTATTTTAGTGGAATGTTGTCTGAAGAGCAGTTTTAGTTGAGGGCATTTCGGTTCACTAATGAATAGATCTGAAAATGAGCTTTATAATTTAGTATGAACTGGTATTGTAGTCACATGCTGGCTAAGACATTTCTTCCTGGTATTTATTTCCTCTGACATCAATGCAGATTTGGTGCAGTAACAATGCTCCTTTGTGCCACGCACACATTATTCTTTCAGGTCCTGCTTATCCATGGCCGTCAGGCATAGTGATTACAGAGACTGCTTCATCAACTGTCTTATGATTTAATAAGAAAATATTTAAAGAGGTTTTCATTGGAACCATGGACTTAGTATTTTTTTCCTATAACCGACATTTATCACCTATCCACAGTATCTACTTACATAATTGCCTTGTGGCTTCTGCTTCTGTCCGGTTGTAATGATCTATCACTTCCACCGGAAGCCACTAGGCAATTGTGTATATACAGCCAAGTATTGGGTGTAACAATATGGCGTCCGCTGGCGGTAGTGCTCCCTGCCACACACTACCCCTTTATATTTAAACAGAACCACATGATTCTTTTATGACGGTAATATTTTAACAATAAAGGACCCCACACATCTTGGATTGCTGTCAGCCATCAGTCATATGATTATTTGGCCATCTCTTCCGACTTCCCCAAACACAGGTTACATTCCTGCTTAAACAAGGGACCAGACGTTGAAATTCCATTGGACAGGTGATTTCTCCCCTTGCCATCATCTCTAGGGAGAGACGGAAGACTCCATGTACATTGGACGGCTGGACAAACCTGCGATATTGGCGAGTTTGGTTTAATTTAGTTTAGGCTGGCCTTACATTTTAAGAGCGCCTAAAATGGATTGCTTATCGAGCCATCATTTATCTATTCCAACTTTCCGTTACTCATCATCTTTTCAGTCAGCCGAGTCTTCATATGTTTTCAAAGGAGAGCGGAGAAAGCTTCTGCTAGCATGCTAGCACCAACTTACATTGTGAATGACTCTTATCTTCTCTGACATCATTTATTGGAGGAGAGATGGGAGATTACACATTACAGTCGATCGACAACAGACATAAGTTGGTTGAAACCACTGATATGTTTTGGGGCCATTAAGTTAGATCATCGATACCTTAATTGGTCTCTGGGAATCAAAATCTCATAACCTGCCCAAATCAACAGTTTAAAGTGGCTCTGATCGTGGTCACCTGGCAACTCTAAATAGGGTTTCCAAGACCAGGCTTTGTACTAGCTACTCCCGAATGTCATGGTTTAGGGGTGTCCTGGCCTTCAATCTTTAATTATTGTACTGGTATGGACTTGCATAAGGGCCCATGGTAAAGTCCTCGGAGTAGCCTTTGGCCAATAGAGTTGTCATGAAGGAATGGTTAGATTGCTGAATCAGAATCATGAGGGAATACAAATAGAGATGAGCGAACCTCATGTTAGGCACAGGCTTTACAAAAAATAAATCCATGTTTGGCGTTCAGGTGCTTTAGGTATGTTAACCACTGGAGCGAGCATCGCTGCGCTTGGGTGCACTCTGTGCTGGGCCAAGTACAAGCCTCTTGTACTGTTTGGGGTAAAATCAGCATTATCAGATGTAGTGTGTGCCAAAAAAATAAATAACCCCCGTCCTCCCTCATCTCATAGTGTTTTGCTTATGGCTGACTGTATGTGGGCTTAGAGTATGACTGCCTAATTGGTGACATCCAATGAAGTTCGGGTCAAGTTGGGGTCCAGAACACAACTCTAAATAAAGTCCGGCTGAACCCCCAGAACACAAACTTCCACTGGTCCGCTCATTTATACATACAAGGAACAAAATCGGACAGAAGTCAGAAGAATCATCAGTTAAAGGGCAGAGATCGGAACAAAAGCAAGTTGGTCTAAAATATGGATGGCAGTAGGGAGAATGAGACATACAAGTTTGAATAGAGAACCCAGGCTCACAGCATGGAGATATTCTAAGCAAGCTGGCATTAACCCTTGAGCTTTCAGACTGAGCATTACCCAGGAGTAAAACATGACTACCGCATAGTCACCCTGCAAACAGAGGTGGAACCGGAAGCGACAGAAGCTAACATGGTTTTATACACAGCTTCTTACAATATGGTGCTGTATAGCATAGCAATTAGAAGAGAAGCTCTGCCTTTGAACACGCTATTTGTAAAAAATTTACAGTAGCCTATTTGTTTCCTTTTTAATCTAATTTGGCACTACAGTTTTCCACATATCAGGTACTGTATTTCTTGGCCTTTTCTCAATGCCATGTTTTACAGCTTCCACATGATTTATTACAATCTCTACGTATGCTATCTCATTCATTAGGACCAAGAACTTCATCAACTATGAGCGCTTCTACCTAATACGTGAGCTGTGCAAGTAGCTAATCGGCTTTGTTGGGATTTCGTGAAGGCCGGAAGTCTTGTTACCTCACCATGTTAATGAACTTAGTTTCTTAACCCCCTGTTTCCTAGTTCTAAAGACAGGGCATTGTCATAATGCCCCCCTGTATTGCACTTCCAGCTCTTCTGCTTGTGTATTGAGTTGATGAATACATTTTAGAAACACAAGGTTACTTTCTTTAAAGGTATATATGATTTGGAACATCTCTGTTTTCTCTAATCCCCCATCCAATGGTTCCATCAGGTGAATTAATGGTAATGGGTCATTCCCTATGTGAACTTGTTGAGACTGTAACAATTTGCGGGTTAATGTTAGGCCACTTTTAGATGAGCAAATGTAAAATCATCTTTGTTTTATCTGAAAAAAAGGATTATTTTCATCCCTATTCTTGTGAAGAAAACATCCAAATGTCCATTTTTTTAATATCCATATAGCATCCATTTTCATGCATCAACAATAAAAAATTACAATACCAAACTGTGTCCTATTGTATTAATTGCAAGTGATCCGTTAAAATGGATGTCATACGAATGGCATCAATATATTACCGCACCCGTTGAGCTAAATGGGCGAGGCGCATCTGAAAGGCTGATCAGAAAGTGCATTGTTACTGTACCAGTAATCCTTCGTGGTCTGCCATATGTAAAATTGATGGCTTCTGAGATGTAACACCTAAACTTGGAATTAGATATCTTTAGCTAATAAATTTCTTTATCAAGACATGACCAACTAAGTGTCATTTAGCTAATGAAACAGGCATTAGGGAATATACGGAGTGGGTTTATGATGTTCTTCTTTTTCTTTGTTTTATTTATTTTTCTACATTATTGTACCATTTAAAATGTTCTTCATTTATTATTTCTCTATTCTGCAACTAATGGTATGTATGTCACTGTATATTTTTTGATGTATGAAAAGTTTAATCATTAATAAAAATGATGGTTCAAAAAAAAATAAATAAATTGATGGCTTGACATCACATTAAAGACCAATTTTTGTGCTGCCATCAGTTTAATAATGGGAAACCTGATGAACGATTTACTTTTAACATCCAGCCAGAGCCGGCATCGGCATCCGGGCAAGTGCTGGGGCCGTGGTTGCTGGGAGGCTGACTCGCCATCATCGATAGGCAGCCCTGACTGTGAGGGGCCCCTCAGGGGCAAGCAGCAGCTGAGTGTGCACTACCAATCTACATGGCTAATTGGCATGTGATGTGCTTCAGGTGCATCACATGCACATTAGCCATCTGGTGGGGCCAGGGGCAGTGGTGCTTCATTCTTGACTGACTGCAGCAGTGTGATGAGGTCATTACGCTGCGACCTCAACACACTGGTGCAGGCGTTGCAGAGGAGCATGGACGGGAGCTGGCGGCAAGGATTTGACCGTCACCATCCATCACAGCATGTGAGAAAGACACGGAGAAGCAGAGGGAAGTTGAGTATAAGTGCGTTGGCTCCTTTCCCCCAAACTCCCTACCCTTCCCCCCCCCCTGCTCTTTTACCTCCCCTCGCCATGGGTCACCATCTGCACTGCTTGCTGGACACATTCCCCCATCCCTTCATTGCTTTGTGCCTCCATGCTTCTAGTAATAAGCTGGCAGCAGATGTGTTACTATCTCCTGACATCACTGCCAGCTTATTACTAGAAGCATAAAGTGACAAAACAGTGAAGGGGAAAGGGATACAGGCCAGCAAGCAGTGTGGATGGTGTCCGATACAGAGAGTAGAGGTAAAAGTGCAGGGAGGGGGAGTTTGGGGGAGAGGAGCCAGTGCACACATGACTCCCCTGTTAGAGGGTGGGAAGGCACAGGGCTCCCTTGTGAGGGGGAGGGAGAGGGGCCAGGGCACACACGACCTCCCTGTCCAATGAGGAAGGCACAGGCCCCCCTGTTAGGGGTAGGGAAAGCAGCCAGCGTACACAGGTCACCCTGTCATGGGTGAGGAGACACCACACACAAGGCCTCTATACTATATATACGCAGCCTGCAGCCTCTATATTATATATACGCAGCCCACAGCAGACTGTATTATATATGTACAGCTCTCTGCCTAATCTATATAATATATATAATGCATATGTGTAGATACACACATCCCGCAGCATCTATATTATACATGCATCTTACAGCCTCTATAATACAGGTATGCTCAGACGTTTACATGCCCCCAGATGTTTTGTTTTTTTCGCCTTTTTCAGAGAATATGGAAATTTGGATGATTACACAAAAACTTTTCCACTCATGGTTAGTGGTAGGGTGAAGCCATTTATTATCAAACTGTGTTTTCTCTTTTTAAATCATAATGACAACCAAAAACATCCAAATGATCCTGATCAAAATTTCGCATACCCCAGTTCTTAATACCGTGTATTGCCCCCTCTAATGTCAATGACAGCTTGAAGTCTTTTGTGGTAGTTGTGGATGAGGCTCTTTATTTTATCAGATGGTAAAGCTGTCCATTCTTTTTGAAAAAAGCCTCGAGTTCCTGTAAACTCCTGAGCTTTCTTGCATGCACTGTGCGCTTGAGTTCTCCCCAGAGTGGTACAATGATATTGAGGGCAGGAGACTGAGATGGCCACTCCAGAACATTCACTTTGTTCTGCTGTAGCCAACGACTTATGTTTTGGATTATTTTCATGTTGGAACATGCATAGTCCCATCCAACATCCAAGTACGTCCCATGCGCAGCTTTTGGGATGATAAGTGTAAATTTACCTCCAGTATTTGCTGATAACGTGCTGCATTTCTCTTTCCTTCAACTTTGACCAAGTTGCCTTTGTAGCTCAAACATCCCCACATCATCAGCGATCTACCTCCATGCTTTACAGTAGGACTGGTGTTCCTTTCATCATAGGCCAAGATTGACACCGCTCCAAATGTAACATTTATGGTTGTGGCCAAAAAGTTTGATTTTGGTTTCATCACTTCAAATTACCTACACAAGTTTGGAGGCTTGTCTCTGTGCTGTTTGGCATATTGTAGGAGAGATACTTTGAGGTATTTGCGCAGTTATGGCTTTCTTCTGGTGACTCGACCATGCAGCCCATTTTTCTTTTAAGTGCCTCCTTATTGAGCATTTGGAAACAGCCACACCACTAGTTTTCAGTGAGTCTTATATTTCAGCTGTTGTTATCTGTGTGTTTTTCTTTGCATCCTGAACAATTTTCCTAGCAGTTGTGGCTGAAATATTTCTTGGTCTACCTGATTGTGGTTTGGTTTTTACAGAGCCCCTGATTTTCCATTTGTTAATCACAGTTTGAACACTGTTACCTGGCATTATCAATTCCATGGATATCTTTTTTTTTATCCCCCTTTCCTATTTTATACAGTTCAACTATCTTTTCCCGTAGATTCATTGACAAATCTTTAGCTTTTCCCATGACTCACAATCCAGAAACGTTAAGGTACCGTCACACGTGGCAATTTTGCTAGCAATTTCACTGGCAATTTGCTGGTTGCAGTGAAATCATGGACACATTGTTCCATTTTGTATACGGCAACAAAATAGAACAATGTGTCCATGATTTCACTGCAACCCGCAAATTGCCAGTGAAATTGCTAGCAAAATTGCCGCGTGTGACGGTACGTTTAGTGGCTGGATGAAGATGCAAGAGTCTGTCTGGATCCCAGAAACTCACTCAGCTTTTATGCGCACACATACTGATTGCAAGCAAACAGGTCACAGGTGGGGATGTTACCTTTATTAGCCATTCAAACCCATTTTTGTCATCTTCAATGCATGGTGTCAGGTCAAAATCACCAGGGTATGTGAAATTTTGATTAGGGTCATTTGAATGTTTTTGGTTGTTGTTATGATTTAAAAAGAGAAAACACAGTAGTATGACAATAAATGCCTTCACCCAACCACTAACCATGAGTGGAAAAAAACATTTTTGTGTTATTCATATTCACTGAAAAAGGCCAAGAAAGCAAAAAATCTGTATATACAGGGTGGGCCATTTACCGTATATGGATACACCTAAATAAATGGGAATGGTTGGTGATATCACCTTTCTGTTTGTGGCACATTAGTGTATGGGAGGGGGAAAACTTTTCCAGATGGGTGGTGACCATGGTGGCCATTTTGTAGTTGGCCATTTTAGAGCCAACTTTATTTTTTTCAATGGGAAGAGGGTCATGTGACACATCAAACCTATTGAGAATTTCATAAGAAAAACAATGGTATGCTTGGTTTTAATGTAACTCTATTCTTTTAGGAGTTATTTACAAGTTTATGACCACTTATAAAATGTGTTCAAAGGTGTATCCATATAAATGGCCCATCCTGTACAATATATTTATACCTGCACCCTCTTTATTATATTCATGCAGCCCACCCAGCAGCCTCAATATTATATATGTGCAGCCTCTATAACATATATAATATAATCTATTTATATAATACAGCCAGTGTGTGGTAAAGGGGCCCACTGAGACTCTTTTTTTTTTTCCAGAGCCCACAAAAACCTGGAGCTGGCCCTGCATTCAGCCACATCAGTGGGAAAATACATTGTAGGTTTATGGATGATTCTGTAACTGGAATATTATATTGTGGCCATATACAAATATATGCCTTGACCATAAGTAGTAATACTAATACTACCACTAATCTATGTCTTCACAATGCACGTCCCCCTGGCTTTGTATCATTCACATCTGGTATTTTTTTTTAATATTTGGTTTGTACGTGAACCCCATGTTGACGTGCCTTCTGGGTGATATAATACAAGTGTTGGTTCTTCCAGTAATTCTCTTGCATCTTCTTTCTTGCAGTTTCCATTTGCTGCTGTTTCTTCATCGCCTTTCTGTTTTTGTCAGAGTTGACTGGTTTCATCGCCAATGAAATGTGAGTATTTACAAACAGATAACCCAGTAAAGCAAGTGTGGGGTACAGGGATGTGCTTTGGTATCTAAATATGTATGTGCTGCAATGGTCAAGACTGGATGACTTGCTGTGTCCTAGTACCATGAACAGACTGTTTGTCAGGCTAATTTGACAACCCCACTAGATGGAAAAAGTGCTGCTGCCCAAAAGACCCCCATAATGGCATTAATTTGACATGTTAGCCAGATGGAACTTTTTCTTGTTGAGATTTAGATCATGTTTTGTTTAGTTATTGAAAGTAAATGAAATTGACCTAAATGTATATCCACATTCTAAATGTGCTGCAGCTCATCGGGACATGGCACAAGCGATCGGTCTGTACAGCACTGTGGCACTTTATGGGGCAGTGTAAAATAAAGAATGAATAAAAAAATAAAGTTTTTAAAAATATGAACAAAAACAACAAAAGTTTAATTCCCCCCCCCCCTTTTGCTCCATTCAAAATAAAAGTATTTAAAAAAAAATTAAAAAAATACACATTTTTGGTATCCTCGCGTTCAGAAATTTCCGATCCATCAAGATAGAAAATCAATTAAACAGAACTGTAAACTGCGTGACAGGAAAAAAAAGGTCCAAACGCCAAAATTACGTTATTTTGGTTGCTGCAACATTGTAACAAAGTGCAATAACGGGCTATCAAAACAGCGTATCCACCCAAAAATGGGATCATTAGAAACCAAGTCACCTCACGCCGCAAACAAAATAAGTGGTCACACGGCCTTAGATTCGAATAATGAGGAGGCTACAGGTCGCAGAACATGGCGCAAAAAGTGCAATTCTATTTTTTTTTTCCCGAACGTCTGACGTTTTCTGGTCATCATAATGGGAGACCCAGACAATGGGGTTTAGGGCACTGCCCTCCGGAGGTCACACTAGGTACTACAAGCTTGTAGACACCGCCTCCTCCGCTTATAAACCCCTACCGCAGGGAACATCCTCAGTTTTAAACTTAGTGTGCTCGGAGGATCACGCTTTGCTTGCACTTCACTGCATTCTCACAGCTTACGTGATGGCGTCTGAAGACAAGGTAAAAAGGTTCCAGTCGGGACCTGCGACAGCCTCCCCGCTCACCCTTGTGGAACACGCTGGTGGAGGTACCGGAGGGCCTAGAGCCTGGACACTTTGTGTTCTCCCGGTACGCTGTTGCGCTCCTTTCCATCCCTCTCTGGGGGGCTCTGGAGAGTGGGAGATGGGAGCCTTGCACAGCTCCGCTCCGTCCGAGGCCTCCCTAAATGGTGCTTACAGACCGGACTGGAGCCAGCCCAGTCCGAGGCCTCCCTAAATGGTGCTTACACTCCGGACTGGTGCTGCACCCCCGTCCGAGGCCTCCCTAAATGGTGCTTACAGACCGGACCGGCACTGAGGCACTCTGTGTCTCCTGTGTGCCTGGGGGTAGTGTCTGTCACTTTATGTGGCCTGACACTCAGACCGCGCGTTACCCTCGGGTCCGCGGTTCTGCGGGTGTACCCTGTGCTGGGGTCACCCTGGCTGACCGCCCTGTGTGTCACAGGGGCTGAGGCCGTGGGCTGCAAATGTCTGTTTGTACATGCAGTCTGTGTATAACTTGTTACACTTTTTCCCGCGCTGCGGGCTCCGGCTCCCTCATGCTGAGGCTGCTTGGAGGATGGGAAGCAGCCCGTGCGGTGACGTCATCGATGGGCGTGTGTGTGTGTTTCCCGCGTGTCTTCGGCGCCGCCCACAGTTTCACTGTCGGCGGCCATCTTTACCCCTCACTTCCCGGCTGGGATCTGTATGCAGCGTGCGTCTGCACTCCAAGAGGGGAGACCGGAAACAGTCGCGGAGGTCACACACACACACCGCTTCCTCATACCGCTTTACTGCGGTCGGTAAGCCACCGGGACTCCCGGTTTTGTTGTCTGCATTTTGGCTTATCTTCCCCTACTGTGGCGATGTCCTCAGCCGGGAAGCGTGCTGCTAAGGCGGCAGAGACCACCATTACCTGTGCTACATGCAATGGAACACTGGTGGAGGGGTCCTGCAATAACTGCGGACGCCCAGAGGCCCGGGCTGGCACTGTTGAGTCAGCAGCTCCGGTGCTATACCCTGAGGTTCAGGTGATCTCAGGGCCATGGGAGACTCAGAATAAGATCAATGAAAATCTGTTGTCTCAGCTGTCCTCCATGTCGCAATCCCTGGAGGCACTTAATAGGAGGCTGGATAGCCCAGCTACTCCGTCCAGTTACCCCCCGGGTGTCTCCCTCTTCTGCTGTGAGACCCCTTAAGCGGGCTCGTCGTGAGGAGTCACCCGAGCTCCAGGCTCTCTCTGAGGAGGAGCGTTCCTCTGTTGGTGAGGACGATGATGGGGGTTCAAATTTCGGGTCTGTGTCTGTATCTGAACCACCAGACGGGGTGGAGGATCTGGTGTCCTCTATCAACGAGACTTTACGTCTCGTGACACCCCCTGAGGAGGTGACGGTGCACCCGAAGGAGGTCTATCAATGGCTGCGGCCTGAGGCTAGACCAAGTGGCTCCTTCATGGACCACACTAATTTTGGAAGGGTGGTTAGAGCTCCCAGGTTACATCCTGGGCGGCGTTATGTCCGTAAAACCAAGGACAATCGCTTCCCCTTCCCCCAGGAGGTGCTTCAGGAGTGGTCGCAGTCCCCGAAGGTGGACGCTTCCATGACCAGGATTGCTGCACGCTCCCTTTTCTCTGCCTCTGATAGCTCCTCACTGAAGGATGCGACGGATAGACAGGTCGAGCAGCTCGCCAAGTCTTCCTATGAGGCTGTGGGGTCTTCATTTGCCCCTAATTTTGCCACGGTCTGGACCTTACAAGCGATTACTACCTGCTTGGATGGTATCTCTGACATGGCAAGATCCAGTCCAGAGGTCCTAGCACTTACCGAAAGGGCAAGGGCCTATGCGGACTACGCCAGGACGGCGACTCTGGAAACTGCCACTCGCTCAGCCGTGGCTTCGGCCAATGCTATAGCGATCCGCAGGTTGTTGTGGCTGCGTCTTTGGGACTCAGATGCCACATCCAAGAAGATTTTGCAGAATCTTCCGTTTGCTGGTGACAGGCTTTTTGGCACCGAACTGGACAAGCTGATTAAGGATTCTGCTGAGTCTAAGATACCGCAGAATAAGCCTAAGCCACGGTATACCGTTAAAAGGAACCCAAAACAGTGGTCCTTTCGTTCCAGCTCGCAGTCATCAGCACCGTCCGCTCGCACGGACCGAGGGGGAAAGCCCGCTTCCCAGTGGCGCTCTAAGAGTCGTCCAAAGAAGCCGGCGGGGGCGGCAGCTGCCACCCCCAAACCCGCCTCTACATGACTCGCTCTCTCATCCTGCCTCCCCACAGGTGGGGGGCCGCTTGTCTCGCTTTCAGGACAAGTGGCTGCTTCACGTTCAAGATCAGTGGGTTCGAGACGTGATCTCGCGAGGGTACAGGATAGAGCTGACGTCAAAACCGATATCCCGATTCCATCGGTCGGTCCCGTCACCAGAAAAAGCTCAGGCTTTTTACCAGGTGTTGGAGGGTCTCCGCAGAGACGGAGTGGTGGTCCCGGTGCCTTCCGGAGAGAGGTTCAGGGGTTTTTACTCCAACCTCTTTATCGTCCCAAAGAGGGACGGATCCTTCCGCCCAGTACTGGACCTGAAGTTGTTCAACCGTCACGTGTTGGTTCGGAGGTTCCGTATGGAATCACTGCGCTCCGTGATCGCAGCTGTGTCACAGGGGGACTTCCTAGCGTCCATAGATATCAGAGACGCTTACCTTCACGTGCCCATTGCAGCGGCTCATCAGCGCTGGTTGAGATTCGCAGTGGGGGAAGAACACTTCCAATTTGTGGCGCTGCCGTTCGGGTTGGCCTCGGCACCGCGGGTGTTCACAAAAGTGATGGCCTCCATGATGGCTCTCCTGCACATGCAGGGACATGCCGTCATTCCCTATTTAGACGACCTGCTGGTCAGGGCGCCATCAGAACACCTCTGTCAAGAGAGCCTGGATGTGACCATGCGGTCTCTGGAACAGTTCGGTTGGCTCCTCAATATTCAGAAGTCAACGCTAGTTCCGACCCAGTCTTTGACATATCTGGGCATGGACTTCAACACAGCCTCAGCCCTGGTGTCTCTGCCACGAGTCAAACAGATGGCGATCCAATCAGGAGTACAAGCAGTCCTCCTGTCACCACAATCATCCCTACGGGTATTGATGAGACTGGTGGGACGCATGGTAGCGGCGATAGAGGCGGTGCCGTTCGCACAGTTTCGCCTCCGTCCTCTCCAGCTGGAGATTCTTCGCAGATGGGACAAGAGGACGATCTCGCTGAATCGGCCGGTGACACTGTCACAACCGACCAGGGACTCCCTACAGTGGTGGCTCCAGCCACGTCACCTGTCACGAGGCCGGTCCTTCCTAAAACCGTCATGGTTAGTGGTGACCACAGACGCCAGTCTGAAGGGCTGGGGTGCGGTGTTCTTGCACCACAGGGCTCAAGGCCTCTGGACTCAGTCGGAGTCGGCATTGCAGATCAACGTGCTGGAGATCAAGGCGGTCTATCTGGCGCTCCTGGCGTTTCAGAAATTCCTGTCAGGACACCCCATTCGGGTGCAGTCCGACAATGCGACGGCCGTCGCCTACATAAATCATCAGGGAGGGACCAGAAGTGCTCAGGCCCTCGCCGAAGTCCACCGCATTCTAGCCTGGGTGGAGGAAAACGGCTGCCTGATCTCCGCAGTTCACATCCCAGGGGTCGAGAACTGGGAGGCCGACTACCTGAGCCGACAGGGCATGGACGCCGGAGAGTGGTCTCTACATCCAGACGTCTTCCGGGACATCTGCGGCAGATGGGGCACTCCGGACGTGGATCTGATGGCCTCACGGCTGAATCATCAGGTGCCCCAATACATGGCAAGATCGTGGGATCCTCAGTCTCTGGGGGCGGATGCCCTGATCCTGAGTTGGTCCAGCTTCCAGCTGCCATATGTGTTCCCGCCTCTGGCTCTGATTCCCAGGGTCCTGTGGAAAATCAGGATGGAATGCAGAGTAGCCATTCTAGTGGCTCCAGATTGGCCCAGGAGGTCCTGGTACCCGGACCTGTGGCAACTGTCAGGCGGACACCGGTGGGCTCTTCCAGAACGCGCAGATCTACTCGCGCAAGGCCCATTCTTCCACCTCAATTCCAGGGCCCTCAGATTGACTGCATGGCTCTTGAGGCCTGGCTGCTGACATCCAGAGGATTCTCTCCTACAGTGGTTGCCACTATGAATAGGGCTAGGAAACCTGTCTCCAGGAAGATATACCACAGAACGTGGAAAATCTTTTTCTCCTGGTGTGCCTCTGGTGGACGCTCACCGTGGCCATTGTCCATCCTGACATTGTTGGCTTTCCTACAGTCGGGGTTGGAGTTGGGATTATCCCTTGGCTCTCTGAAAGGTCAAGTATCAGCACTTTCAGTGCTGTTTGACAGGCGCTTGGCGCTCCTCCCGAAGGTCCGCCAATTTCTGCAGGGGGTATCTCGGGTGGTTCCGCCTTACAGGCGACCTCTGGACCCGTGGGACCTCAACATGGTCCTGGCGGCTCTGCAGAAACCGCCGTTTGAGCCACTGAGAGACATCTCTCTCTCTCGTCTGTCCCAGAAAGTGGTCTTTCTGGTGGCAATTACGTCCCTGAGAAGGGTCTCAGAATTGGCTGCACTTTCGTGCAAGTCACCCTTTCTGGTGGTTCACCAAGACAAGGTGGTGTTGCGCCCACGGCCAGAATTCTTGCCGAAGGTGGTTTCAACGTTTCACCTAAACCAGGAGATTGTTCTCCCATCATTTTGCCCCGCTCCCGTTCATCAGGTTGAGCGCGACCTCCATACTCTGGATCTCGTGAGGGCTGTACGTATTTATGTGTCCAGGACCGCCTCCTTTAGGAGTTCGGATTCCTTATTTGTCCTCACGATGGGTCGCTGTAAGGGGTCCGCGGCTTCGAAGTCGACCTTGGCCAGATGGATCAAGGCTCCCATTCAGGAGGCTTACCGGTCTTCTGGTTTGCCTCTCCCGGTGGGTTTGAAGGCACACTCTACTAGAGCTGTAGGTGCCTCCTGGGCCTTGCGACATAGAGCGTCTGCTCTACAGGTGTGTCAGGCGGCCACTTGGTCCAGCCTGCACACTTTCTCTAAGCACTATATGGTGCATGCCCATGCCTCTGCGGATGCGAGTTTGGGCAGGCGGGTTCTCCAGGCGGCGGTTGCCCACCTTTAAAGGGAACCATGTGTTATCCGTCTTGTTGAGGAACTCTTCCCGCCCTGGGGTATTGCTTTAGGACATCCCCATTGTCTGGGTCTCCCATTATGATGACCAGAAAAAAGAGAATTTTGTTTACGTACCGTAAATTCTTTTTTCTTTAATCATCAATGGGAGACCCAGCACCCACCCAGTTGTTCCTTTGCATGTTTTGCATTTGCTCTGTTCTCTGTTGAGACAGTGTTTGCCGGGTTGTTGAACCGTTTTGTGTACGGCATTCTTCCCGATGTTTCGGGTGTGGTTTATTTCCTCCTCGCAGCTTGTAGACCAAACTGAGGATGTTCCCTGCGGTAGGGGTTTATAAGCGGAGGAGGCGGTGTCTACAAGCTTGTAGTACCTAGTGTGACCTCCGGAGGGCAGTGCCCTAAACCCCATTGTCTGGGTCTCCCATTGATGATTAAAGAAAAAAGAATTTACGGTACGTAAACAAAATTCTCTTTTTTTTTCACCACTTAGATGACAGCAAAAGTATACATGTTTGATATCTACGAACTCTTACCGACCTGAGGCATCACACCGTCACGTCAGTTGTACTATATAGTGAACATGCCGACTAAAAAACCTAAACAAAACAAATGTGTGATTGCAATTTTTTTGCAATTTCATTCCACTTGGAATTTTATTTCACATTTTCCTGTACACTCTATGGTAAAATAAATTATTGCATCTGAAAGTACAACTAGTCCTGCAAAAAACATGTCTGTTTATGTCTATATTGATGGAGAAATAAAAAAGTTATGGCTCTTGGAAGAAGGGGAGGAAAAATGAAAATGAAAAATCGCCGGGTGGTGAAGGGTTAAGGGTATGTGCAGACGTCCAGGACACAGTGTCTTCTCTCCTATGGGAAGCCAGCGATCTCTGTGGGTGAATGCAGCTACCTGTGCCCACAATCTACATTCGGTGGTCAGCTTTTCCCTGCATTTATCTGTTGAGATTACATCTGACTCCGTAGCAATAAATGACATGCCGCAGTCAAGCGGCTGCCGGGAAGCTGCCCTGCAGGTCAGTTAACGCAACAGAGGAAAGAATCACAGTGGGCCTGGGATTTCTGTACATCACATCCACTGTGTTTGTACTGTACAATGCAGGGTTATGGACGCAGTGCAAACTGATTGCGTGCATGCAGCCTAAAGTAGTATGCTAATTTAGCCAGATTGCAGCTAATTCAAGTTCAGCATCTTCATGGAGGTAAAGTAAGGGACCTTTCACATCAGCATTTTTTCAAGTTCGCGGCAGATTCCGCCGCATCTGCCATGTAATAGCTGACTTGCGCCACGAATACGGCAAGCCCCATTCATTCTCTATGAGACTTGTGGTCAGGTGTGGGAATTGTGATTTTGCTAGATCCGGCAAATCCGGCACTTGCTGCTGCTCAAAAAAAATTTGCTGCTAGTGTTCGCACTTGCCGCACCTGACCGCAAGTCCTATAGAGAATGAATGGGGCTTGCTGCATTTGTGCCATAAGTCAGCCGTTACACGGCAGATGTGGCGAAATCTGCTGGATCTTCCGTGAACTTGAAAAAACACTTATGTGTGAGCAGCCTAAAAGGTTTAAAATATTTCATAAATTCTTGAATATAATGTTTCGTCTCCTAAGAGCATTTTATAAGAAAATGGCCAACTATTTAAATCAGGTTTTTGTGTTTAAGGTTCAGTCGGAGCCCAGCAATTCTCTTCTGATTCAAATAATGTTTATTAAAGTTTTCAAGATAACAAGAAAATCAGATCAAATCATATAAAGATAGAATATAATACAGTATATGGGGTTAAGACACATTTGAGTAACAAATAATCTAAGTATTTTCTCATATAGTTCCTTTTATTAAATGCCTCTCTACACTATATAACTGCTATTGTTTTTTTTTCCTATTTCCTCTTTGGTGACGCTCCCTGTGAGAGCCTTAGTGCACAAGGCCGTCAGACAGACAGCAGACACTTCCTCATCTCCTTCCTGGAGCCAATGTCACTGTGACGCTGGATGCAGGGGCAGGGCCGCTCCAATGTCTCCAGCCTTTCCCCCCAAACTCCCCCTTCCTCCGTGGAGTGTAAATTCTCAGCCCCACCCCATCTCTCCCCACAGTCCGCACTCTCAGCCCCCACTTCTCCCCTCCCAGCAGTATGTGTTCTCAGACCCCCGCACCGTAGTTACCTGCTCCCCGCCCCATGTCAGGCCGGCAGTGAAGGAGCATAACCCCCCCCCCCCACAGTGGAAGCTCCCGCTCATCAACATGTATATGTGACGTCAGTGGGTACTGTGGGGCTTATGCATATTGATGAGCGGGGGTTTCCACTGTGGTTGGTGCTCATACTCTCCTGCAGTGAGGTCCTGACATTCTGCATTGCACAGAGGCAGGGACGCAGGATAACAGAGAAGATTTGACACGGTATGGGGAGCAGGTAACTACGGGGGGGGGGCAGGCTGAGAACACAGAAGGGGAGGCTGAGTGGGTGAACTGCGGGGAGGAGGGGGGCTGAGAAGTCACCCAGCCTGGGGGAGGGGTGGGATAGGGTGGGCTGGAGACCTTAGTACACATTGGAACAGCCCTGCCCCTGGAACCAGCATCACAGTGACACTGGTTCCAGGAAGGGAATGAAGAGGTGTCTGTCTGACGGCCATGTAAGGATCCCAGCATGCACTGGGGCTCTTGCATGGTGCATCAATCCACAGGAAAAAGAAAAACGCAATAGAAGTTAAGTAGTGAAGATAGGGAATTAATAACTATATGAGAAAATAGTTTAGATTAGAGGGATATATTAGATAGGAACTTAAGAAGAGAATTGCTGGGCTCGGACTGACCCTTTAAATGTTGCTATTTTTGTAAATGTTTGAGTTCTTCACCATTTGTAGTAAAAAATAAAATACATTTTCACACTGGTGACTGGGGCTTGTTAGACTCTACTGCCTGTAATGCGCATAGCCAAAATTCATTGTGAAGGGAGGAGATGCAGACTCTGCTGTAACATCACCTACTGAGATTGATGGATTCTGTGATATGAGCTGTTGATGGAGTTGTCACTTGTCCGTTCAGTCCTGCCCCTGCTGATAAGTAGCCTGCTGAAAACACTTCCTGAAAAGACATGAAGTATGTGTCTAAAAAGGTTCCAGTGCCCACTGTGAACATTAATAATCTTGTTACATACCATTGTGATTCTAAAAAAAAAAATGTTCTACATAATACATTAACAAGAGACCTTGATTAAATCAAATGGAAGCAATAATCCGAAAAATTAGTGTGTATTACAGATGTGCAAAGATATCCACACTAATTATATAGCCATTCAGGAAGACTACGTAAGCAATTATTACACGTCACATATTTAATATCCCTACGGTTGTAATATGGACAAACATCCCAACAATGTGTGGTGAATCACAAGCAAGTCTGGTGTTTTATACGTCCTACTCACTAATGGTTAACTTTGTCAATGGAAAAATATGACTACCACGGTGACGTGTATTATCCATATTGTTGGGGCAAATTTTCATTACTCAGTCAGTACATATACCGTTTTATCCATTTGCTTCCTGGGCCCCCGCTACCCCTCATGTAAGAACCCAGTGAGGATAGGTTTAAACTTAATGTGGTGGATCGGTACATGCTTTATTCATGTACGAATATATATGTGATCTCTACTACTATGATTAGCACTGGGGTCAGAACTTATATTTGAAATACACTCCTCAAAATGTTAAAAGCTGAACCCAATTCAAGGATGGAGAACTAATGATTTTTTAGGAATCCAGATACTGTATGGATGGGTCAAAATCTAGGCCATTTTTATTTTATACACAGATGTGAATGCGCCCTAAAAGTGGTATTCTCAAATTTGAAAGATATCTATAAGACGGGGATAACTTCTACCGTGCATTCATTTATACTTGGGATCAATGTGAGACCCAGTGATCAGGAAGCTGTCCCCTTTCCTACTGATAAAGATTTCCCCTGAGAATATCCCTTTAAAGATAAACCTACATTTATCACTGAATGTGCTAATTTCTGTACAGATTACGTATTCTTGAAGGCATTTCCTAATATAAGGTAATTGTTTTACTGGCTACTCCTTTGCTTCCCACAGACATTCTCGGATTCCTTGTAATGTTTTCTGGACAATGCTCCGCTTCCCGTCCACTATCATCCTACAGAAACATACCCTAAGTAAAGCTCCTGTCATCATCACTTATTCCCAGATTGCACCCTTCTCCAATTATTCCCTCCATCCTATATCGAAAATGATCAATCCACATTTTCTTCCCTAAGTGAGTTAAGTGGCACTTACTGATGACTCTTAGTGCTAATACCATGAATATCAGAAATACTGGATTCGGACAAAATCATTGACTGAAACACACATTATAGTGCGATCAACTGTCATTTATACTTCTCTGAAAAGTTGGACACTTTTGAACAGAGGCCAGACGGAGTCCAGAGTAGCACTGCTTGCTGCATTGTATTGAATAGATCCCTCAGAGGTTCCATCTAAATCATCTATTTCAGAGATTTAAAGAAAACCTTATTATAGGTCCTCAGAGCGAATGATAAATATGAATCTAGTATTTAATGTGATCCCAAATGTTATACACCCCCAAAAAAAGGAACCAATAAAAAACTTCAACTCAACTCGCCACACACAAGCCCCAATTTTGGTCCATTCACCAGAAATATTGGGGGTTTTAAAAAATAAAATCCAGTGAAATCTGCACTCCCAAAATCAAATGCACCCATTCCTGTTAACCACTGAGTGTGCTAAAACCACAGTCGGCATCCAAATGTGGCATTACTGTAGTGGCGAGAACCCATTTACAACTTGAGGGCTGCATGTCTCCATAAGCACAAGCTGGCCACAATGTATTGAAACGGCAAATTTGCAATTCTCGCTCTGCAACCCCCAACTGCATACTTAATATTGAAAAACGCCTGTGGAGTCTAACAAAGCCACTACACGAGTAGATAAATTTGCTTAGCGATGTAATTTACAAATTGGGGTTGTCACTTGAGTGGGTTTCTATCATGTTCGCACTTAGCACCTTTAAAAATTGGGCCCGAAAACATTTCCAGGAAACTCTGTGACCAAACAGAATGTACTGTTAAGTTGAAAAGTGTGAAATATTCACTAGTTACCTACTCCTGGCCTAATAGACATTTACAGGGTGCAGGCACGAAAGAACAACACCGGACACACAGTCAGATGTAAGCTCTCCTCAGTCAGCTATGGCACAGCTCCCTTTATTTGAACATGCATGGACTTATATAAACCCAGGAAGGGGCTCGGCCAGCCCTACAGTGGAAATATTCATTGGTTAGTGGGTTGGATAATGGGCTAGTCCATGAGCAGATCCATGAGGTCATCAGGATGGGTTGGTCCGTGAGGTCATTGGGTATCTCCAAGCAACTTGTCGCTCTGTGATTGGTCAGTCCTTCTATGGAATTCAGCTTCCTCCCAAAACTCCCTTGTACAACAGGATGTAGACATAGATCCAGTCACCATCTTGCATATCAGGGCATGGTGTGATGAAACAGGAAATGGCAGCAATCTTTTGATCTAAACAAGCTTATGCAATGTGAAATAATACACTCTATGGGTCGTTTCTCTCAATTTTTTATGTCTTTAAGGTTAATTAAGTATTTGATCCTTTGACTCTCCTCAACAGTCCCCCCCGTAAATACTTTATTTACCTGTCCCTACTAGAGCCCAATGTGCCTCCAACTGTTTTATGCTTCCCGTAAGATGAGAAATGCTAATCATGTGCCCCCCCTCCCCCTTGGTACAGACTTCGCATGTGTGAACTATTTGATCCCCCTCAGCACAGACTTGGCATATGTGAGTTTAAGATGTATCTACCCTACCTATCATAACTCAGAGGAGTGGGGGACCACGTAGCTGGGGACTGTAAAAGACTGAAGAGGGCCTAGCTGTTTTCTGTCTACAGAATAACTAACCTCTTGAGCTAGGAAAGTGGGTAATGATGTTTCTACTCCTTTCTCAATCATCTTCCTTACACAGGGAAAGACACCGCAAACATTAATACCTGCAATAATTAAGACAACAAAGATAACAACGCCTATCTGGGCTAGCCATCTCTGCCATCCCTTCATCTATGGAAAGTATTGGTCCCAAGGATGTTGTACACCTGAATTCCTTTATAATTCTTTTTGTATAGAATTCAGCTTCTTTATGGCTACTGTAACCTTCCCGGTGGGACCTGTATTATCTGGATTATATACATACAACATGCTGATTTCATCATTTTGCAAACATCTCCTTTCTCTGCTAATATCATGCAAAGGGCCATATTATTTTTCAACACCATTATCACTGTAGGGTCTAGTTGGTCTGCTAAACCTTGAAGAGCTTCTCTAGTGAAATCGACAAATCTCTGTTGATCATAATAGATATAATTGATCCAGTCTAGATTTGTATTTATGGCCACTAGGGGAAGATAAATGATTTGAAACCTGCTTTGACTTGATCACTGGCTTTTCTCTCAACCCCTTATGTCTTATGGCCACTTAACACACGGCAACAGGAAGATAGAAAACGGCAGGTGTCGGAGACAATTGTACCTTTTACCTTCAAAACACCTTGCAGATACCTGACTTACACGCAGCCACTTCAAGATGTTTTGAAGGTAAAAGGTACAATTGTCTCCGACACCTGCCGTTTTCTATCTTCCTGTTGCCGCGTTTAAAGTGGCCATAAGGTTAATTAACTATTTGATCCTATGGCTCTCCTCAACAATACAACCCAATATAGAGGATATTGCTGCATTCAGTAGAAATTGTGTAAATGTAAAATCTGGGGCTAAAACAACATTTTAAGTGTAAAAAAATGTTTGTCACTTCCTAATCTTATAAAATTATATGAAAACCTTGTGGTGTCAACAGGCTCACTTCACGTGATGATTATTTGAGGGGTGTAGTTTGTAAAATGGGGTCACTTATGGGGTTTTTTACTGTTCTAGCACCTCAGGGGCAGTGTTTATGTGACTTGACACCCAAACACTTTTCCACCCAAACATGACACTCATTCCCTTCTGCTTTGCTCTGTTCCTGAATAGGACTTTCCCACCAGATATTGGGGTATTGACATACTCGGGAGAAAATGTGTGACAAATTTTTGTGCTCCGTTTTCTCCTATGGTCCCTTTGTGAAAATTAACATTTTAGGTTTAAAACAAAAATTTGGGAACACATTTTTCATTTTCATGGCCCACAAAATAGGATCATTTGTGGGAGGATTCTGCAGTTTTGATACTTAAGGGGCTCATTAAAGCAACATGGTATCCACTGTGCATTTTAGCAAAAAAAGGCACTTCAAAAGTCAAATAGCGCTTCTACCTTTCTGAGCCCTGCTGTGTGACTAAACAATTGTTTTCTAACACGTATGGGATATCGGCATACTCAGGAGAAAAATGAACTTAATAATTTGTTGTGTAATTTCTTCAGTTTTCATCTTGTGGAAATGAAAAATTTGAGGGTAAAGCAACATTTTCCTGAAAAAAAAAAAAAAAGTTTTCAATCTGTGTAATAAAGTTTAAAGAAGCACCTGTGGGCTAAAGATGCTCCTCACACCCCTAGATGATATCTTTGGGGGATGCAATTTCTGAAAGGGAGTCACTTTTTTTGTGGGGGGCAGGGGTGGGGTTCTGCTCTTTTTACACCGTCGATGACATCACTAGGCTGTTTTGGCTAAATTCGCATCTCAAAGCCAAATTGTACTCCTCCCTTTCAGAGCCCTGCCATGATGCAAACTCTAGCTTCTGACCACATAAGGGGCATTGACATACTCTGGA
Source organism: Allobates femoralis (assembly GCA_033576535.1). Taxonomy (NCBI): domain Eukaryota; kingdom Metazoa; phylum Chordata; class Amphibia; order Anura; family Aromobatidae; genus Allobates; species Allobates femoralis. The sequence continues at coordinate 450,036,618 of JARQOC010000004.1, forward strand.
GAGATTGCATTACAAATTGTTGGGTCCTAATTCTCCTATAACCCCTGAAATATTTGGGTCCAAAGTAGCATTTTTTAAACAATTATTTTTCTGGACCTCACGGGGCTGTATGGCCCTAGTAAAAGGGATGAGAGAGAGAGAGGAGCAGATTTAAGTGTAGATGTATATAAGTACAACCATATATTTGTAGATAATCTCCACACCTTTCTATCATCTTGTATGACATATATCTTCAAGGTGCTGGAGCTGAAAATTCTTCCTGGTCTGCAGCTTTGTGCCGGATATTCAGAGCCTCCAGCCTGTGAGCTCTGCCAGCAGTATTTAGATTGAAAAAGACATTCGGTGGAGATCATAGGTGCTCCCAGGAAGAGGTAGAAGACTCTGTTCTTACTTCCAAAATTATTTTTATTCACATTAAAACTACGCGTTTTGGCTAAAAATTTTAAAACATAGGTACCTTAGGAAGGCTATGTTTTAAAATTTTTAGCCGAAACGCGTAGTTTTAATGTGAATAAAAATAATTTTGGAAGAAAGAACAGAGGCTTCTATCTCTTCCTGGGAGCGCCTGTGATCTCCACTGGATGTCTTTTTCAATCTGAATTTTTTAAACAATATTTTTTACATTTTTTTATTTCCACTTTACATTAATTTTTGTGAAGTTCTGAATACCTTGATGTTGACAGTACCTTTTTTTTTCTCCCTCCTTTTTTTTATATTAATTAGTTTTTTTTTCTGACATTTATAGGCAGCAAAATCACTTCGAAAGGGAAATGGTCTATAAAAGGTTTTGTGAATTTCAATTAAAAGTTAGAGAACTTGACAGCAGGATTTAGCACAGTAAAGTAAAGCTAAGGCTACCTTCAAATTTGCAGATGCCTGCGCACAGATCTCATATGGCAGTGAATGGGTACGCACGGTCTTGCCCAGTCAAGCGCAGCACCGTGTGCTCCCATTATAAAGATAGGGGCTTGCTGTGCTGTGGTCACATTGCGGATCCCCTCCGCAGAACGCTGCGGAGGGGAACGCAAATGTGAAGGTAGCCTAAGGCCATATGGCGCTGTAATGCTGGTTATACCGATTCCTCTAAAGTTTTCATCTGATGCATCAGGGCAGGATTTTGGGTAGGGTCTTCTGCTTCTCTGCCTGCCTCCTCTGTTTTATTTCCAGGTTATTGATTATTCAGTAACCTGCCTCCTTTTTTAATTTTCCGCTCCACCGTCGTTGGGGTGGACAGCGCGTGCGCAGTATAATTCTGTAGCAGGTCTGCATGTCTTGCACTGAGTAATGTAAAAAGTATTCCTGTTTTGTGTGTTTCAAGAGCTTTTTTCTTTGTTAAATGAAGAAACAAAAGTTATATTTCTTTTTCACAAAACTTCCAAAAACAATCCTGATTATTGGGAGCAAAAACAGCTGTGTTCAGTGTTTTTGAAAGTGAAGAAGTTATGGATTCTCAACAAGTACAGAAAAGATTATCTTTTGCTATTCCTAAAACAAGTACAAAACCTTCATCAAACCTTACAAAAAGATCTCTTTTTAAGGGAGAAATAACAGAATAGCTATTCTCAATGTGAAGAAACATTGTCAAGTTGTCGACAAGCCTTTCAAAACATTAGCACTATGATGTGATTTTTTTCTAAGTGTTTGTACCCTGAACAGCATACCTTTTACATCAGCAGTATAATCTATCACTATAAAACAGTGTGCCGCCTGAAGATATATGGTTGGCTTGGCTGTACTGTAGCAGCGTCAGAAGCTGCACCATAAAGAATTAAGACCGGGAAGGCAAAAAGAGGTGTTGCAGTGTGTAGTCAGCAATAGCCACCCCAGGAGCAGTAATACTATAGCAATTGATAGTAGATGCCTGACTGAGTATGGGCCACTGACACTGGTGGAAGCAAAATTCTGTAGAAAACAGGTGACAGACAGTCAGATGGTATGTCCGATGCATTAGAAATAGCTGTCAGTCGGTGCTGGGGGCAAGGTTACAGCTGCCGCTCACCCTATACTGAGCAATGACTAAACTTGTGCTGGCACCACCCTAATGACTGAAAGCTGAATGCTGCCAGGACAAATAAAATGAATTTCCTCCAGGGCCTTTAGAGCGGGGACCAGGCAGGTTCAGAAATTAACCTGCAGATTAACCCCATATCTGTAGGTTAATAGCATTTTTTCATGACAAGTTCCCGATTAAGTATCCTTCGTGAATTTCAAACTCGAACACTATTGCATTGCAATTACTGGAGCAAATGACGTTCCCTGGACCTCACAGAAGTACTATGATGGCAGCAATGGGGACATTGCTGCCATGATTAGAGATGAGCGAACTTTTTGAACTTCGGGTTCAGGCGGTGCAGCCAAACCTTTTAGGGTACTGTTCGTGACCCCGAACCTCAATGGAAGTCACTGATTGGCAGTTCAGCTCTCCGTCCACATACAGCCAGCCGAACTGGTTTGCTCAACATCGGGAAGTTCGGCAAACCAAACCTTCAGAGGTTCGCACATCTTTAGCCATGATAACTCATCGTCCACTGGAGATTATTTGTGACTTCTAAATTGTTTAACTGCTAATATCAGGAAACTAGTTGCTTCCATCACAGGAAAATGCCGTCTGTCAAAGATGACCAGCATATGCCCTGAATGGTGAGGGTGCAGCTCCATGTTAACCTACTGTAGAACTTAGTTATATTCTACATCAGGAAGGACTTAAAGTACTGTTAGAATGAACCTCGCCTTTTAAATGACTGCACTATCATAGTCCCTGAGAACAGAAAAACAGAACTCCTAGTCGAAAATAATTCATCACATGGTGCAAAGTGCACAACATGGACCCCACTTAATATATTTGATTTCACTTGGTTAGGTTATCCATTATTTTAAGTGTAGAGAAGCAGGGCACATTGAACTCCTTTCATCGGATCTTGCAATGGAGCCTCCTACAAGGCTAGGTTGACACTTGTGTTTGAGCCTCTAGGAATCATATCACCTTTTGTCAGTATATATACTCAGAGAATATCTCTTGACATGTGCGACTAATGTAAACTGTAATGTGCAGCCAAATTGTCATGTCCAGTGAAAACCTCATTCATAGACTACCATGTAAAAAAAAAGTTTGCGTTGTGTGTATTTTTTTGAGTCTACTCACTACCATTCTCAGAAGATGATCCTTCCCTACTCACTGGATTCCTATTCACTGTTTCTCCCTTTCTTATTCACTGATTCACCCTAGTTACATGCTGAAATCATCTTGAGATAGCTTTGAGTATCTGATTAGTTATAATCCCCAGGGCATCGAAGGCCATTGTCTCATAGCAACCATAATAATGCATAAGTACTATTCTAATAAACACACAAAATATGACGTTGCTGATGTATGAGCTGTCAATGCTCTAAGAGAATGTAGTAACATGAAAGTTATGCTAATCGTTATGCCCTACTAACACCATAGAATCAGTTCATACTCGTGGGCGCTATCACTTCCTGGGTGTTACATGGGGATTCCAGACAGGTTATCATAGCTTTAATACTCCCACTCAGGGACACATCTACTTTCATTTTGCATTTTGTTCATGTAGAGTTTTTGAGTATCTGCATCCCAGACTTGTCAAAGCGTGTGTGTGTGTGTGTGTGTGTGTGTGTGTGTGGTGTGTGTGTGTGTATAAAATAATATATATGGTATATATTATATATACACACAGACACCTGTTTATGGGTGTTTAGGGGGTTGCCCATTTTCAGAACCCCTCCCCCCCCCAGGTACAGCTTGTTGTGAACAAATCAAACTGTTCTTTTCTCACAGTCACCGGGTCCAGCGTTGACTCTATGCCGCTCCTTATTTCCGACATTTGGCTGCGTCCCTGATGTCACATCAACAGCATGTCAACCATTCGGGAAGCTCAGTGGCCGTTGAGATCACTCATTGCCTTTCAACGTGACACTGGTGCCTTAGCCAATGCTGGAAATCGGAGAAGAGGCAGAGACTCAGCTGTACAGGGGTTTGGTGTGTCTGGGTGTCTATACAGGCCATACAAAGCAGGCATTGATTCATTGTATGTTCTGATATTTTTCTTTGTATTTTGTGCTACCTTAAGGCTACATTCAGCATCTTTGATGCGTTTTTTGAGGATCCGTTTTTGCAGTGCAGTGAAACTGATCAATTTCAGAGATTCCCAGCAAAGTCAATGAGTTTCCAAGATTTGTCATTCAGATCCAACCTTTTGGAGTGGAGCGTTTTTTGGCTCAAAAACGGATCCTCAAAAAGAATAAGCATGGCCGTTTGTGTGGTGTTATTCTGATCTGCTTTTTCCATTGTCTACAAGCTTAAAAAATGAGCTAGTCTAAAACGCATTAAAAACTGATCACCTATTTTTTGATGCATTTTTGAAAAGCTGATCCAGTTTTGCAGCTGAAAAACAGATCCTCAAAAAACGCATCAAAAATGCTGTGTGTGAACGTAGCCTAAGTCTATGTTCACACTGCGTGTTTTTGATCCTTTTTTTGGATCCATTTTTGCAGTGAAAATGCAGTGGAATCCCAGAAAAGTCAATGGGTTTTCAAGTTTTGCTGTTTTGTCTGGGCATTTAAGATCTGGTGCATTTTTTTACCTTGAAAAGTGATCCTCTATTTTTCAGTCTAAAGACTTGCTAGGCCACTCAATGGAGTGGGTTCTTTTTAAGCCGCTGTTGACTGTGGGGATGGTGTTCTTTGGGTCGTAGGCAGCATTTCTCTTCGTCTAAACATGGCAAGTTGAGTTGATGCCAAAGAGCTCAATTTTTATCTCATCTGACCACAGTACCTTCTCCCAATCACTATTAGAATCACCAAAGTGTTCTTTGGCAAACTTCAGACAGGCCTGCACATGAGCCTTCTTGAGTAATGGGGCTTTGCGGGCACTGCAGGATTTTAATCCATGACGGCGTAATGTGTTACCAATGGTTTTCTTGGTGACTGTGGTCCCAGCTGCCTTGAGATCATTAACAAGTCTCCCCCGTGTAGTTTTAGGCTGATCTCTCACCTTCCTCATGATCCTGGATAACCCACGAGGTGAGATTTTTCATGGAGCCCCAGATCGATGTCAATTGACAGTCTTTTTGTATTTCTTCCATTTTCCTACTATTGCACCAACAGTTTTCTCCTTCTCACCCAGTGTCTTACTTATGGTTTTGTAGCCCATTCCAGCCTTGTGCAGGTCTAGGATTTTTACCCTGACATCCTTAGAGTATGTGCCCACAGGACGTTTTTGCTGCAGTTTCCGCCTGCAGTTTACCCTTGCTTTTATTTAAATTTATGTTAATTTGTTCCTGCGGTTGGGCTTCCCAGCAAAAACAATGTGTTTCACAGAACCGCTGTGCCCACACATTGGTTTTGCAAGTGTCAAGAAGTGTCAAATCCCTCCTATTTTGCTGCGGATGGGAAAGATTGATCATGTTCTATTTTTCCTGTATTTTTGCTGCAGTCATTGGAAAGAAAGCAGGAAATACGCAGCATCAAAAACGCGATAAAAACGCAGGACATGAATGCAGCAAATCTCCTGGCAAGGACTCTAGAGATCCTTGAAACCAGGACTGGTTTTGCTGCTTTCAGGACTGCTTGAAAAACGTCCTGTGGGCACATACCCTAAGAAATCTCTTTGGTCTTGCCCATGTTGTAGAGGTTAGGCTGGCTTCACAGCACGCTTTTCTGCTGTCAGGTTCTGTCCGGTGTTTTGCAGGAAGCACCGGACAGAACCTGACATCTCCGGAAAAAGAGACCCGGAGGGCAAATATGCCCTCCAATCCTGTTTTCTGCCGGATTCGTTTGTGAGCTGCAGCTGCCGCTGTCCAGTGCTGAAATTTCAGCCGGGGAGCTTTCCAGGTGCTAAAATTCAGCTGCAGCTACTTTTAGCAGCCGCCACTGTATCAGCACCCGACGTCCGGCAGCCGGTCCGATTTTATGGCAGATCCAGCGCCCATAGACTCCCATGTTATGGCACGCCAGATCCGGGAAGATCCGATTTTATCAGATTTTTGCCCCGGACACAAAAACGCTGCAAGCTGCGATTCTGTGTCCGGGGCAGAAAAACGGAATGTGCCGGATACTCCTGGACAGGACAAAACCTGACAACCCCGGATCCTAAAAAACGTGGTGTGAAGCCAGCCTTAGGCTGGAGGCACACTGTCCTGCATCAAACACGGAGCGTGTTTAACCCTGAACCAGCAACTTAGGTTGCCTTCACACTTGCGTTTGTGTCTGCATGCGTATGGCATGCGTGATCACCGGAGGCCACCGGGAGAGATTTCAATGAGATCTGCAGCGTTCTCCTGCGCTGTCATGCGAAGGACACTGCAGATCCATTGAGATCCATGCATTTTTTTGGGCGTTTGCAGATAAAACAAGCGCCCGCGAACGCACAAAAAATGCAACATGCTGCGTTCGGAGTGCAGAGGAGGGCGAACAAACTATGCGCATTCATACGCAAACGCAACTGAAAGCAGACAAAATGCAGGCACATGCGCTCCCATGTTAAACATAGGAATGCATGTGCGTAAACGTTTGGCTGCATTCGGTGCGCTTCGTTCCAAACGCAAGTGTGAAAGCACCCTAACAGAGATAACACATTTGTTTATAAAGTGCAATACCTCTCTGTGGCGCTTAGCCAGAAGAGCGCCACACATCCAGCTACAAACAGGACTGGAGGGCATATTAGCCCTCCGGTTCTGTTTGGAAATCCGGTCCAGGGTTGTCCGATTCACATCGGACAGTCCCGGACTGGAACACACAGTGGTGTGAAACCAACCTACGGCTGGTTTCACACTGCAGTTTTTTCCCTGTTCAGGTTCGATCAGGTTTGTGTGTCAAAACCAGGAGTGTCTCCAAAACTCAGAACAGCTGTCAATCTTTCAATTATATTTTTTCTCTGCAAGTTCCTCTCCTGGTTCCTCTCCTGGTTTTGGCACACAAACCTGATCGAACCTGATCAGGTAAAAAACTGCAGTGGGAAACCAGCCTAAGGCCCCTTTCACATCAGCGTTTTTTTCAAATCGCGGCAGATGCGGTGAAAAAAACGCATCTGCCGCGATTACCGCATACCGGCTGCACTTGCGGCACGGTTGCGGTAAACGCCATACAAGGTATAGGCGGACTTGCGGCAGGTGCGGCAAGTGCGGTTTTGGCACTTGCGGCAGGTGCGGCCGCACCTGCGGCAAGTGCCGAAACCGCACTTGCCGCACCCTTACCGCAAGCCCCATAGACATTGCATGGGGCTTGCCGCAAGTGTGCCGCAAGTGTCGCGGTTATGCCTTAAACGCGGCAGATGCTGTTTTTTCACCGCATCTGCCGCGAATTTAAAAAAACCGCTGATGTGAAAGGGCCCTAAGTAGACAGTGTTGCTCCTATTTTATGTCGGCTGTTTCACCTGTGTGTTTGTTTTTTTTTATTATTTTGACCACTATTTGAGATATATGGACTTAGGTTCTAATTTTTAGGCCGGCTTCACACCACGGCTGGATCAGGTCCGGGGCTGTCCGGTCTAAACCGGACAGCCCCGGACCCGATTTTGAAACAGAACCGGAGGGCAAATATGCCTTCCAGTCCGGTTTGCAGCCAGATTGCTCTTATCGCAGCTGCTGAAATTTCAAGATCGCGGCTAGCGGGGACTTAGCCGCGGTCCTGAAATCTCTGCAGGGGACAGCTAATAGTGCTGAAGGTTAGCAGCGCTCGCTGCTAAACTCCAGCACCTGGCGTCCGGCTCATGGATCCGATTTTATGTTAGATCCAGCGCCATAGACCCCCATGTTAGGGGGCGCCAGATCTGGATCCGATTTTGTCTGTTTCTTTTTTTTTCTCCCCGGACACAAAAACGCTGCAAGCAACGTTTTTCTGTCTGGAGAAAAATCTGAATTGTCGCAGATCCTCCCTGACAGATGGAAACCGGATGGCAAATAGCTGCCATCCGGCCCCATAGGGCTCCATTACTGCAAAATCGGATCCGGGGCTGTCGGGTTTACACCGGACAGCCCCGGACCTGATCTTGCCGTGGTGTGAAACCGGCCTTAAAGTTTTTATTAAGTGGGTGTGGTCAAAGGCTAATAATGCAGAAGAGCCTTAAGATATGCCCCCAGAGAATTCGGTGAGCAATATCCCCTGAGTAAAAATTATCACCGGTTAAAAACTACTATGATTATGTAACTTTATGTTTGGATTTTTAAAAAAGCAAAAAAACAAAACTGATCTATCTAGGGGAGCATTGAGGCTAAAGTAAAGAGTAGAAACCTAGCCGTTTTTGACTTGGTGACAGGTTCACTTAAAGGCCAAATCAGTCCAGGTCTAGGTTACATTCACATTGTGTGTTTTTTGGACTGTTTTTGCTCATCAGTTTTTGTAGTCAAAACCAGGAGTGGAACAATGAGAGGAAAAGTATAATAGAAACACGTCACCACTTATGTATTTATCACGCACTGCTGGTTTTGACCACAAAAACTGATGAGCAAAAACAGATGAACGCACATGTTGAGTATTTGGTGAGTTTTTTTACCTCAGTATTTATAAGGCATACCTCCCAACCTTAGAAGGACAGAAAGAGGGACAAAAGATGCCGTGCGCTATGCGCGCCGTGCAAATTTTAGCCACGCCCCTAACCACCCCCATTTACAAGTGACAGACATTGAACAGATACCCAGGACTGTTAATTACTAATATTATCCCCCAAGGCTCGGTTCTGGGACTGTTACTCTTCTCCATCTACACTCTCAGCCTAGGTCAACTCATCGAGTTCCACAGCCTTCAGTACAACCTCTACGCTGACGACACCCAAATCTACCTGTCTGGACCTGACATCACTTCCCCTACTATCCAAAATTCCACAATGCCTGTCCACCATCTCATCCTTCTCCGCTCGCTTCCTTAAACTGAACATGGACAAAACTAAGTCCATCGTCTTCCCCACAAGCAACTCTACCCCATTACCCCACCTATCCATCCTCATCAACGACTACTCACTCTCCCCAGTCCCCCACGCCAAGTGCCTCGGGGTACTCCTCGACTCTTCCCTCTTACCAACCTATTATCTCAAGACACACCTACAAAACTCTGGGCAGCTCCAATGTGGCCACTGCCTGGCACTGACTAGTCAGACCTGTCTACCATGCTGCACCATCCACACACCACATGCAACGACCTGCAGTCTGAGCATCAACAAGCCGCCACTGCACTAAGCAGGTAAAATGGCACATCTCCTCCAGCAGTCCATGGTTCCTTTTCCCGAAACACTTAGCCAATCACAAGCGTCACACACTGGGCTGTCTGGAGCCAATAGCAGGGCCTTCCAATTAGGTTGAACAAAGGATGTGGGAGTGGGAAGGGGGACAAGCACCACTAACTCCCTGCCGCTCGGGAGAAACGTGGCTGGATGCCTTTATGTACCGAGGGGCGGCACTGGACCTGGTGTGTAAGATATGGCCAATCAGTCCTGCAGCAGAGGGACAATTCATCGTGCACCAGGGGCGTACAGAGAAATCATGGGCCCCGTAACAGAAGTTCTAATTGGGCCCCACCCCAAAAAAAGAATATTTGGCTGGGTCACATAGATACATACATATCTCACAACTTTGCAGCCCTTACAAAGTAATTCTTCTCCTATTGAAGCCCCTGGATTCCTCTTTTATTGCCCCCATAAAATATTATGCCAACAGACGTTCGCCACAAACATTGTATGATCCCCCACAATGAATTCCTCCATGCTCACAGTATGATGACCCTACTGTACCCCCTCAACTACACTGACACAGTATGATCTCCAACTGTGACCTCCACGCAGCCCTCCACACAATATAATGGACCTGCATACAGTACAATGGCCCCTAATCCTCTTCAGACTGTTTAATGGCCCCAACACAGCCCTCAAAGAGCCCTGCATAAAGTATAAAGGCTTCCTCACACCCCTCCAAATATTATCCTGCCCCCACAGAGCCCTCCAGATATATTAAAATGGCTTCCATATAATATAATTGGCTATATATATTTTAATACAGCATCCATAGTCCTCCATATATTATAATGCATTCCACGACCCTCCATATAGTATAATGCACCCCCATAGTCCTCCATATAGTATAATGCACCCCCATAGTCCTCCAGATAGTATAATGCATCTTCTATAGCCTTCCTTATACAATAGTATAATGCACCCCCATAGTCTTCTATATAGTATAATGCACCCCCCATAGTCTTCCATATAGTATAATGCACCCCCATAATCTTCCATATAGTATATTGCTCCCCCATACTCCTCCTATATTATATTGCACATTACAGTCTCCCATCACTGTACTCACTGATTAAAAAACAAAAGTAAATACTCACCTCTCTTCTTGCTGCTCCGTTCTTCTCAGCATCTGCTCTGCACGTATCAGCACAGTTGCATTCAGCGATGACATCATCGTGCCCCGCCATGCTGAGCTGCAAAAGTCAGACTCGGACTCAGGTGAAGAATGCTGCCGGCAGAGGCAGCCGGGACTATAGGAACGGGAGTGGAATCCGCGGGGCTACCACTGGCACACACACCTTCATACGCTCTGCTCCACATGCCCTGTACACACGCCGCTCTGCTTCGTACACACACGGCTCCGCTACCGGAATGCCCAGCATACGTGGCTCCGCTCCGCCCACCTCATACATACGTGGCTCCACACGCTCCGTACAACACACGGCTCCGCTCCACACGCCGCGCGCACACGCGGCTCTGCTCCACACGCCCCACACACGCGCGGCTTCGCTCCACACGCCCCGCACACACGCGGCTCCGCTCTACATACCTCGTACACACTTGGCTCCCCTCTGTACACCTCGTACATGCTCTGCTCTGCTCCGTACACACTCGGCTCCCCTCTGTACACCTTGTTCACTCTTGGCTCTGCTCCGTACACCTTGTACACTCTTGGCTCCGCTCCATACACCTCGTACACACTCTGCTCCGCTCCGTACACCTCGTACACACTCTGCTCCGCTCCGTACACCTCGTACACATGCGGCTTTGCTCCGTACTCCTCATACACACTCTGCTCCGTTCTGTTCACCTCATACACACTCGGCTCCACTCCGTACAACTCGTACACATGTGGCTCCACTCTGTACACCTCGTACACACGTGGCTCCGCTCTGTACACCTCGTACACACGCGGCTCCGCTCCGTACACCTAGTACACACGCGGCTCCGCTCCGTACACCTAGTACACACGCGGCTCCGCTCCGTACACCTCGTACACATGCGGCCCCGCTCCATACACCTCGTACACATGCGGCTCCTCTCTACATCCACACTGTAAATCCCACCTGACATAAACTTCACCTCATCCATCACCATGACAACCAGCACAGCAGAGCCCTGCATACACGGAGGAGCTGATCATCTGATCTCTGACTCTTCCCCTCAATGTGACATCATCGCAGGTCCTGTAAAAACAGTGTACAGAGCAGCCCCCCCTTGCCCCCCCCCCTCCGTGTCTTTCCTCAGACTGTGCCTTGTCTTTGGTCCCTTTTCTTGTACCTGGGCCCTTGTGCAGAACCCGCTGTGTCCCCTCGTCTGCTGCATGAACACGGCAGCCATCATCCATCTGGAGAGAATTTTCAGAGGCCCGCGCTGAGCCAGGATTGGTTATGTGAGGTCTTCCCCTCTACACAGTACAGGAGAGGTCACATGACTTACTCTCTGCACTGTGATTGGGGCTCCGTCCTCCCTCTGCTGCTGTGAGAGGGCGTGGCCGGCAGCTGGAGGGGGCGTGGCTGGCAGCATGTCGGCTTGTTCTCTGTGCACTGCGGGAGGTGGGACATGTCACCTCCCGAGCGGGACAGTGGGAAAAAACCTGCAAATCGGGACTGTCCCGCTAAAAACGGAATGGTTGGGAGGTATGATAAGATCACATGCACACATTCAGTATTTGGTGAGTTTTTTACCTCAGTATTGGTAGCCAAAACCAGGAGTGGGTAATAAATACAGAAGTGGTGACGTGTTTCTAATATGCTTTTTCTCTGATTATTCCACTCCTGGTTTTGGCTACAAATACTGAGGTAAAATACTGAGGAAATGCTGAATGTGTGCACGTGGCCTTAGTTGTTAATATGCAGAGTGCAGCTGTACAGCTGACACTTCAGTATATTTGCCTATATGACATTTCTTAAGCTTTTCTTGCTAATAGTAACAATAGGTCTGTAGTGTCTTACTGATCACTGCTGCCATATGCTTTATGGTCGCTATTGGGTTGCGGCGGTGATGCTCATCGTAGTGTTGACGTGAAGTTGCTTGCAGCCAATCCCAAGTTTTTACAGCTCCCTATTCTACATTAGGGTTCTGCTTGTAACCATCTAGTCATGGATTGTAATTTTCTTTGTGTCTGCTCACTTGTAACTTAGGCCATAATATTGGTGACTTCTACCACTTAGGAATGTTTTACTTGCTCTTCAGTTCCTGAAAGAAAACCAAAGATTGCAGGATCTTATCAGGGTAGTTATGAAGCACTTTTTACATTCTTATGTTATTACATTGGTATGTAGCTTTTGATGAGGATGAATGCTTTAGATACTTGACCCATTTTATACCTGTGCATCACATTCCAAAGGGAAAAACGGTGAAGCTGTGACTGATTTGTTTATGTAAGTATTCCCTTCTAATTAGGGGACCAGTATTACTGAAGGCTAATTAGTATTGCTGATATTTGCATTTAGTTTGAATTGCTTCATTATATGCTCTTGTCTCATAGTACTGTAATTCCTTATTTTATTCACTTCATGGGAACATAGGGCCCACCCTGCCCCTACTTAAACTACACAGCCGAATAACGACTCCAGACGACGGTTGGCAGAAGATGGCCGTAAGGCTTTAATTTAGGGTAACTAAAAAAGGTACAAAATAAATAATTAACTTCTCCAAACCCGATATATAAATTAAATTACATAAATAACCATTTGTACCGCTAAAACTAGCCTAAAACACCCAAATCCCTTGGGCAGATTTTCCTCAAACGGACGATCCTACGGTGAGGCCCCTCCCCCATGCCCGAAAGCCATCTCTCAACCGCCGTCTGGAGCCCCAAGTTAAAGATGTCTAGACTGATGGCATCCAAATGGATACCAGTTTGGCTGGTATAAACCCGTAACAAAACGCTCCAGGTCGATGTGACGGAAGGCAAAACCATCAATAACTGGTAAAAAGCGGGCCATAGCCCTGTTCTCATCCTCTTACGTATCCCGTCCATGAAGCGCACGGTTTCCGTATTCCACACCAGGCGGGGAATGATCTCCAAGAACACCAGGGTCGCAAGGGGAAACATTGACTTCACAACCTTCAAATCGTTACGGAGGTGCCAGAGCAAGTCCAGCGTGCGCACTCTCCCAAGATCATTCCCCGCCAAATGAAGAACTATCAGGTCTGGAAGCAGATGTGACAGGGAAAGTTTTTGTATCGCAAAGCATAACTTCTCCCAAGTCATCCCGCGGATCCCATGCCATAGAATGACCAATTGCTCCTTGTTAACTGATAAATTGTCCGTGTATGTCCTCCCGCAGTCCATTTTCCTAGCCCAATATACATAAGAGTGGTCCACAGTCCAGACTCTCTTAGGCCCTGTAAAGGAAGCAAAGCCATTCGATCACCAAATTCGGACGAATGTACGAACGGACCATGCCTGACGCTCAACGCCCTATACGTCTAATCCTGCGCTCTGCCATACCCAGTCCCGCTGCTGCTGTTGCCAATCCGGAATGAGTGTGAGATGATACACAGGTTGCCCAATCCCAGTTCCAGAAGGCACCGACGTAGCACCTGGTTAAACTGAAACACTGTAGCAGGAAAGCCAACTGAATGAATGAAAAGAGGGCCAGGCAACGGAGGACGAACCGTTAGCCAATCTGCCACATTTCTACGGGGACAGAGCCCCGACGCCTGGATCAAGTTCAGTCGAACGGATGACCCCCCCTGCCCAGCTGGATCGTCTTGGAAAAATGGAGAAAAACAGAAATAAACATCGGAAACGCCACCACATCAGTGTGCTGTAAACCCAATAAGCAGGATTTGCTGTAACATAGAAGCTCACTAATTCTAAAGGCGCCAAAAAATGCTAATGTGAAGCAAGCTCGAAACGGCAAACACTCAACTTTATTGAAGCATACAACCTGTAACACATTCCACAAGTTAAGTAACCGAGGCAAAGAAATAGGCCTTCGAACATCGGGACGAACAAGCCGTTTCTTCAAACCTTTAAGAAACTGTTTCGCTGGAAATGGTAGCAACAAAGACCTTTTACTGGACAATTTCAATTTCAAAAAGAAAGAAATGCCGTATAGATTTATCCGCGCAGCACCATAAAGAAACTGAAGCATCAAATGCGCATTCACACACCAAGGCTGGACTCACTGTAACACGCAAAGCCTCTGCCATTCATACAAAGTGGCAGCATAAGCCGCCCAAGTTACTGGTGCCAGCGAATTCCGAATACACTGTGTGCAGAATTATTAGGCAAATGAGTATTTTGATCACATGATACTTTTTATACATGTTGTCCTACTCCAAGCTGTATAGGCTTGAGAGCCAGCTACCAATTAAGGCTGCTTTCACATAACGATTTTCGGTCATCCGATTGTATCGGTTCCAAAACGGATACAATCGGATCCGAAATCGGACCCCATGTTCCCTTATGGGAATCGGATGGGGTCGGATGTGCCACTATTGGCATCCAATTTTGGCACCATCCGATCCCATCCGATGTAATCACGGGCACAAAATCGTAGCCTGCTACGATTTTGTGTCCGTGACACATCGGACAGCCTCGGATCACTGCTGATCCGAGGCTGATCCTAGTGCCCACAACATGGGAGCCTATGGACATCGTATTCCCCTGTCTATTCTATATGCTGTGCCCCCGCTATTCTATTTTGTGTCCCCCGCTATTCTATCCTCCTCTATCCCTATCCTGTCCCCTGTCCTCTCCCTGTGTGTAAAAAAATAAAAAAACCTCCTCCGGGAGGATACATCACCTGTCACCGGCTCCAACGCTGCACACGATCAGGACTGAAGAGCCTGTGATGATGTAAGAGACCCGGTCACATGACTCGTCAGCTGACCGGGTCATGTGACTCTGACATCATCACAGGTCCTTTAGTCCTGATCGTGTGCAGCGTTGGAGCCGGTGACAGGTGATGTATACTCCCGGAGGAGGTTTTTTTATTTTTTTACACACAGGGAGAGGACAGGGGACAGGATAGGGATAGAGGAGGATAGAAGAGCGGGGGCACAGCAAAGAATAGCGGGGGCACAGCATATAGAATAGGAGAGGGAAGAAGATGGAGGAGGCAGGAGTAGGGAGAGACAGGGGACCGCAGGATCCACACGGATCCTGCAGATCGGATGGCTATTTGCCATCCGATTGCAGGGATCCGTATGGATCCGTGCCTGTCCGTGGGATCCCCTTCAAAGTCGGATCCCACGGACAGGCACAAAATCGTTATGTGAAACCAGCCTTAGTAAATCAGGTGATGTGCATCTCTGTAATGAGGAGAGGTGTGGTATAATGACATCAACCCCCTATATAAGGTGTGCTTAGTTATTAGGCAAATGCCTTTCCTTTGGCAAAATGGGTCAGAATAGAGATTTGGCAGGCTCTGAAAAGTCCAAAATTGTGAGATGTCTTGCAGAGGGATGCAGCAGTCTTGAAATTGCCTAACTTTTGAAACATGATCACCGAACAATCAAGCGTTTCATGGCAAATAGCCAACAGGGTCGCAAGAAGTGTGTTGGGCAAAAAAGGTGCAAAATAACTGCCCGTGAATTGAGGAAAATCAAGCGTGAAGCTGCCAAGATGCTATTTGCCACCAGCTTTGCCATATTTCACAGCTGCAATATTACTGGAGTATCAAAAAGCACAAGGTGTGCTATACTCGGGGACATGGCCAAATTAAGGAAGGTTTAAAAACGACCACCTTTGAACAAGAAATCTAAGATAAAACGTCAAGAGTGGGCCAAGAAATATCTCAAGACTGATTTTTCAAAGGTTTTATGGACTGATGAAATGAGAATGACTCTTGATGGGCCAGATGGATGGGCCAGAGGCTGGATCAGTAAAGGCCAGAGAGCTCCGACTCAGACGCCAGCAAGGTAGAGGTGGGGTACTGGTATGGGCTGGCATCCTCAAAGATGAACTTGTGGGACCTTTTCGGGTTGAGGATGGAGTGAAGCTCAACTCCTGGACCTACTGCCAGTTTTTGGAAGCCAACTTCTTCAAGCTGTGGTACAGGAAGAAGTCGGCATTGTTCAAGAAAAACGTGATTTTCATGCAGGACAATGCTCCATCACATGAATCCAACTACTCCACAGCGTGGCTGGCCAGTAAAGGTCTAAAAGAAGAAAAAATAATGACATGGCCCCCTTGTTCACCTGATCTGAACCCCATAGAGAACCTGTGGTCCCTCCTAAAATGTGAGATCTACAGGGAGGGAGAACAGTACACCTCTCGGAACAATGTCTGGGAGGCTGTGGTGGCTGCTGCACACAATGTTGATCATAAACAGATCAAGCAACTGACAAAATCTATGGATGGAAAGCTGTTGAGTGTCATCATAAAGAAAGGTGGCTATAGTGCTCACTCATTTTTTGGGGTTTTGTTTTTGCATGTCAGAAATGTTTTTTTTCTAAATTTTGTGCAGTTATATTGGTTTACCTGGTGAAAATAAACAAGTGAGATGGGAATATATTTGGTTTTTATTAAGTTGCCTAATAATTCTGCACAGTAATAGTTACCTGCACAAACAGATATCCTCCTAAGATAGCCAAAACTGAGAAAACCTACTCCAACTTCCAAAAATATTAAGCTTTGATATTTATGAGTCTTTTGGGTTGATTGAGAACATAGTTTGTTGATCAATGATAAACTGAATCCTCTAAAATACAACTTGCCTAATAATTCTGCACACAGTGTATATCCGGAAATCAGATCAGAAGCAATTCACACCGCTGTTTCGGGCAAGGTATACCTTCCCGCTCCAAAGCTGGACAAGCCCTCAGTGTCTCTGAACAGTACTGAGGAGAAAGAAACAGTGCTAAGGCATCATCAGAATTATCGACCAATGTCGCCTTTAACCAAATGTTCTGCTGCAAGCACGATAGTACTAAGCGCCACAGCATAGACGCGAGTTTAGGACACTTGGCAGATAAAGTGTTCACTGCCAACACCACCCCGGCACAATCTGATCGTAGCAGGATCCATTTATTCTGTAGCGCCGGTCCCCATACTGAAAGGGCCACTAAGATTGTGAAAAGCCTGTATTTAACCAAATGCTTCTGACAACCATCCCGAAAAACACCGTCGGGCCAGGTGCTCGCTACCCATTGCACTCCCAAAACCACAACAAAGCCGGAGTCGTACACCACATCCACGAACAAGCTCAGTGAATGACGTAAAAGACTCCTGTAAACAACAGTGCCCATTAAAATTGTGCAAAAAATGTAGCCACACCAGAAGATTGTGGCGCATATCGCTAGTGACCCAGATATGAGCAAAAGGAGATGGTATTCCCTTAATACTGTTGTAAAGTCTCCTGCAGAATACTCGCCCAAGGGCATTATTTGCAGGGCAAAGTTAAAACCACCCAGCAAGGACTGAAAATTCTTGAGGGTGCCTTGCGACCTGATAAAACATGACGAATTGCTGAACGCAGTTTTTAGATTTTCTCCTGCGACAGCTGAGTTCCCATGGCCACGGTATCCAGCGTAACGCCTAAAAATTTCCAAACATGTGCAAGGCGTTTCCGATTTATTGGCCGCCAATGGGACGCCGAAGGCATCCTACAAGCCATGAAAACCATCCACCAAAGTGGCGCAATCCCGGGGACTGGGTGGCCATACAAACAAAAAGTTGTATAAGTTATGCAACATGTTACCTGACGCGACAGCGAACTCAGTGGCCCACTGCAGAATTGAGGCGAGCACCTCAAAATAGATAGGGAGAAGCCCATAGATAGGCACCGATCAAAAAAATACTCCCCTTGGAAATGGAATCCCAGGGAATTAAACCCCTCTGGTGCCACCGGCAAACAGGCGAAAAGCCGACTTAGTGTCGGCTTTCGCCATTAAGCAACCCCTAACACACTTCTGCATCAAAGATATGGCCACATTGAACGACGTATAAGACACCGACGGCAAAAACGGCACCATTTCGTCGTTAATAGATCTGCCTGTGGGAAAGGATAAATGTATTATCCTGAAGGCGCCCAGCTTTAGGGACGACTCCCAGGGGAGATATCCGGGAGTCCTGGAACTGGGGACAACTAAACGGGCCAGCAATACGTCCCAAGGAAAGCTCCTTGAGGGTGTTGTCACGCACCACTGATTCATGTAAGGGGACCAACGCCAGGTTAACATGGACCAAACAACCTTTCCCAGTAAATTCCGGAACGAAAAAATCAGCAGACAAACGACTAGTGAGCAGCAGGGCTTTCCCCCTGTCGGGATACAAATCTAGCCACGGAAGCAGAGCATGAAGCCTCACTGGCGTCTGCCCCTTTGGGCACAGTATCCTTGGCGGCAGTGGTCTGCGACTGACCGTGCTTCTTGAAGCACTTAGTCACTGGGTGGGCACCGCTATAAGAGGTGCACTTGTGGCGAAACTTACACGTGTTAAGACACTTGCACCCTGCATCGTTGAAGGAGAAGCAGATGCCTCTCTTAGCTAGCTAAGACACACCGAGCCCCAAAGTTGCGGTAGGCCTCCAGGATGATGTCCACGTGTTGGAACAACCTGCTGCATAAGCTGGGTTCTTTCTCGCCTAACAGCGTGGCATAGATCGAGAAAGCCTGCAACCAGTTATGGAAGGATTTAGAAGAACGTTTCATCTCCATGTCATCCCTTTTCTCCTCCTCTTTATCTTTGGTTCTGAGGTCCTGGGTTCAATTCCCACCAAGGACACTAAGGACAACATCTGCAAGGAGTTTGTATATTCTCCCCGTGTTTGCGTGGGTTTCCTCCGGGCACTCGGTTTCCTCCCACATTGTAAAGACATACTGATAGGATGTTTATTACTGATGTATGTAAAGTGCTATGGAATTAATAGTGCTATATAAAAAATTAATGAATTAAGGACGTAACCCTGCTACTAGGCAGTAAGGAAAAAACGTCTACATATTCCTGCTGCCATATCTCCAGGGGAGATACCTGGCATACAAGTGCTTCCTTAAGAGGCAGTCTGAAACCATGGGAGCCCTGCTAATCTCAGCCGCAGCCAGCCCCCCGCCCCCAATCTGCGGTAAGCCTGCTAGGGCCTCATTAACCGCCCTCTGTACTATAGCCTGCAATGCGCTCACCTAAGAACATGTAGACATACTGTCACCAGGAAAATCATGCTCACCATGTCCAGTGGCCACAGGGGGTGTTGACTGCTAGGGGAATAGATGGCTGCGAGCATAGACTATGTCCAGTGGTTGTGGGATGTCCTCTTCTTCATCCCCAGACGAGGGCCCTGGGGACACCCAAACTTGTGCAGCTAGGATTGCAGCTGCTGTACCTGCTGCAGGCTTGCGCACCCATTAGCCGGGGAGAGGGGTCGGCTGCACCACGTTGTCTCCGGTGTTGATCCTCCGTTAGGTACACTGTCCCTCGAGGGCGCCTTGTGTTGCCGGTGTTTTGGTGATGCCGCTCCTGCACCGCCATGACACTTCCAGTTTCCCCCGGAAGTGTCTCCTCGGGATCCACGTCCCCTAAGAGCTCCGACCGTAGCTACAGCGTTCTGGGCGGCGGGCGAAGCCGGGCCGCGCACTCCTGCTCCCACGTTCTTCCGGGATGGGGTCACTGGCAGTGAGTATATTTCCTGTGACAGCCTCTTCCTGCTCTCTCTCCTCTCGACCAGCAGTGACTCCATAGCGGCAAGGATCAGTATCGGCAAGTCCGGTGCAGCTGCAGGCGGCATACCTGGTACCGCATTGCCAGGGGCAGATGTAGCAGAGCCAAGCAAACACCCCTTTAGCCAGTCCAGACTTCCATCCTCCAACACCTTCCTCTTGAACTCGGCCAGAAGATCCTCCATAAAGTGTCTCCTCTTCTTCTGTCACCGAATGACGTCAGGTCCAGTCCTGAGGCGACATAAATACCCCCTTTTCTTGCATTTTTTTGTCCAATCACATCTTAGACCGGCAGGCAGGCAAGTGACCAATCACCTCAAACTTGCCCCTTGTTACCATACCACTAGCCCTTTGGCTATAACCAATCACACATGAGGATACCTCATGTGTATTAACTCTGTAATAGAAAATACTGTTAATATCCCTTACCCATTAAATAAACCTTGCTCAGAGCCTCCCCCCTAGGAAGAGGGGGAATGGGGGCCCCGGGACCCATGCTCCTATGCGTCCCCTTCTACAGGTGGCTGAGACATTACCCTGGAACATCATAAAGAAAAGTATGAGCCATTGTATAGTATAGAATGTAGCCATAGGATTTAATATATTTATTTACCACCTATACGTAGAGTCTTGTTAGTAATAACGTGAGGATGATTAACTGTATTGGGGCTCATTATTAAAAGCCAGTTGTAAAAATAACTTTACCGAGTAGTATGTGTGCGCAGGTTTTTTTGTGGAGTCTTTTGGAGCTGGTCAACTTCAAAAGACACCTAAAGATTTTATTGGTCATATATTCAGAGTTTTTGTCTTCTGCTGCTGAGTTTCCTATGACTTTCAAACCGAAAACGCGTTATTTATGACATCCTCAAAAAACCTATGTTCACATACACAAACAAATCTTCATGTATCATTTTTAGGCCACGTGCACATGTTGAGTATCTGGTGGGTTTTGTTTACCTCAGTACTGTATTATTAAGCCAAAACCATAAGTGGGTAAGAACATGGCATTGTCTTTTGATGCTAGCCAATCGAAAGAAGAACCTCAAATACCCATGGACAAGTTCTGGAGCATAAGCTCAGTTGGTTGAAGGGAACATTTGCACGGTCGTGACAATGGAAAGTGTATAGGAAAACAAAAGAAAAACAATTTCAAAATCAGTGGAAAAGCCTTGAAGGAAATTTGTCAGCTATTTCTTGCTATGTTGTGAGGACAACTTGATATACAGTTAGGGCCAGAAATATTTGGACAGTGACACAAGTTTTGTTATTTTAGCTGTTTACAAAAACATGTTCAGAAATACAATTATATATATAATATGGGCTGAAAGTGCACACTCCCAGCTGCAATATGAGAGTTTCCACATCCAAATCGGAGAAAGGGTTTAGGAATCATAGCTCTGTAATGCATAGCCTCCTCTTTTTCAAGGGACCAAAAGTAATTGGACAATGGACTCTAAGGGCTGCAATTAACTCTGAAGGCGTCTCCCTCGTTAACCTGTAATCAATGAAGTAGTTAAAAGGTCAGGGGTGGATTCCAGGTGTGTGGTTTTGCATTTGGAAGCTGTTGCTGTGACCAGACAACATGCGGTCAAAGGAACTCTCAATTGAGGTGAAGCAGAACATCCTGAGGCTGAAAAAAAAGAAAAAATCCATCAGAGAGATAGCAGACATGCTTGGAGTAGCAAAATCAACAGTTGGGTACATTCTGAGAAAAAAGGAATTGACTGGTGAGCTTGGGAACTCTAAAAGGCCTGGGCGTCCACGGATGACAACAGTGGTGGATGATCGCCGCATACTTTATTTGGTGAAGAAGAACCCGTTCACAACATCAACTGAAGTCCAGAACACTCTCAGTGAAGTAGGTGTATCTGTCTCTAAGTCAACAGCAAAGAGAAGACTCCATGACAGTAAATACAAAGGGTTCACATCTAGATGCAAACCATTCATCAATTCCAAAAATAGACAGGCCAGAGTTAAATTTGCTGAAAAACACCTCAAGAAGCCAGCTCAGTTCTGGAAAAGTATTCTATGGACAGATGAGACAAAGATCAACCTGTACCAGAATGATGGGAAGAAAAAAGTTTGGAGAAGAAAGGGAACGGCACATGATCCAAGGCACACCACATCCTCTGTAAAACATGGTGGAGGCAACGTGATGGCATGGGCATGCATGGCTTTCAATGGCACTGGGTCACTTGAGTTTATTGATGACATAACAGCAGACAAGAGTAGCCGGATGAATTTTGAAGTGTACCGGGATATACTTTCAGCCCAGAGTCAGCCAAATGCTGCAAAGTTGATTGGACGGCGCTTCATAGTACAGATGGACAATGACCCCAAGCATACAGCCAAAGCTACCCAGGAGTTCATGAGTGCAAAAAAGTGGAACCTTCTGCAATGGCCAAGTCAATCACCAGATCTTAACCCAATTGAGCATGCATTTCACTTGCTCAAATCCAGACTTAGGACGGAAAGACCCACAAACAAGCAAGACCTGAAGGCTGCGGCTGTAAAGGCCTGGCAAAGCATTAAGAAGGAGGAAACCCAGCGTTTGGTGATGTCCATGGGTTCCAGACTTAAGGCAGTGATTGCCTCCAAAGGATTCGCAACAAAATATTGAAAATAAAAATATTTTGTTTGGGTTATGTTTATTTGTCCAATTACTTTTGACCTCCTAAAATGTGGAGTGTTTGTAAAGAAATGTGTACAATTCCTACATTTTCTATCAGATATTTTTGTTCAACCCTTCAAATTAAACGTTACAATCTGCACTTGAATTCTGTTGTAGAGGTTTCATTTCAAATCCAATGTGGTGGCATGCAGAGCCCAACTCGCGAAAATTGTGTCACTGTCCAAATATTTCTGGCCCTAACTGTAAGAGATATCAGGGTCTTTTCAATTGTTTACTTAATTTAATGGCTTTATTACTCTGTGATTAGCTTTGCAAGACTAGAAAGTCACATGCATGACCGTCCAACAGTCCCTTCTGTGATTGACACCTCACAGTCAACATACAGTCATATGAAAAAGTTTGGGCACCCCTCTTAATCTTAGGGGCCTTTCACACTTGCGTTTTTTTCCTGATTTGGAAGATCAGGAAAAAACCTGATTCTTACAGGATTCATTTTTTTTGCCCATTCTCTTTAATGATTTCAGGAAAAAAACATGAAGCAACAAGATTCTACCTGCCAAAATTAAAGTGAATGTGCAAAATACTGTACGAATCAGGTTTTTTCCTGATCTTCCAAATCAGGAAAAAAACGCAAGTGTGAAAGGCCCCTTACTCTTTTTTTTTGTTTGTTTGTTTAAAATTGGTTTTTAGCAACAGCTATTTCAGTGTGATATATGTAATAACTGATGGACACAGTAATATTTCAGGTTTGAAATGAGGTTTATTGTACTAACCAAAAATGTGAAATATGCATTATTTCAAAAGTTAACACGTGCCAAAGTATGGGCACCCTTCTGATTTTCATGATTTGAATACTCCTAACTACTTTTTACTGACTTACTGAAGCACTAAAATGGTTTGGTAACCTCATTGAGCTTTGTACTTCATAGCCCGGTGTATCCAATCATGAGAAAAGCTATTTCAGGTGTCCACTTGCAAGTTGTTCTCCTAGTTGCATCTTCTCTGAGGAGTGGCATCATGGGCTCCTCAAAACAGCTCTCAAATGATCTGAAAAAAAAAGATTGTTCAACATAGTTGTTCAGGGGAAGGATACAAAAAGTTGTCTCAGAGATTTAACCTGTCAGTTTCCACTGTGAGGAACATAGTAAGGAAATGGAAGACCACAGGGACAGTTCTTGTAAAGGCCAGAAGCGGCAGGCCAACAAAAATATCAGAAAGGCAGAGAAGAAGAATGGTGAGAACAGTCGAGAACAATCCACAGACCACCTCCAAAGACCTGCAGCATCATCTTGCTGCAGATGGTGTCACTGTGCATAGGTCAACAATACAGCGCAAATTGAACAAGGAGAAGCTGTATGGGAGAGTGATGCGAAAGAAGCTGTTTCTGCATGCACGCCACAAACCGAGTCGCCTGAGGTATGCAAAAGCACATTTGGACAAGCCAGTTTCATCTTGGAAGAAGGTGTTATAGTCCACGATCTAAAAGATTTGACACATATGCATGTTAAAAAGTGAAGTCCAATGTGAGTAAAAGGCCCGTTTCACGCTGCGATATCATTAACGATATCGTTTGTATGTCACAGCCTTTTGGGTGGAGCAACGATGTAACAACGTTGTTGCGTGTGACAAATAGAAACGATCAACGACAAGTTGGCTGATCGTTGATTGGAGGTTTTTGTACCGGACCTAAAAACCAAGTGATGATCGTCCGTCCAACCTGCAGCATCGGTGTGTGTGACACCTTGATAACGATGTCATTAATGACTTCGCCTATTCAGAATTGAAGGACGGAGGCGATCAAACGACCTCAAGTATCGTTCGCTTGTCGCGGAATCGTTGCTGCATCGTTAACGATATCTGTACGTGTGACATTTCACTAGCGATCATTGAACGACGTTCAAGCGATCTTGGTCATGTTGGATCATTGATTGGATCGTTCAACCATTGAAGCGTGAAACGGGCCCTTTACTGAGATGAATTTTATACACATCTGAAGCAGCTCTGAAGGTGAAAGATGTGTGCTGTACAATTGGGAAATAAACTTTGCAAATTTCTCACCTCATTATTATCGAGTTTTGTAAGATGTGATCATCATCCTCCTGCTAATACACTAGAAACCTGACAAATGCTCGTGAACTGTAGAATCACAATATTAGAAAAGCCTTGTTGAAATCAATCAGATTCTAACTTAATTCCACTACACAAACCCTTTATCACCTATCCATGTGATAGATGATAACTAGAGGTGAACCGACCCATGGAAGTTCGGGTTTTGGGGGTTCAGCCTGACTTGATATAAGTTCTGTTCTGGACCCAAACTTGACCCAAACCTCACTGGAAGTCACTGATTTGGTAGTTCGGCTCTCTGACCACATACAGCCAGCCATAAACATATAATTTCTGAGGGAGGGATGACAGGGTTTTGTCATTTTCTTTTTTTGGTACACACTACATGCAATATCAATGATTTTATCCCAGCACCAAGCATACTTGAGTGGTTTGTGGATGTAAAGTACCTGAATTCAAACACTGATTGATTTGGTATTATTTTTTTTTTTTTTTGTGCAAAGTCTGTGTTTGACACAATCAAATGAAAGTAGGAAAATGTTTTTGTCAGTCTACCGAGCTCCAGTGCTTTCAGCAAATCTTCTGCGGTCTGATGTTTGGAGAAGTCCAGGGTGGTCAGCTGGAACCAACGTGTTGGTTTAATAATCCACAAGTATTAAACCAAAATTATTAAAAAAATAAAATCTCCTTTTATTTGTACGAAAGTTTAAAATCCACAAGCCATATGTTAAAATGGGTAAGGCCACCTTGCGTGTTTCAGACACTAGTGAACATGTCCTTAGTTATAGGTGACTAAGGACATGTTGGTTCAACACAATCACTGAACTTTAAAGAGGACCTTTCACTACCCCCCTCCCCCCCCATGCATGTGAATCTAAGCCCAGCACTGAATGCAGCATGTCTGCTGCATTCAGGCAAGGGGTCCCCCATGGCTCTATGGGGCTGTTATCCTGATATACCGGCTTATAAAAACTTACACTAATTTTCCAAGGAGGCGGCCCTTGTGCTGCAGCCTGCGCCTCTGTACGCCCATGTTCTCGTGCCAGTCATGAAATCCTGGAAATCATGAAATCATGTTATGCTATGGAGGAGGGTCGGGAGAGGCTCTGACGTCAGAGCAGGAGACTGGACAGCCACCCGGGGCCATGATAAGCAACACCAGCACAGGGACGCGCAGAGCAAGGATTTCATGACTGGCACGAGGACATGGGCGTTACAGAGATGTAGACTGCAGCACAAGGGCCGCCTCCATGGAAAATTACTGTTTTTATAAGCCTATACATCGGGGTAGCAGCCCCACAGAGCCCTGGGGGACCCCTTGCCTGAATGCAGCATACATGCTGCATTCAGTGCTGGGCTTAGATTTACGTCCATGGTGGGGGGGTGACAGGTCCTCTTTAAAGTTCAAGTCAATTCATCTCTAGTGATGACTTGTTGACCGTACAAGGCCTGACCTCTAGGACCCACACTAATCGCTAAAATGAGGCAAGATCCCCATTAGCATGAAGAGGCAGTGCATTTGCTCGTCTGTTGGTATGTTCATTCTGTATGAAGCAGCCAAGTGCTGCACTTGTTTTTTGCAGCTGCACCATGTGGACTGAATTAAGTGACTGTTGGCCTACTACTCTTTTTTGCAACAGGGATTAAAGTTCTTAGGTAGGGACAAAAAAAAATAAATCTCCAGCCTGCTGATTGTCCTTTGCAAATGTGGCACCCCTGCAGAGATTGCCACAGGACCCACCGGTGCAGGGCAGGAAATACACCTTGGACAGACAGCACACAACACTTTCCACACCAGGCCTGAAGGGGAGCTCCACTTGCTGCCTTAAGCAAGATTCCCTATTAAGATCCAGGCCTGGGGGAGGAGCCAGTAGTTGTTAGTAGTTAGTCAGTCAATCAGTCAGACAGAGGGAGTCAAGAAGTGACAATCAAGGAGGAAGAGCTGGTTGCTAGGACCAAGTCAGGCCCAGAAACAGAAAAGACTGACACCGGAGCTGTGTAGTACCCTAGTAAGGGACGGAGGCAAGTAGAAAGTTAGAAAATTCTAGAAAGAGGAGAACAGAATTGATTGCCCATTTAGCCCACCCGGACACCGGACTCTGAAGCTACTGTTGATCCAGTCATGGCAGAGAAAGCCCAGACAGACAGAAGGATTTAATCCCCCTGGAACTCTGGAAACCAAGACCCCAAACCTGACCAAATATAGGACCAGGGATCCAAGGAAAGGAGTAGGGTTCCCCACAGAAAGGTCCTCATCGTCAGTTGTGGAGTATCATCCTGAGAGAGAAAGAGAAAGTGGCAAGTTCAGCTTGAGGCAGAACTTTCCCAAATCACCACACACGCGAATATAGGAGGCTTCATAACTTTCAAGGGTGGAGGTCCCAAACTGCACAGACCACCTGGTTACCCTCCTGGACCGTACCTGCTACCTCACATCAGTAAAAAGGTACTGAAACAGAGACTATTGTGTGTGTGCCTGATTCACTGCCGCCGCCTGGAGAACTTACACAAAGCCAAGGACTACTACTCCCCTCATCCACCCCGCTGCCCTGAGGTAAAGCTCTGCCTGTGGGGAGCTGTACTACCCAAAGCTGCATCACAATCACCTCAGCGGCCAGCTGCAGCTCTGGTAACTACATTACCAGGTACCACAGATGATGTCACGTATAATAATCCCCCATCCCAAATAGTTTTCCCCTCAGCCATTGAGTGTCCAGGGCATGGGACCAGGACCCGACCAGCCGTGATCCTCACTGAAGTAGCAACCTGTCTCGGTATCTGAATACCCCCTACCCTGTCAACCGACTCATATAGGTAATAGCTTGTTTCAACTGGGCATCCCCTTGAACAGAAAGTTTGCTATATGTGACTGTAAAAATGTGATGCCCCCAGCAACGTGCTAACGTGAATAGAGCCTTACGGTGCTTATTTTATGGGAGAATCAAACAAACTTGATCCTCCTTTTTTTTAATTTTTTAAAATTCATATATTTCACCTTTGTCCACCACTTTCTTCATTTTTCGTTTAGTGGTGACATGTAATTATTGGTCCCAATGACCTTCTCTGCATAAAATAAAGTTAATTGGTAATGTGTAGAGATTAAATACTGTGATATGATCTAACCGGTGCTGACACAACATGATTATGGGCAGTGGTGATCTTCCAGTACATGGTCTCTTCTGATGACTAGGTTTCAGAATCCTAATCTGTTTCACCAAATCATGTCCTTTAGTCCCACTGACATCTTGCTGGCTCACATCATGCAGTTTCCCTGTAATTAAATGTAATTATAATCAATAACCTAGTTTCCATGATAATTACAACCTCTACTAACAGTTAAATAAAGCTGCAACAATTCTAAAAACTATATGTAAATGGTTATATAAGACATTTTGTGGATTTATAAGTCTATTTTGTGTTGGTGTGTCTTGCATAATGCAAACTATTGATGCAAGCATTTACATAGTTACATAAGTAAGGCCCTTGAACTATACCTGTTGTTGAAAGGACAATGACTGTCTCTTCTCTGAACTTTAATAATTAAATTCCCAAAAAGTAGAAATTTTGCATGAACCGCTATATCCTTCTAGGCCAACTCTGTAATCTGTCATTTTACAATATTTGCACTTATTTTTAATATTCTTTGTGAGTAGTCATGAAAAGATTTGTGATTTTTATTTAATGTTCCTAAAAGAAGAAAAAAAGGTTATTCTAATCATTGCTTGGGCCCCCAGTACTCAGCTAGTGATTTGCAAGATAACCTTTTGGCAAATGTTTCCTTCCGAACCTATACAGGTAGAAATAAGCGTTACAATACGTCCTACGTAAAGAGCATAGGTCTTCCAGAGAGTGGTAGGGTAGGCTTTGAATCCATTCTTCACCATAGCAATGAGATGAGGGTCATAAATGTGAGATATCTGATATCTCTCTTTTTATTATTTACATCTTACGAACCCTTACAAGTTATCCATTTCTAGACTCTTATCCAGCCCTAAACTCCAGCCCCCAAAACACAAATCTAGTAACAACAAGCTGATGCCAAAACTTCATCTTGTGAATGAGATTATGGCAATGACGTGCCGGTCAGAGAAGATTCCGTTGTTTCCATGCAGACTGTGATTTTTTTTCCAGTCATGGAATTGAGTCTTGCGTGTCCCAGATTTTCTTGGTATCATTAAAGTTGTGTTTGATTCATCAAGCATGACAGACATGCCAGCTGACCAGATGTTTTATATGTGCATTAATTTTACATACCGTATAACCACTCTCAGGTCAGGTCTTGAGATGGCAATAGTGGTTCAAGCATTTGGTCTACTGTCTGTTATAATAAACTAATGAGTGCAACTAGTCTAATATTGATTCCTCTACCATCTAATCCTTATACAGTATCAATACGTTAAAATTAACTTGTTTTCACCAGACAGACCTGTTATCTCTTATTCCTAGGATAGGTGATAAGTTGAAACCTTTGGGTTTTCCACCAATCAGGAGAAGCCAGCACTTTTATCCCTCTTAGAATGGATCAGCAATGCACATATACTGGGCTGTGCTCAGGGTTTTTTTGAATATGCAAATAGAGTCTGTGGAGCCTCTGTTAGGAGTCTCAAACACAGGACTAGCCAGATATCCCTCCAGGGAAGGACCCAGCCAAGGGGTGGCTCCTTGCGGAGAACACCATAACCACCATATTAAGTGGCCCTTTTAGTCAATATCCAGCTCTTTTACAAGCTTAGAGATATGACAAGGGAATACCAAGGCCAGGTATCCATCCACAGACAGCTGTTTCAGGGTGTTGCCCCTCATCAGTGTGGAGTAGGATTCTGGTTAGGTGGGAGCAAGGAATTCACTGTGTTGAGCGCTTTAGCCGGCTGCCCGCAGTGTTTTCTTGGACTGGTCTCCCTGAGATCAGTGAATGCTTTGTCAGGTTTTTTTTGGCAACCCATAGAGAAAAATAAATAAGTGTTTCGATGTCCGACATGCTGCACTATTTTGACACATGCCAGACAGCAAGTTATCACCTATCCAACAGATGGGCAATAACTTGTTTTCACCTGACATCTCAATAATTCTCTATTTTTTGTTCATTTGTCCTTCTGTGCTGTACAAATGTTCATACATTTCCACATTGCTCTGCTTATTGTCCTGGAATTGTTCTGCATTGGTGGCTTCCAAGAGAAGAGTTGCGAATGGAATGTTTTTTAAGCTGGTCGTGACAAATTTACCAGCAGATCTCCTGAGGACTGGCTTGTCCTTACTAAATTTTAGATGCTGGTGTGGGTGCTCTGAGGCATGTCTAGCCTTTGATATTATCCATTTCTTTCTGTAGAGGTTATGTGCACTATCCATAATTCAAAGGCGGGTGGAGGGTAGGGGTATGTGTCTGAAAATGTTTCCCTCTGTTTACGACTCCTCCTTGACTCTTTGTAAGAAGTGCATAGAAGACTGTATACTGTTTGAAGAAAATACCAGTTTTAAACATCCTCTTCCTTGTGAGTTGGCATTATTAGGTAGGCTTTCTGATGTATGACTCTATTATCAATCATTTTAATTACTGTATTGCTACTTTCAGTTGCTGTCTATCAACTCCTAATTCTAGTTCCACCCCTGTATCCATCTGACAAGCGTCATATTCTAATTTTTTTCGTGTGTTTTGTTGTAGTATGCTTTCATTCTGGCGATTGGTTTCACAGTCGTTTTCTTTTGTGACCCAGTTTCTTGACATATATATTTTTTACATTTTGCAATCACCTTGTGAGCAATGATTGGTACACACCTATTTTCCCCACCCTAAATATTCCTGTTTGTAAAGTAGTACAACACATTTATCCATCCTGCTGTGATGTTGTTTTAATTGTTT
Organism: Allobates femoralis; assembly: GCA_033576535.1. Lineage (NCBI taxonomy): Eukaryota > Metazoa > Chordata > Amphibia > Anura > Aromobatidae > Allobates > Allobates femoralis. The sequence goes on from JARQOC010000004.1 coordinate 450,067,026, forward strand.
TATCACCTCCATCCATCAGTTTTACACCCATATCTGCCAAAAGAGATTTGCAGAGTAGATTTGTACTAGACACTCTTTACTAGGGCTGATTGTGGAAGAAATAATTCTTTGCTTTACAAATTAGCAGCATGGAAAAGTCAATGAATGCCCAGCTCTTCTCCTTGTATTATTGAGGGTGGATGGACATGTGATGCATTGCGTGATTTACAGAATTGTGGATTCTTGTAAAGCAATGATCATGGTCGGATAGGTGAAAAATAACAAGCTTTTTTATACTTGCATGGTCTATGACCATAATAGTTGTTCTGTAGAATTGAATGTAATGGCGGCCCTGCCAGAGCTGGATATCAGGTGAGGAAAGAAAACTTTCTGCTAATCCTCACTTCTTGTAAACAAAACTATACTGTGGGGATATGGAAATAAATCCCAGTTTTATAGATTAGCTCTATAGAGCCAAATAGAGGCACAAAATCAGCAGAAACTGCAGACGGCAGAGTTTTGACTGATGACTATTGGAGTGTTGGGCACATAGTCCCCCCGCCTTGCCTATTGGTCACCATGGATTTAGACTCAACTAAAGAACTATCCAGCTGATACACTAATAGCCCCGTCACACGTGTCAACCATGGCTGCGATGTCGGAAGTGATGCTGCGGTATAGGTTGGATCGCCGCCAACATCGCTATTGCGGTGTCAGACGGTGCGATCCAGCCTAATCGCTGGTTGCAGATTGACAGGTTTACGTTCATCCTTGTAAACCTGTCAACCTGCGAAAAGCGATAAATCGCAGTTGCTTCGCGCTGTCACGCAGCACAACACACTTGCGATATCGCTAGCGACATCGCTGATGCGTCACTTTTCGGCGATGTCGCTAGCGATATTGACACGTGTGACAGGGCCTTAAAGGCCAACTGTTAGACATCACTGGGCTCCACATTAAGATATTGAGTTTTGCTTGTAGACCTGACCATTTTTTTTGGTGGCTTACAGTACACATGCTAAATTTGTTCATACTTCAAATGCTTTTCCATGAGGCTTAATAATTGATTGAAGCTATGAAAAAGATCAAGGATTTCTACACATATAATACAAAGTAATTGTGATTTCATAAAGTCACTTAAGTACTTATTCGGAGACATATCCTTATGTGCTTTCCTATGGTTTAAACTGTGCATGTGTCGGCAAATCCTGAATATGGTCATACTTGAATGCTTTCCCGTGAGGCTCAATAATTCAATACAACTTTGTTTTCTATTTTATTCTTAGGGATTTTTGATCTTTTTCATGAAGTCATTGTGATTAGACATGAGAGGACCCCGCAAAGTTCAGGTTCTGGGGGTTCAACCAGACTATAGACAAAGTTCTGTTCTGGACCCAAACTTGACCCAAAGTACCTCATTGGAAGTCACTGATTCAGCTGTCCACCAGCCATAAGCAAAGACCTTCCATGGGAGGGAGAATGGGGTATTATTCTTATTATTTATTTTTTTTATACACCCTACACTCGATAGTGCTGATTTTACTCCCAGTGCAAGCCATTCATACACTGCAAGTGGCTTGTACTGTGCACAGTGAAGCTTGCTCCAGTGGTTTGCATGAGTAAAGTACCCAAACTCAAGGGGAGGGAAGGGGGGAGTTCGGTAGGAACACCAAACTTTAAAGTTTGAATTTGCTCATTGCTAATTGTGCTAACTTTAGCAAGTCATTGACATTTTAGCTTTTTCTCTCTTTCAGTGTTAATGAACTATACGTAGATGACCCCGATAAAGAGAGTGGGGGTAAAATTGACGTGACACTGAACATCAGCATACCAAACCTCAACTGCGAATGTAAGTAAACCTTTCTTACGTTGCCTTCTCTTTAATATCGCATATGCTCCTCTACTGATCTTTCAAGGCTCATTTATATTACATTCTTCATGATGAGATGATTCTAATTTGTAGCTCATTTCACATCTATGCATGATGGTGTACGGACTCTTCTGAACCAAGTGTCACAGCCTCATAGACTTACATGAAGCTGTCATGCTCAGGTTAGAAAACCTGCAGCCAGTTCGTTCATTTTGGTCCATGCTCGGCCCAATTTGCACAGACAACTGAAGCTGTTCTGCTATATTGAGCAGCAGCGACGTGGTCATAGAGAGACTACTGGGGTCCCTGTTGATTGTGTCCATATTTGTTACATTACTTTCTCCAAGTACAAGTTTCTGGATGCACTTATAAGAGTCAAATGGTGAATTCAATATTGCATTTGCACCTTTTTTGTTTAGTGTTTGATATATTCAGCCTGTTATTTGCTCCAAGTGGTTTTTTTAATTTCTGCCTTTTTAAAGGTCTGTTCTATGTTTTCTCCTTATGCCCCAATGTAGGCATGGTTTTTATTCTCCAGATGTTTGCAGACTGTTCATCATTTGTGACTTTTTCATTAAATTTTTGCACAAATGTACTGGCACTTCCCCTACATACTGAATTTTTGGGGCATATTTTATGACATATTGGGGCATTCGACTTTTATGCTCTATAGAGACACCACATGGTTCAAGACAAAAATAAAGAACATCTTGGATATTGTGCAAAATCCATTAAGTAGGTGCACCATGTTGAAAAATTGGATGCAAATAAACATCAACAAATGCCATAAGGCAATACCAGAAAACTTAGGCCGGCTTCACACCACGGTTTTGTGGTGTCAGGTTCTGTACTGTTTTAATCCATTTGTCCCTATGGTGCCGGATTAGCCTTATTTGGTCTCCGGTTTTGTGCTTTTCCGGGAGGATCCAGTTGTGTTCGTTTTTTTGCATCGGACACAAAATTGGAGTCTGCATCATTTTTTTGTGTCCGATGCAAAAAACGAACAAAACCGGATCCTTCTGGATTTGGGGCGATCCAGCGCCAATAACTGGGAGTCTATGGGCGAAACAAACTGGATCGTTTCCAGATGCCTTTAACTGAAGAGCGGCAGCTCTGAAATGCAGCCGCACTCAATAAGCACCATGGACCGAGCAGCACGGCTGAAATTTCAGCACCACGGGCAGCTCCCCTGCACACATGGTGCTAAAATTTCAGCACTGGACAGCAGCAGGAACAAGCAGAAACGAATCCTGGAAAAAACAGGATCGGATGGCATATTTGCCCTCAGTTTCTGCACGTCCAGGGCTGGCAGGTTCTGTCTGGTGCATCCTGCAAAACACCAGACAGAACCTGACAGCTCCAAACCGTGGTGTGAAGCCGGCCTTACCTAAAAATCTGTCATCTTAGGAGTCATTTTACCTTTAACTTAACGATTAGAAGTGACTGAAATGAAAGGTCTATGGCAGTGTGAAAAGTCCATGATGCCCTAAATAACTAAAGCTAATACTTTCATTACTCAGTCAATACTCCTATGACCGTATGTATGCATTCATTAAGGAGCATGTTTTTTTTTTTCTCTGAGAAATTTAAATCATATTTTTTATGAAGGAAATAATTTACAATACAGGATATCATTGAGTATGTCAATTTTATCATCATTCTCCCCAAGGAGTGGTATAGAGTACAGAAAGGACTTTCTACTTCTTTGACATATATTAAAAATTGTGCTGCCAGAAAGTTTCTTAAGTTTCCTGACCCTTTCCATAAAATATTACGCTACTAGTACGGTAATTATCAGGTACTTTAGTGCGCTTTCTCCATAGAATAGACTAGTAGTTGAGGGCTTCTCATTGTTTGCACACTCCATTTTTAACCTCAAAGCCAAAAGTTGGTCCTTATTCATCAAGGAGTTCTCCCCAGTTTTATAGCATAAAACTCCTTGAAATGTTTTAACATTTGTGTTCCCCTCAAAGTTGCGCTACAATTTTTTAACTTCTGGCCTTTTCACGCTAGTCTCCTCCAAAGTGGGTGAAGCCTGGACTGAGTGCGGTGAAGCCCACTCCTCAAATTTATCATAATTTGTGCCAGAAATGTATGCCAACAAAAGAATATAGCAGCACTCTGTAATCACTAAGATGTAGGCGACATTGAGTATATTAAATTTTGATGTATTACTGCCATATAAAATATACCTAAAAAATGTAGGTACTTGGTGCATATATTGGCCAAGTCATGAGCGCTCACCACCCATAAGGCATACCTTTCTTTGATGGGACCCTAACTTAAGAAATGTGTGCCAGATCCTGGATGTAGTATTATTTCTGGTGGAGGTGCACAGCAGTTTATGATAAGGCAAATTCATTGAGATGTGAGCCTCTAAATCAGGGATGGGAACGTACGGCTCCGGCCCGCGATGTGTTCTGATCCGGCCTGCAGACACTCTGGCTATTTTGTGACCGTGGGCTCTTTAATTCCTCGGATGTGCGTGCTAGTGTTATGTCCGACGTGCAACATTGCCAGCGTGTAAGAGTGCTGTGTTGGAGGAGCTGCTGCGCTCTCCAGCTACCTGCTAAAGCCACTGAAGTGTCTGTGCAATCAGCTCCTGCCAGCATCCTAGGTCACATGGTCACAAGTCTTTCCGCCTCCTTCTAGGTCAGTAAACATTTAGGCGACAAAATAAATAAAAGCTTTGTGTTCTGCTGAATGATGATCTCCAGGCAGTGCAGGGTCAAGGCGCGTTAAGCCCAGGTCACACATAACAAGATCGTTGGCAAGATCATTGTAACGTCACAGGTTTTGTGATGTAACAGCGATCTCGCTAACCATCTCATTATATGTGACAGCAACGATCAGGCCCCTGCTGTGAGATCACTGATCGTTACAAAGCGCTCTGGGTCATTGTTTGGTCGTTGCGCTCCCGCTGGGAACGCTGCATCGCTGTGTTTGAAAGGGACAGCGACCAACGATCTCAATACTACACTCGAGTGACAATTCCCAACCACCTCTGTATCATTCCGGATCGTTGCTGAAGTCACTGGTAAAATCTGACTGTTTGACATCTCACCAGCGACCCCAAAGTGACGTACCAGCCATCCCTACAGGTCGTATCGTTGTCGGGATCGCTGGTGCGTCGCTACGTGTGACGGGACCCTTAGTAGCAAAAGGGAGATGCATCCAAAAGCAGCAGAGCCAAGGGAGGGAGATACAAATCATGTTACAATCATATATGACCATATTGATTTTTATCTACCTTCCCTTGGATGTGTTGCTTAATGCATCTCCTTTTTGTTCTGGCCCTGTGTACCACTCATGCGCTGTATTCCTCAGGCTCCGTGTACTCCTGCGCTGTATTCCTTAAGCTCCGTGTACTCCTGTGCTGTATTTGTCAGGCTCCGTGTATTCACGCGCTGTATTCCACAGGCTCCGTGTACCATTTCTGCGCTGTATTCCTTACGCTCCATGTACTCTGTGCTGTATTCCTCTGGCTCCGTGTACTTTGTGCTGTATTCCTCAGGCTCCGTGTACCACTCCTGTGCTGTATTCCTCAGGCTCCGTGTACCACTCATGCGCTATATTCCTTTCAGGCTCCATGTACCACTCATGCGCTGTATTCCTCTGGCTCCATGTACCACTCATGCACTGTATTCCTCAGACTCCGTGTATCACTCATGCGCTGTATTCTTTAGGCTCCGTGTACCACTCATGCGCTTATGCCTCTGGCTCCGTGTTCTCATGCATTGTATGCCTCAGTTTCTGTGTGCTCTGCGCTGTATTCCTCAGGTTCCGTGCACCCATGCGCTGTATGCCTCTGGCTCAGTGTACCCATGTGCTGTATTCCTCTGGCTCAGTGTACCCATGTGCTGTATTCCTCTGGCTCAGTGTACCTCCAGCCCCGCGCCGGCGAGCCGTCAGGCGGCATCACTGCCGGGGTGTCTGAAAACACCAGCGGCGATGCAGGACAATCAGAGCCTGTGGCTCCCATCGCCTGACAGGTCGCCGGCGCCCGGTTGCATGGGGCGATGTGTGCACATCGCCCCATGATGGTCGCCTGGTTTCAGAGCACTGGCGACGCTCCAGCACCGCCGACATCGCCCCTTTACGTGAGGCGACGTAGGGGGATGACGCCGGCGATAGGCCACGCCCCACGTTGCCTTTGTAATGGGCGGCGATGTCGCCCCGTGTGGCTTAAGGCTATGTGCGCACATTGAGTACTTAGTGCAGAAAATGTTTGTACAAAATCTGCGTCTCTTGCCAGAAAAATGCACCAAAAAACATAATGCGTTTTTAATGATTTTCAGCAGTACTGCTTGAACTGAGCAGTTTTGCAGCCTTTCAGCAGCATTGCTTGGACTGAGGGGTCCTGCAGCTTTTCAGCAGCATTGCTTGGACTGAGGGGTTCTGCGGCATTACTTTGTCTGAGGGCTATGTGACATTACTTGGTCTGAGGGCTCTGTGGCATTACTTGGTCTGAGGGGTTCTGCGGCATTACTTGGACTGAGGGTTCTGCTGCATTGCTTGGACTGAGGGCTTCTGCGGCATTGCTTGGACTGAGGGCTTCTGCGGCATTGTTTGGACTGAGGGTTCTGCGGCATTGCTTGGACTGAGGGGTTCTGCGGCATTGCTTGACTGAGGGGTTCTGCTGCATTGCTTGGACTGAGGGCTTCTGCGGCATTGTTTGGACTGAGGGGTTCTGCGGCATTGCTTGGACTGAGGGGTTCTGCTGCATTGCTTGGACTGAGGGCTTCTGCGGCATTGTTTGGACTGAGGGGTTCTGCGGCATTGCTTGGACTGAGGGGTTCTGCGGCATTGCTTGGACTGAGGGGTTCTGCGGCATTGCTTGGACTGAGGGGTTCTGCTGCATTGCTTGGACTGAGGGGTTCTGTGGCATTACTTGGACTGAGGGGTTCTGCTGTATTCTTTGGACTGAGGGGTTCTGCAGATTTTCTGCATATTGCTTGGACTGAGGGGTTGTGCAGTATTTCTGCAGAACTGCCTTGACTGAGGGGTTGTGCAGCTTTTTAGCAGCGCTGCTTGGACTGAGGGGTTGTGCAGCTTTTTAGCAGCGCTGCTTGGACTGAGGGGTTGTGCAGCTTTTTAGCAGCGCTGCTTGGACTGAGGGGTTGTGCAGCTGTTTAGCAGCGCTGCTTGGACTGAGGGGTTGTGCATCTTTTTAGCAGCGCTGCTTGGACTGAGGGGTTGTGCAGCTGTTTAGCAGCGCTGCTTGGACTGAGGGGTTGTGCATCTTTTTAGCAGCGCTGCTTGGACTGAGGGGTTGTGCAGCTTTTTAGCAGCGCTGCTTGGACTGAGGGGTTCTGCAGCTTTTTAGCAGCGCTGCTTGGACTGAGGGGTTCTGCAGCTTTTTAGCAGCATTGCTGACAATCCAGTGTGCAGTTAGTGTTTACCTTACAAAATTAGTGTGAACATTTTTCTTCTCTTCTTAGTGGTGGGTCTGGATATTCAGGATGAAATGGGCAGACATGAAGTTGGACACATTGATAACTCTATGAAAATCCCACTGAATAATGGAAATGGATGTCGATTTGAAGGTCGCTTTACTATAAATAAGGTAAAGTGTTTGTGCTATTCTTACTAATGTCCCTTTTCTTGCATGTAGTATGAGTAGGTGCTAGTGTTTTACTACAGGCTCCATCCTTAGTGATTTGTGTAACACATTCCTCATTTACAGCCATGTTGATATAAACTGTGTATTTATATTGTTTAATCCATTCTGTGGCGGAGACTATGTGGAATTCCTGACATAACCAAGCTATGTGTTCACTGTTACTAATTCTATGTGGGGTTACAAATTATGTCTGGATGAGTTGTTAATAATTCATAATATATGGATGTGGGTTATGTGAAAGCTCATGCCATAATATGGGTGGGTCATAAATCCTGCTTGAACAATTGTACACCACCTGATAGAAATTATTCGTGGTGATGTAATAGTCTGACGAATTGTAGCGGAGCCAAGTCTGCAAGTCCCTTCAAAGCCTCCAGGAACCTGAATGCTGGGGATTCCAGGTAGATTTTAATGGTTAGGATGGTAATGATTCCCAATCACTTGAAGTAAATGCTATTTCATTTTGTACCCATCATGAGAGGTTCCAAAAAAATCTTTTTTTTGGCCAACAGTATTGGCTCAATGGAATTTTGACAGTTAACTACTAAGTGGATTCACTGCAGTTTCCAGATATGGTTGGCATTGGGTGGTCCATACATGTCACTCCATCTGGGGGGTGTACATTTATTTTCAATAGATCAGAGGTCACTCCTCGAGTCAGTCTGCTGGAGATGAATGAACCACCCAATGAGCACTATCAACTCTTCCAATCTGGTGGGAAATAACCCAAAAAATAAAAAAAATATGTTTGTGTCTGTATATAAATGGGTAGTAGAAGTTCACAAATCTATTGTTACCGTTGGTTGGTTTTAGGTGCCTGGAAATTTCCATGTATCCACACACAGTGCCACAGCTCAGCCTCAGAATCCTGACATGAGCCACTTCATTCACAAGCTAAGCTTTGGGGATACTTTACAGGTAAGCATGCACATCGGCTGATTTCTGCCCTACTGTTTAGTGGATCAGGAAAAATCACTGTGATTAAAAGATTTGTCCAGTGGGTTCACAGTACCAACTGTGGAGGAGTAGCGCTGTCCGGGAAGTGAGTATACATTTTCATGTGTTCTTCACCCCACCCTGAGCCCATTACCAATAAACGTTTCTAGTTGGGGACAACTCCTTTAAAAGGTTGCAGGTACACATTTTTTTTTTTTTTTATCAGATCTTTTTTTATTAAAGAATTTTGTCATGTCATACAGCAAGGAAATAACAACAAAACTAAAAGAAAACATACAAAACTGTCCCCACAGTTGTCCAGCCGCCACACTATCCCTCCCCCAGTCCCTTCCCATCAACATATCCCATCCACTGGTACAATATTTCGGACCGCTCTGCTTACTGGTTACACCTGCAAAGTACAGATCAAAATACTTAACGTCATTCCTTCGTTGCACATTTTTAGTTAGTAATCTATATATGCACTGTAGCCATCAATCAAATATTATATTGCAAACAAACATCAAATTATAGGTAGTCCTTTAAGGACGCATAGTATTTAGGATAGCTATAATGTGATATCCATGATATACATTCCATTTTCCCCAAATTTTATCAAATTTACACAGGGCCTTGTGTTTTCTCTACACTCCTTCCTCCAACCTGATCAGAAGACGCATCTTATCCAAAAACTCCTGAAGTCTAAAGGCCCTGCCATACGCATCAATCTGGCCTGCGATGTCGGAAGCGATGCGCGGGTGCGCTCTCGCTTCCGACTTCGCAGGCCAGCTGTCACACGGCTGGATGTTGCCGGTGACACAGTGGTGATGCGGGTGGAGCCCAGCCCAGCGAGCGATCCTCAGCAACACTGCGGAATAGGCTGGATCGCCGCTGACATTGCTATTGCGGTGTCAGACGGCGCAATCCAGCCTAATCGCTGGTTGCAGATTGACCGGTTTACGTTAATGCTGGTAAACCTGTCAGCCAGCGACCAGCGATAAATCGCAGTTGCGTCGCACTGTCACACCGCACAACTCACTTGCGATATCGCTAGCGACATTGCTGAATGTGTCACTTTTCAGCGATGTCGCTAGTGACATTGACATGTGTGACAGGGCCTTAAGAGACAAGGGATCCAGCCAGTGTGCACCTATAAGTTTCATGACCTGATAGAGGGCTCGTTTTAGTGCTACTCCTTCATCTTTACTACACTCACTCATACTTACATAGCCCAACACGCATACAATAGGTTGCAGTGGAAGATCACAGTCAAATACTGCATTGATGTTCCTTATGCAATCAGCCAAAATAATATAACATGCCTGCAGGTCCAGAACATATGAATAAGATCTGCCCCCTCATCCCCACATTTTGGACATACACTATCCCCTCTTGCACCAATGTGTTGTAAGAATTAAGGAGTTCTATATACCCTGTGAAGTAAATATAACTGTGATAGTCTCTGGGCCTCACGAGTGGACAGAAGAGGGATACTCTCCACAACATCTTCCTGTTGGTCAGAATTAATAGTTCCAATGTCCCGCTCCCATCTATCCTTAACCACTAGGGGCCTGTCCCATTGGAATTGTTGCATTAATATTCCATAGAGTCTAGAAATCACTCCTTTTCCCCCACTATGGCATAAGAGTGTGTTGAATAGTAAATGATGTTGAATTTTACTGTGTAAGTGCCATGGCTGCACTGACCATGCATGCCTCAAATCGAGATAGAAGTAAAAGGTAGTTTGTGGAATAGAAAACTCATCCTTCAGCTGCTGAAAAGCGGGTACACATTTAATGTGATTTTAGGCACCACTGCAGTTAATGAGTTATTTGATACTTGATGATTACATAAGATGCAGTTATCCAATATGTCATGTCTTGAGTTTTCAAGCTAATGAAGTTTTTCTTTTCGAAGATTATGTGAATAATAAATTCCAGTATGTCATGTCTTCAATTTTATAAATGCCATCTCAATGATTTCTGGGACAGTTTCCATCCAGTTTTCTTTTTTTTCGCCTGGTCCTCTTGCTTCTTTTTTAAGGTTTTACATCAGTTTGTTCCAGAAGCTTTAAGAATTATTCCACAGAACAACACTAAGAAAAGAATACTATATGTATAAACCGTGATACTGGTTTCTATAGAAAGCTGCAGTAGACCTACCCCATTCGCAGGAATAAGTGGTTTGTGTAGAATAGTGTAATATATCGCGTAATTTAGGATTAGAACGTTTTAAAGGAGTTGTCTGAACAAATGGTTAATTTGCAAATGGAGACCCACGGGGATATCCTCGTCCCTCAACCCCGCTCAAGCACTAGGGAACTGACTGGCTCCAATGGACTAGAGGTGATACTGTCAGGTCACTGCAAGTGGAGAGCCATAGCGGTATACTGACCCCTGAACCTTACTCCAGCACTAGGGCACCACCTGGCTCCTATGGACAAAAAGGGATACTGTCAGGCCACTGCAGGTGGAGAGCCATGGTGGGTATACTCGCCCCTGAAACTTACTCCAGCACTAGTGCACCACCTGGCTCCTATGGACAAAAATGGATACTGTCAGGCCACTGCAGGTGGAGAGCCATGGTGGGTATACTCGCCCCTGAAACTTACTCCAGCACTTGTGCACTGACTGGCTCCTATGGACAAAAAGTGATACTGTCAGGTCACTGCAGGTGGAAAACCATGGGGGTTATACTCGCCCCTGAACTCTGCTCCAGTACTAGTGCACCGACTTGCTCTATGGACTAAAAGTGATACTGTCAGGTCACTGCAGGTGGAAAACCATGGGGGTTATACTCGCCCCTGAACTCTGCTCCAGTACTAGTGCACCGACTTGCTCTATGGACTAAAAGTGATACTGTCAGGTCACTGCAGGTGGAGAGCCATAGCAGTATACTCTCCCCTGAAAGTTACTCCAGCATTAGCACACCGACTGGCTCCTATGGACAAGAAGTGATACGATCAGGTCACTGGTGATATTATCAGTTTCAGTGGAGTGGGGAGTGGACTGCATGGGCGAATATAATAGTCTTCTTTTATAGCTCCCAACTGGCAGATTAAACATTCGAGTGGAAAACCTCTTTAAGGCCTCATTCACATGTCAATAATTGTCTTCAGAGTGTGTATGCCAAAATCTGGAGTTGAATATACAGTGAAAAACTGTAATTGAAAGATTGAGACCTGTTCTGTGTTTTGGAGAGACACCTGGTTTTAGTATATAAATAATGATGAAATACTGATGTGTGAATGCGGCCTAAGAAGGATCTATAACAGATTTAATAATATAAACTGTATACATTTTTAAAATGTCTCTCTTGGACGTGGAAGGGTAGGTGACCGTGTACTTACTGTGAAAATCCACGCCAGGTTGAATTTACAATCCTCTGAAAAAGATTTATAACAGCAGCTAGAGATCATCTTAATGTTGGGCAACAAAACTTTCAGAAAAGGTTATGCAGCTTGCATGAGATGGCTTTTTTTCAATGTAAGTCATTTTAAGGCTCCTTTAACATCAGCTTTTTTTGCTGATTGCGGCAGATTTACCGCATCCGCCGTTTAACGGTTGCACTTGCGGCAAGCCCCATGCACTGTCTATGGGGCTTGTGGCAAGTGCAGTATTGCCGCGATCCGGCAGTTGTGGCCGTGAAAAAACGCACTGCAAGCAGCGTTTTTTTTTTCACGGCCACAAGTGCTGGATTTGCCGCATCCGACAGAACCACACTCGCCGCACTGGACCGCAAGCCCCATAGACAATGCATGGGGCTTGCCGGATCGGCGCCCCTAGTGCGAATGTTAGCCGGCAGATGCAGTCAATCTGCTGGATCTGCCACACATCAGTGAAAAAAGCTGATGTGAAAGGGGCCTAAGCTGTATATTCACCAATGTGTGCAGTCTGCATTATGAAATCGATGAACAAATTAAGCTTCAGCTCAAGAAATAAATCACAGATTATCTCTAAGAACAGAATGTAGAAACAGAAGGAAGTAATCAGCTCACCACGGTGATCCCAGTCTCCACGGGCCTGCGTCCTGACACCGCAACAACGTATATTTACAAAGAAGTAATGGTCCAGCTCCCTGTCACGGGTGGCACGGATGACAGGGTAGAGGCCACGCGCAGACGGTCCCAGCGTTTGGCCAATCAGCCATAATGTTTGAGGACGGTCCGTCTTTCAGGGGCATTTACCTTCTGTGTAGATAGAGAGAAGGTATGATAAGATCTCCCTATCATGGGGAGACGGCTGGGAAGGTCTTGTGCTCGGTCTGGTTTCTACACCAGTATTCTGGGTCACTAGGACCCAGCAGGTTCTTCCCACCTTTATAAGGAGTTTCATTGCCCTCCCTCGGTGCAGGTGATATTTCCTTGTGCACTCATTATCCTTGCTCCAGCAGAAGCTGAGGTTGTGGAGGTTGCTGTGCTCTGCTGCAAGATAAGTGTTTTCTTTCCCCATTGTCTGTTTTTCCTTGTGTTTGTCTTTAGTTGTTAGTGGAGGGGTCTAGTGAACCTCTCCATCTGATCCTTAGATAAGGTAGTGCTAGGATCAGAGAGGGACGAGGTTCGTGGTCGGCGACAGTTGAGGAAACTGTATAGGGACGTCAGGGCAGACAGGGTCAGCCCCAGTAAGACTAGGGGTCACCCTCTCCTTCTTGTGCCCATAGCTTTAGGGACTCCTTATTCCCCCCCCCCGTCGTTGTCCTACGCTGAGTGTCTCTCCCGCTCCCAGCGTGACACTCCCAGAGTTAGGCTACCTTCACATTTGCGTTCCCCTCCGCCTGCGCACAGATCACAAATGACATTGAATGGGTGCGCACGGTCATACGCACCACTGTGCACTCCCATTATAAAGATAGGGGCTTGCGGTGCTGCGGTCACATTGCGGATCCCCTCCGCAGAACGCTGCGGAAGGGAACGCAAATGTGAAGGTAGCCTTAGATATGCATAAATGTATTAAATCTTCATCAGGCTCCCCATATACAGCAAGTTTAATACTCAATTAACATGCATAAAATAGGGCAAGAAGCGTCGCGAGGCAACGCGTTTTGGACCGAAGTCTTTTATCAAGCCTGAAGCGTGCAAAAAAACACAAAAAATGCGCATAGTGTGAACGTAGCCTTAAACAGACCTTTACAAACAGTCTTTTGGTCTTTTTTTTAATATTTCGTTTTTATTAGCATTTTCCAAGAAAACAAAATATTATAATAACAAAGCAGAACATATATTCACATGCACATATGGATCATAAAGCATTCCACTTAACAGTGAACACAATTGTTTCCTGACAGGGAGCTAATTATCTACTTACCAGTATTAATCAAACATAGTTATGCCATATTTAGATCTTTAATTACCCAGAGTAACCTTCAAGTCTTTTAGCAAATACCAATAAGGCTGGGTTCACATTTGCGGACCCCTCCGCAGCGTTCTGCAGAGGGGATCCGCAATGTGACCGCAGCAGCCGCCAGCTCCTATCTTTATAATGGGAGCGCACAGTGCTGTACTTGACAGCGCAGGACCGTGCGCACCCATTCACTCCCATATGTGATCTGTGCGCAGGCGGACGCCTGCGTACAGATCACACAGTCTCGTCTGCACCAGGAATGCAACATGTCGCGTCCCTGGTGCGGACGAGACTGTGTGATTTGTGCGCAGGCATCCGCCTGCGCACATATCACTTATGGGAGTGAATGGGTGCGCACGGTCCTGCGCTGTCAAGCGCAGCACCGTGCGCTCCCATTATAAAGATAGGAGCTGGCGGCCGCTGCGGTCACATTGCGGATCCCCTCTGCACAACGCTGCGGAGGGGTCCGCAAATGTGAACCCAGCCTTAGAATCCTTAAATGGAGAGACCGTTCTAATCAATTTGTCCGGAGGCAGTATCGAGGATATAAACGATCTCCATGTATTGAAAAATGTCTTCGTCCATATATCCTTTTTCCTTTCAGCCCTCTAGTCTTTCACTTTACATAATGTCTTTCAACATTAGTATTATATCTGAGGCAATAGGACATGATTTACTTAACCATGCCCGTAATATAAGTTTCTTGGCCGCAATCGCGATGAGATGTAGTAATCTAGCGGATTTCCCCTCCTATGGACACATGGACCTCTTTGTATTTCCATTAATGTAGTTTTCTCATAAACAAAGCTAGTCGCTTATCCATGGGAAAGGTGATAAGTGGTAGATTGTTGCAGGTCCTAACATTAGAATCCTCCGCATTCACAAGAGTCCCTGGTTTTAGTAGTACAGTGTTTGTGTATGCACAGTGCCTTTCCATTCAAGGTGCATAGGACTGATGGGAAATTTGTGTCAGACCCATAGACTTTAAAAGCGCACTGTTGTTGCATTTAAATAAGGGACACAGTACCCCTGTTCTCATGTATGATAAGCCTCATAGTAATAGGTTCCCAGAGTGATCTAACTCTTATCACATATCTTATCCACAGATAGATGACAAAAAATGTTTTCCAACATCAAAACTTTAGCGGGGTGTTCCAGTTTCAGAAAACCTCTGTATACAAAATGTGTTATACTCACCCTCCCAGGTCCAGTAATGAGTCTCCACTGCTGCTCCCATTAGTTGACATCATAAACTGCAGAGCTCAGCCATTGGTTATGCTGTCGACCTGACCTCAGCACTGCGGACCATACCAGACAATGGAAAAACATGGGAAGTTTGATGCTGGATACAAAAAGTGTAGGGGAATTATAGTTAGTTGTGCTTTGTAAAAAAAAAAAAAAAAAAAAAAAGGACAAATAAATGAGAGGGGTTTTCTAGAAAGCCCCTTTAATGGTAAATATATTAAAATGTGTAGGCTGTAGTTCTATTGCAGCAATATCATTTCTTTCTGCTATGAAGCCTGGAACATCCGAGTGCTTTACTTCAGACAATATACTTTTCTGGAACATTACTGTTTACTCAAAGACTAGTTTGTGATTAAATCGCCTGAAGCAATTGCGTCACCAGAACAATGCTGGCACTGGTTTATTAAGGATGTGGCAAGATACGGTCATGTAAGCTCAAACTTAATGCAATCATGGTGATCTTTTTTAGTTTTCCTACATCAATGGGAGTGAGTACAGTCTGAATGTGCGTCTTGTGCTGATGGTGTTTGGATGAGCTCAATATGTGACCTCAATAAGTGAATGTTTATTGTGCCACCTATGTTATCTAACCTTTCCATCCACCCTGAGACACTCCCAAGCTTTAAGGATATTTTATGTGATGTGTTATATAAGGAGATCCTAATCTGGAATACACAATAGCCATCCAGCCGGAAAGAGGGAAGAATTGGAAGCCTTGAGTTTCCTCAAATTGTGTGTGTATGTGCACACTGATGAGCGATGAGAGGTGAATATCATTGCTTATATCATACCGGTGTCCCCTATCAAGAGGTTGGGGGATTCGTGATGGGGAGCAGGGTTGCCAACAATCCTGAAGTTTCAGGAGAGTCTATAACAAATAGAGCACTTTTTTGCCCTGTCCTTTGAAAAAATTTGAAGACGTCTGATTTTTTTTTTTTTTTTTTGAAGCTGAAAAACTTATTCAAATTATATTGACTGTAATTATCGTTATTATAGTTTAACAATTTACAGTGAATGCAGCTGATGTTTCATACACATCAGGATTCTGGGCTGTAGACGTGGATCATTTATCATAATGACTTATTTAAGTCCGAGATTTTTTGATGAGCTGTCCGGAAAATAAACCAGTCAAGGTGGCAACCCTGATGGGAAGTACAGCTGCTTAATGTGATCTGGGTCATTTAAGTCCTCTCACTAAAAACAGCTGACTCTTCATTCTCAACCGAATCCCAACATATATTTGCGCACTCATAAATTTATGGTAGAATCACCGGCTGTAGTCCAACGTAGTCGAAACCCAGCTATCATGCTGCCAGACTATGGTGGAGCATTTTTCAGGCAGGCACACACTGTCATCTTCCCCCCAGTAAAGGCCCTGTCACACATAAAGAGATCGCTAATGAGATCGCTATTGGGTCACGAAATCCGTGACGCAACAGCGCTGTCGTTCTGTGTGACACGCACCAACGATCTGGCTCCTGCTGTGAGATCATTGATTGTTACACACTGCTCTGGGTCATTCCTGCGTCGTTGTGCTCCCACTGGGAACGCTACATTGTTGTGTTTGACAAAGATAATGAGCAACGATCTCAATGCTACGCTATGGAGAGAAAATTCAGAACGACCTGGGTATAATTCTGGATCGCTAGTGTGTCATTTTTCACATCGCTGGTAAGATGCCTGTTTGACATCTTACCAGCGATGTGTAAACGACGCACCAGCGATCTCTGCACATCGGGATCGCTGATGCAGGCCTCAATGGTACTGTCACACGTGTCGATGTCGTTCTGACGCCACGGACTAGCCGTCGCTCAGATGTCGCGCGATTATCGCTGGTTACATGTTTACACGTGTCAATTTGTGATACCAACGATCCGGCGATTCAGCGACTTCGCAACCATGCGAGCGATAATTTTTTGTTGCTGTTCCGAGTCACACAGCAGAGATTTTACTTTCAATTTGGGCGATCTTTGTGACACGTCATTCATGTAGGCGTAGTTAGTACAGGATGTTTTTCCACGCCCCTGCCTGTTTTTTTTAATATGGCCTTTGCGAAGTGTGTTGCCAGGCTCCTGCTTTAATACTTTTAAACCAAATATTATGTGTCGTTCGGGCGTGCAATGTGCATGTCCTGAATATCGGTATATGAGCCGGTGTTCTATTGGGCTGTCAGATTTAGGTCATATTGACACGGCACTATTCTCTAGTTTAAAATTCCTCCAATCAGTGCAGAGGAGGCAAGGCCGGGAAATCTGCAAGGTCCGCCCATGTCAATCTTTCAAGATTGCTGAGCGAACAAATTTCATCGCTGACCAGGTGTCACACAGAGCGATGCACAAGCTCTACTGAGCGATCATTGCCAGGTTTTCGGGCAGGCTAATAAACCTGCAATCAGCGATCAAGCGAAAAATCACTGGTTGCACCTACATGTCACACGCGACGATGTCGCTCATGCGTCATAAAATCGACGGATAGTCTGTGACGTCTGAACGACATCGCGGGCGACATCGACACGTGTGACAGGGCTATAAGAGTTTTTCAGACATTGCAGGTGGCTTTGCCGGTGATGTCAACTCCCATCATTCACAGAAGGGAGCCGACTCTTTTCATGCAGATCGGCATGAACAACTCATCATCACTATTGGTACCTTTACACGCCGCGACGGCAGGCTGGATACATCGCGCTACTTCACGTGCACGAGCACGCTCAAACGGCTACAAACGGTCAACGCACCCTCTTTACACGCCGCCATAAGGTGCGCTACGCCACGCTACATCTGTAGCTAGCTACATCGCCGGGTGTGTCAAGTAGCCAGCTGTAGCTTAGCGTACCACGTTTACACAGAGCTACAATAAGCTACTATGGGCGGACCTGGTACAGCAGGGACAGCACATAGGCGTGCCACAATCGTGGATTACGAGCCGTCCGTACGCTGATAGGACAGCGCAATATCATCATGATTGGCCAGGCATCGCAGGAGGCTGAGAAATACAGCACGCTCTAGCGATTGTGTAGTGTGACTGGTCAGCTCCTTAAATATGCCGCCCTAGGCAGCGACTACCAATCGTCATGCAGGAGCTTCCTCCAATGATCGGTGATGGGGCGTGGTAACCCGGAGCCTGGGACACGCCTTAGCTACATTGCAGCTACAGCCCCGGGTGTCCGGAGTTCCCTTCCGTTGCTTCTTTACACGCCGATACAGCTCGCTACCATCGGCGATGTAGCCATCAGTTTTCGAGCAGAGCCCATAAACAGATGTATCTGTCGCCGGCTGTAGCGTCGCGTCTTCAGACGCCGCTACGACGGGCTACATTGACGCTACAAGCTACATTTGTAGCCTGTAGCGGCGTGTAAAGGTACCATCTGGGATATTTAAGGCAGAAAGTAAGTGAAAGATTTTAAATGTAAAGGTACCGTCGCACACGGCAATATTGCTAGGCAATTTCACTGGCAATTTGCTGGTTGCAGTGAAATCATGGACACATTGTTCTATCTTGTTGCTGTGTACAACTGTAACAATGTGTCCATGATTTCACTGCAACCAGCAAATTGCCAGTGAAATTGCCTAGCAATATTGCCGTGTGTGACGGTACCTTTAATGTTTTTTAATCCAGAAAGATGGGAAAATATAAGAAATGATCGTTTTTGGCAAAAACACATTGGCATCTACACATTCAGCATCTACAAAATTGCAGGTCTAGAGTGATTTTCCCAGTTTGTACTGGTTAGGTAAGTGGTCTAAAGAAGAATAACTAATTAATAAAATGCAGCCTGGTCAATGTCATGATCATTGATTTGCATTGGGTGTGAATGTGATCCCATCTGGTCCGATCACTGAGAAATTCAGTAACACACATTGCTGCTAAAGCGAATGTTGGCTATGATAGAAAAAATGATCAATCTCCTTTTATTTGCACACTTTATGGCCTGGATTTTAGAACTTGTTGCACACATGCAGGGCTAACCAATCCTCCTGAGATGTCCTAAGATGATACTCGAAGTGTACGCACTTTTATGAAAATATACTAAAATGTTTTCTCCACAGTCTAAGACCAGAATTCAACAGTCCTTTATGGCTAACACATGCTTTCTTTTGGTTAATATTTATTATTATTATTATTATGAATTTATATAGCGACATTAGTTTGCCATGGCGCTTTACATATGGATAGGGCAGACAAAGAGGAGTACAATATATGTGGACGAGGACAAGTACAGTATGTGTAAGAGAGTAAACTAATAAGCTCCTAAAACCAAGCAGACTGCCATTTTGTAGTGGCCCAGGAAAGAGAAAACACGGTCTCTGGTTGCCATGGTGACTGCTCTGTGTCTAGGAAAGTGAAAGCACAGTCTCTGGTTGCCTTGGTGACGGCTCTGTCAGTTGCTCCTGTTGTTGTTGATCTCTCTCTATGCGGTGGCCATTACTAGTGTAAGGATTACAGCAGAGCCAGTGCAAGCTATATGGGCCTTTAAAGTTGTTTGCAAGCCTTGTTGTGTGGACTAAAGACTTTATCTTGAACTGAGCAAGTGTCCAGCATCTGAGGAGAGGCTGAGGAGATGTTCCCCCTGATGGAGCGAGTGATTGGCGTCCAGGAAGGCCGTGAGTGACTGCGAAAGGAGAGGCGGCGTCTTGTGCCATCCACATTGGGAGGATCCTGACAAGGAGGCTGAGGAGATGCTCCCCCTGATGGAGCGAGTGATTGGCGTCCAGGAAGGCCGTGAGTGACTGCGAAAGGAGAGCCGGCGTCTGGTGCCATCCACATTGGGAGGATCCTGACAAGGAGGCTGAGGAGATGTTCCCCCTGATGGAGTGAGTGATTGGTGTCCAGGAAGGCCGTGAGTGACTGCGAAAGGAGAGCCGGCGTCCGGTGCCATCCACATTGGGAGGATCCTGACAAGGTCCTGGCAAGCCCTGGAAAAGAGTGCTCCACAGATTGCACCCCAAGCTTACAGAACTAAAGTACTAGACATGTGAATCTGGCATTGGCTGGTAAGCTGCCAAATTCTGTTGTTTTACAATACGTTTTTCTTTTGCGCAAAAGGTTTTTCTTTTCTTTTTCTTTTTCTGGACTTGCTGCAGCCCACGTGGAAAATACACCGGTGTAAAGCTACATTTTGAGGTTGATGGTACCATAGTTTTGAGATACCCGGGTATCCCTGTGCTAAGTGTATAGCCAGCATTGATATAGTGTAATGTATTGTTATTAGCTGTGATAAGTTATACTCAGTGTGCCATCTCAGAGGTCCCATCAGACCGCCCACAGTTGATGTACATAGCCTTTAGTTAAGTTAAATCCTTGATAAGTCTAACATGTAGGTAAATTTGTTCCTGGTTCTGAGTGTGATTTACATACCCTGGGAACTCTGAGATCGGTGCATTGATGTCGACTAACGCTGAGGGTGTTAAACTGTTATTGGTAATATTTTAAGGGGATTTTGAGACTTTTACATTCCTTACTGAACCATACTTTGATCCCCATATCAGTAAAAATACTGTTGTTTATTCCTGCCTCTGTCTCAGTCTGTGACTCACTGGATCTTAATAGGACCTCCGGTCATTACATATGTGTGGACAGTCAAATCACACAGGTACAGGAGGAGAGAGGACCCTGTCCGCGAGGGCTCAGTCTTAGAATTTAATTGTGCTTACTTGTCTTTCAGGTTACAAACATTCACGGTGCATTTAATGCCTTGGGAGGAGCAGACAAACTTGCCTCAAATGGTACGAAAAGTCAATTTCTTACAATTGTTTAAAACCTTTTGAAAAAAAAAAGTATATGTGGAATGAATGAAAACTGGCTTTGACCTGGTGCTGTTTCAAGCACAGGGGTTCCTGAAGTATTGTAGTCTATGAAATCCTCTGAGTTAAATACACAGGAGTCATACAAATTTCTTGCCTAATTTGGACCACAAGTTTTTTATAAATGCAGAATTGTTGTTTTTTTTTATCTCCCATTTTCACAGAAAACCCTAAATAACTGGACAGTATTGACCTAAAGGGAATGTCACTTCTTAAAATTAAATAAAATAATAATAATAACAATAAAATAAATGAAATAATATTATTAGTAATTATAATTACAAATATTTCATTATCTTTTATTGTAATTTTTTAACTGTAATATATATATATATATATATATATGTGTGTGTGTGTGTGTGTGTGTGTGTGTGTGTGTGTGTGTGTGTGTAATATATATATAAAATTAATATTTATTTTGGAGACAGTAATATTCTCTAGAGCTGTTGTGCAAATCTCTAGGGCAAAAGGTCCCCAACCTATTTGACCTTTGGGAACCACATCTAGCTCTAAGAGAAGGTCGAGAGCCACATCCAGCTCTCACCCCCTCACAATAGGGACACCCAGAGCCTCCACTGAGGCAGCATCCCAAGATCCAGGAGTTCCTACCTTACCCTATTTAGATCTGCTCTTCTTTGAGGAGACACTCAAAAAATTCACCTGCTCTTCATAATTGTTAGTTAGACTTGGTGCCCATCTGGAAGAGAACCACGAGCCACACATTATGGTCCCATGATCCACATGTGACTCCTGAGCTACAGGTTGGGGACCCCTGCTCTAGGGACTGCCATACAGCAAGCACTGTTTATAACAGAATAGGGACAAGAGGTGACACTATTCTCTAATACAGTAGTGGCCAGCATTAACTGAGAGGGAAGAGATCCCGAAGAGGAGGAAGGCATCCTGTCTCCTATTGACACGGAATATGAGAAAAAAAACTGCACAAATGAATATATACGTTCTATATGTATGTACTAAGGTTTTTTTCTTGTTTTTTTTTTATCCAGCCTTGGCTTCTCATGACTACATTTTAAAGATCGTTCCAACCGTATATGAAGAGCTGAGTGGGAAGCAGAAGTTTTCATACCAGTATACCGTAGCTAATAAGGTATGAATAAAGCTGGCAACTGGAAACGTATGACCTAGATGCATGATGTCAGTTTTATTCTTAAACTGCACAGAAGGGGATTGCCAGAAGGCAAGAAACTGAAAGACAGACTTCTTAAAGAAAATAAAAAATTCCAACAAAGTTACATAGCCGAACAGTAATGTAATTTTTCGATAACCAAAGAAGGCCCCTTCTATTCATACTTTAACTAATCTTGGCGTGACTGTGTTCATCAGTATTCCTTAGCTTTGCCTTTAAATGTAGAATGGATTATGAACCTATATTGTGTTTTTATTTCTTGCTTCTTTAGGAATATGTAGCATACAGTCACACGGGAAGAATCATCCCTGCCATCTGGTTCCGGTATGACTTAAGTCCCATCACCGTGAAATATACAGAAAGGCGGCAGCCTATGTATCGATTTATAACTACAGTAAGTAGTAAAGGTTGTTGTGGTAGATTAACTATTACATAGTGATTTTAATTAGTTTTATACTTGTTACTGTTTATGGATAATATAAATTAAGGCACTACACCAGCTTGGTGGTTGGCTTAGGCTGGCTTCACATTTGCGTATGGGAAGGCAGCGTATTGCTGCGTTCCCATACGCAGTCAAACGCATGCGCACTGCGTTCCTATGTTTAACATAGGAACGCATGGTGCCTGCGTTTGCTGCGTTCGGGTGCGGATGCGGACGATATCTGCTGCTTCCGGTGTCCAGCATCCGCACCCGGGACGCAGCCAGTTGGGTTTTTTTGTGCGTTTGGGGACCTTGGACAATCAGCAAGCGTCCCCAAGCGTACAAAAAATGCATTGTCTTCAATGGGTCCGCAGTGTCCTCTGCATGACACCGCAGGAGAACGCTGCGGACCCATTGAAAAATCTCCCGGTGGCCGCCGGTGATGTCACAGGAGCTCACCGACGGCCACCGGGAGATCAGCTGAGGCTCTGCTGTCCTCCTTCTCCCCGCCGCCTGTAATCTCCTAGCGATGTCGGCGGGGAGAACAGCTGATCTGAGAGCTGTTTGAATCTTCCCGCGCCGACATCTCCTCTCAGTGTCGGCGCGGGAAGATTCAAACAGCTCTCACATCAGCTGTTCTCCCCGCCGACATGTCCCGGAGCTTACCGGCGGCCGGGGGGGGCGGAGATCTCCGGCGCTGATCTCCGCCCCCGGCCCGCCCCCGGACAGCGCCGATTGGCTGCCGGGCTCCCTAGTGATGTGTCCGCAGGCGGACATTATCCGCTGCGGACACATCAAAGTGTCCCTGCTTTTGACAGCGTTTGTGTCTGCATGCCATCAGCATGCAGACACAAACGCTAATGTGAAGCCAGCCTTAGTGCTGAAGAGGTGCTTTAAATATTAGTTCTCTGCCCCTGGCGTTATACTTGCCCTCCAGCGGTTTCACTCTTTTTCGTTGCCATCTTGTGCCCGTAACTTCTGAGTATACAAAAGTCAGAGGTTACGTCACAAGAACTCAATGCATCTGTATGAGAGTCAGAATGAGGCCAGAGTTACATTGAGTCGTGACCTCCGGTGCACAGGTCACAAATTGCCGGAGGCCAATGGGAGTGATTGTGGAAACAGATGAAGAAGGCAGCAGGTGAGTATTAGGCGGGCAGGGAACATACATTTTGAAGCACCACTTTAGTGGTGATATTAAAAAAAACAAACCGCTACAGTCGTGTTGTAAGCTTGGACTCAAACTACCAAGAAACATGTAAAACCTTGAATAAAAACAATAAATGTCTACACTGCAGTAAGGAAATAGATAGTAGTAATACATGTAAATAAAACATAGGGTACTTAATATAAAAAAGGACTTTAGGTGGGTTTTAGAACTGCCTGTGGAAAGCTGAATATAGAATGTGCCCAGCCCAAAGGAGTGGGGGGCACCCTCCTAAATGTACAAAGAACTAATGCAAAATCGACAACATTGTCCAGCACTCCTGTCAGTACGAATGTAATGTATAAGTGCAAATTCACACTGTGGCAACTAACAGACAAATCTAAACTCCAAGAAAAGCAATGAATGTATGCCCTGCGGTAAGTTATTTGATAGTAATAATACAAAAAAAATTGAGTGCATAGTTGGCACTTTTTTGGTCAATAAACTGTAAAAGTCATTCCACCGCCATAAGGATAGTCCCTAACTCTATTTTCTTACGACAAGAGACTTGTGCTAGCTCCGCTGATGGATGATGAGGAGATAAGGATCCAGCATGTCCAATTTCAGACTTCCAACCCCTTTTATTCTTGACGGGAAAAGCCTTCCTCATAAGAATATGATAGTGTGTCTCTCAAAGAGAAAGCTGGAACTCAGGGCAGAATGAGCATTCTTATGTAGGGAGGAGTTGGGAGAGATAGCTGTAAACTGAATAGTCATTCGTTCAGCCTGCAGGTGTCTAATATGTATGGGGCCACATAGGATTGGCAATTAACATTAACAAACAAATATGCTGAGAAATGGAAATACCTTGTAAATCCAGGCCTGAAAATCTGTATCACAATCCAGTCAATTGGGAATTTATGTTTCTTTGGATGTAGAATTTGAATGATTGCATTGCTATTGGAGGAAATCTGGAACATTTTTGCAAATGTGAATCCCTCAAAAAAAGAAGTCTCTGAAAAAGTAATGCCAACAAATGCCCAATTTTATGTAGAATATACCGTAATATCTCTGCGTACCAGGACCTCGGGATAGAAAGATTTATTGGGCATACTGATGGAACTTGAGTTTTCGCAGAATGCCACATTTTATTTTAAGTACATGAACATAGCAGTTGGAACCATACGAATCCTTTTGGTTGGGACAGATCCCAGTCATGTTATTTCAGGAATTAAAGATTCCTGTAATCGCGTCATGGAGCACTATTCCCGAAATAGGATTTTTATGATTTCAGCTTCTGTACTATGCCAGCTAATGGAAAAAAAACACAAGTTTTTCATTACTTACTTCATTTTGTTACAAAGCAGCACTCACCTCACCCACACAACACGCTCCATAAGAAGGCACTTATTGTGTACACACAGCAGGTCTCTGTTAGAAAAGCTTCTTTTTTTAATAAACCTCATTTTTCTGGTCGTCATAATGGGAGACCCAGACAATGGGGTTTAGGGCTCTGCCCTCCGGAGGTCACACTAGGTACTACAAGTTTGTAGACACCGCCTCCTCCGCTTATAAACCCCCACCGTAGGAGACATCCTCAGTTTTAAACTTAGTGTGCTCGGAGGATCACGCTTTGCTTGCACTTCACTGCATTCTCACAGCTTACGTGATGGCGTATGAAGACAAGGTAAAATGGTCCCGCTCGGGACCCCCGACAGCCTCCCCGCTCACCCTCTGCGGAACACGCTGGTGGAGGTACCGGAGGGCTTTTAGCCTGGACACTTCAGTGTTCTCCCGGTACGCTGTCGCGCTCCTTTCCTTTCCATCCCTCCATGGAGGCTCTGGTAAGGGGGAGCCTGGAGCCTTGCACAGCTCCGCTCCGTCCGAGGCCTCCCTAAATGGTGCTTACAGACCGGACGGAGCCAGCCCAGTCCGAGGCCTCCCTAAATGGTGCTTACACTCCGGACTGGTGCTGTACCCCCGTCCGAGGCCTCCCTAAAGGTGCTTACAGACCGGACCGGCACTGAGGCACCTGGTGTGTCTCCTGTGTGCCTGGGGGTAGTGTCTGTCACTGTGGTGTCATGACACTCAGACCGCGCGGTTACCCTCGGGTCCGCGGTTCTGGCGGTGACCCTGTGCTGGGGTCTCCCTGGCTGACCGCCCTGTGTATCACAGGGGCTGAGGCTGTAGACTGCGAGTGTTTTTATGTGTACATGCAGTCTGAGAGTGTGTGTGGTGATATTCACACTCTTTTCCCGCGCTGCGGGCTCCGGCACCTCCATTGCTGAGGCAGTCTGGAGGAGGAGGAGGCAGCCCTTATGGTGACATCACCGCTGGGCGTGTTGTGTGTTCTTCCCGCGTGTTCCTGGCTCCGCCCACATCTTCACTGTCGGCGGCCATCTTCTCCCTCACTTCCCGGCTGGGATCTGGCTGCAGCGCGTGTCTGCACTTGCAAGGGAGACCGGAACTCGCGGAGGTCACACACACACACCGCTTCCTCCTACCGCTTTACTGCGGTCGGTAAGCCACCGGGATTCCCGGTTTGTTTGTGAACTTTGGCTTATATTCCCCTCACTGTGGAGATGTCCTCAGTTGGGAAGCATGCTGCTAAGGCGGCGGTGGTCTCCATTGCCTGTGTTACATGCAACGGGACACTGGTGGAGGGGTCCTGCAATAACTGCGGACGCCCAGAGGCCCGGTCTGCTACTACTGAGTCTGCAAATCCGGGATTATACCCTGAGGTTCAGGTGATCCCAGGGCCATGGGAAACGCAGAATAAGATCAATGAATCTCTGCTATCCCAGATGTCCTCCATGTCGCAAACCCTGGAGGCACTGCATAGGAGACTGGAGAACCCAGCTACTCCTCCTAGTTACCCCCGGGTGTCTCTTACTTCTGCTGTAAGACCCCCTAAGCGAGCCCGTGAGGCTTCTCCTGAGCTCCAGACTCTCTCTGAGGAGGAGCGTTCCTCTGATGGTGAGGAAGATGATGGGGGTTCTACTCTTGGGTCTATGTCTGAACCTCCAGATGGGGTGGAGGATCTGGTGTCCTCCATCAATGAGACATTGCGTCTTGTCACTCCTCCTGAGGAGGTGACTGTACACCCCAAGGAGATATACCAATGGCTGCGGCCAGAGGCTAGACCAAGTGGCTCCTTCATGGACCACACTAATTTCGGAAGGGTGATTAAAGCTCCCAGGTTGCATCCTGGGCGGCGTTATGTCCGTAAGACTAAGGACAATCGCTTTCCCTTTCCCCAGGAGGCGCTCCAGGAATGGTCGCAGTCTCCCAAGGTGGATGCTTCCATGACTAGGATTGCTGCGCGCTCCTTGTTTTCTGCCTCCGATAGCTCCTCGTTGAAGGATGCTACTGATAGACAGGTCGAGCAACTCGCCAAGTCTTCCTATGAGGCTGTGGGGTCTTCGTTTGCCCCTAATTTTGCCGCGGTCTGGACCCTACAAGCGATTACTATCTGTTTGGATGGTATCACTGATCTAGCTAGGTCCAGTCCAGAGGTCCTGGCTCTCACTGAGAGAGCAAGGGCATATGCGGACTATGCCAGGACGGCATCTTTGGAAACTGCCACTCGCTCTGCTGTGGCCTCGGCCAATGCAATTGCGATCCGCAGGCTGTTGTGGCTGCGTCTTTGGGACTCAGATGCCACATCTAAGAAGATTTTACAAAATCTTCCGTTCGCTGGTGACAGGCTTTTTGGCACCGAACTGGACAAATTGATAAAGGATTCTGCTGAGTCTAAGATCCCGCAGAATAAGCCTAAGCCACGGTACACCGTGAAAAGGAACCCTAAGCAGTGGTCCTTTCGCTCCGGTTCACAGTCATCAACGGCGTCCACTCGCTCAGACCGAGGGGCAAGCCTGCTACTCAGTGGCGTTCCAAGAGTCGTCAGAAGAAGCCGGCGGGGGCAGCGGCTGCCACCCCCAAGCCCGCCTCGACATGACTCGATCTCTCATCCTGCCTCCCCACAGGTGGGGGGCCGCCTGTCCCGCTTTCAGGACAAGTGGCTTCTTCACATTCAGGATCAGTGGGTTCGAGACGTAGTCTCAAGAGGTTACAGGATAGAGCTGACGTCACAACCAATACACCGATTCCATCGGTCGGTTCCATCCCCAGAAAAGGCTCAGGCTTTTCACCTGGTGTTGGAGGGACTCCGCAGAGACGGAGTGGTGGTCCCTGTGCCCACGGAAGAGAGGTTCAAGGGTTTTTACTCCAACCTCTTTATTGTCCCAAAGAAGGACGGCTCTTTCCGCCCGGTGTTGGACCTCAAGTTGTTCAACCGTCACGTGTTGGTTCGGAAGTTCCGCATGGAATCCCTGCGCTCAGTGATCGCGGCTGTGTCACAGGGAGACTTCCTAGCGTCCATCGATATCAGGGACGCTTACCTTCACGTCCCCATTGCACCAGCTCATCAGCGCTGGTTGAGATTCGCAGTGGGGGAAGAGCACTTCCAATTTGTGGCACTGCCATTCGGGCTAGCCTCAGCACCACGGGTGTTCACAAAGGTGATGGCCTCCATGATGGCTCTCCTGCATGCGCAGGGACACGCCGTCATACCCTATTTGGACGACCTGTTGGTCAGGGCGCCATCGGAAGACCTTTGTCGGGTGAGCCTGGAGGTGACCATGAAGTCCCTGGAACGGTTCGGGTGGCTTATCAACATTCAAAAGTCGACCCTGGTTCCGACCCAGTCATTGACATATCTGGGCATGGACTTCCACACGGACTCGGCCCTGGTGTCCCTACCTCAAGCCAAGCAGCTTGCGATCCAATCAGGAGTGCAGAATGTCCTCCTGTCTCCACAGTCATCCCTACGGGTATTGATGAGACTGGTGGGTCGCATGGTAGCGGCGATAGAGGCGGTGCCGTTCGCACAGTTTCGCCTCCGCCCTCTCCAGCTGGAGATTCTCCGCAGATGGGACAAGAGGACGATCTCTCTGAATCGGCTGGTGACACTGTCACAACCAACCAGGGACTCTCTACAGTGGTGGCTCCAGCCACATCACCTGTCACGGGGCCGGTCCTTCCTAAAACCGTCATGGTTAGTGGTGACCACCGACGCCAGTCTGAAGGGCTGGGGGGCGGTGTTCTTGCACCACAGGGCTCAAGGCCTCTGGACTCAGTCGGAGTCGGCGTTGCAGATCAACGTGCTGGAGATCAAGGC
The DNA here is from genome assembly GCA_033576535.1 of Allobates femoralis. NCBI lineage: Eukaryota > Metazoa > Chordata > Amphibia > Anura > Aromobatidae > Allobates > Allobates femoralis. The sequence goes on from JARQOC010000004.1 coordinate 450,095,713, forward strand.
GGTCTATCTGGCGCTACTGGCGTTTCAGAAATTCCTGTCAGGACAGCCCATTCGGGTACAGTCCGACAATGCGACGGCCGTCGCCTATATAAATCATCAGGGAGGGACCAGAAGTGCTCAGGCCCTCGCCGAAGTCCACCGCATTCTACTCTGGGTGGAGGAAAACGGCTGCCTGATCTCCGCAGTTCACATCCCAGGTGTCGAGAACTGGGAGGCCGACTATCTGAGCCGACAGGGGATGGACGCCGGAGAGTGGTCCCTACATCCAGACGTCTTCCGGGACATCTGCGGCAGGTGGGGCACTCCGGACGTGGATCTGATGGCCTCACGGCTGAATCATCAGGTGCCCCAATACATGGCGAGATCTTGGGATCCCCAGTCTCTGGGGGCGGACGCCCTGATCCTGAGCTGGTCCAGCTTTCAGCTGCCATATGTGTTTCCGCCTCTGGCTCTGATTCCCAGGGTCCTGTGGAAGATCAGGACAGAATGCAGAGTGGCCATTCTAGTGGCTCCAGATTGGCCCAGGAGGTCTTGGTACCCGGACCTGTGGCAACTGTCAGGCGGACACAGGTGGGCTCTTCCAGAACGCGCAGATCTACTCGCGCAAGGCCCATTCTTCCACCTCAATTCCAGGGCCCTCAGATTGACTGCATGGCTCTTGAGGCCTGGCTGCTGACATCCAGAGGTTTCTCTCCTACAGTGGTTGCCACTATGAATCGGGCAAGGAAACCTGTTTCCAGGAAGATATACCACAGAACGTGGAAAATCTTTTTTACCTGGTGTGCCTCTGGTGGCCGCTCTCCGTGGCCTTTGTCTATCCCGACATTGTTGGCCTTCCTACAGTCGGGGTTGGAGTTGGGATTATCCCTTGGCTCTCTGAAAGGTCAAGTATCAGCACTTTCAGTGTTGTTTGACAGGCGCTTGGCGCTCCTTCCGAAGGTACGTCAATTTCTGCAGGGGGTGTCTCGGGTGGTCCCGCCCTATAGACGACCTCTGGACCCTTGGGACCTAAACATGGTCCTGGCGGCACTGCAGAAACCGCCGTTTGAGCCACTGAGAGACGTATCTCTCTCTCGTCTGTCCCAGAAGGTGGTCTTTCTGGTGGCGATTACGTCTCTGAGACGGGTCTCAGAATTGGCTGCACTTTCGTGCAAGTCTCCCTTTCTGGTGGTTCACCAAGACAAGGTGGTGTTGCGCCCACGGCCTGAATTTCTGCCGAAGGTGGTTTCAACGTTTCACCTAAACCAGGAGATTGTTCTTCCATCATTTTGCCCCGCTCCCGTTCATCAGGTTGAGCGCGACCTCCATACTCTGGATCTCGTGAGAGCTGTACGCATTTATGTGTCCAGGACCGCCTCCTTTAGGAGTTCGGATTCCTTATTTGTCCTCACGATGGGTCGCTGTAAGGGGGCCGCGGCTTCGAAGTCGACCTTGGCCAGATGGATCAAGGCTCCCATTCAGGAGGCGTACCGGTCTTCTGGTTTGCCTCTCCCGGTGGGTTTGAAGGCACACTCTACGAGAGCTGTAGGTGCCTCCTGGGCCTTGCGACATCGAGCTTCTGCTCTACAGGTGTGTCAGGCGGCCACTTGGTCCAGCCTGCACACTTTCTCTAAGCACTATATGGTGCATGCCCATGCCTCTGCGGATGCGAGTTTGGGCAGGCGGGTTCTCCAGGCGGCGGTTGCCCACCTTTAGAGGGAACCATGTGTTATCCGTCTTGTTGAGGAACTCTTCCCGCCCTGGGGTATTGCTTTAGGACATCCCCATTGTCTGGGTCTCCCATTATGACGACCAGAAAAAAGAGAATTTTGTTTACGTACCGTAAATTCTTTTTTCTTTAGTCATCAATGGGAGACCCAGCACCCACCCAGTTGTTCCGTTGCATATTTTGCACTTGTTCTGTTCTCTGTTGAGACAGTGTTTGCCGGGTTGTTGAACCGTCTGTGCACGGCATTCTTCCCGATGTTTCGGGTGTGGTTTAATTTCTCCTCGCAGCTTATGGACTAAACTGAGGATGTCTCCTACGGTGGGGGTTTATAAGCGGAGGAGGCGGTGTCTACAAACTTGTAGTACCTAGTGTGACCTCCGGAGGGCAGAGCCCTAAACCCCATTGTCTGGGTCTCCCATTGATGACTAAAGAAAAAAGAATTTACGGTACGTAAACAAAATTCTCTTTGTTGCTTCCATGAGTCAGAAGATAATTTTATACTAAGTACCTGAAAATGAGCCACGGATGGCTGGTGCTGTCATTGATGTGGAACCCTATGATGGCTGGTGCGGGGGATTATATGCAGGAAGCACTCAGAGGATCATGGGAGGAGTGAGTACTGCGCTTTGTAGAACTTTAGGAACTTGAGTTTTGAATAAGGAGATTTTGATGTGAGGGTCTCATTTATGCTGAGAAGGACTGAAAGAGTGCTTTTAGTCTCCTAAAGGAAGAGAAATTGACTAAAATCTAAGATTAAAATCATGCAGGGCCTTTAGCAAGGCGTTAGCCGTAAACTTCATTAATGTGTTTTTTTCTTTGTTGTGTAGACGCAGTCAAAGCAAGAGCAACAATATCCGAGTCGTAAGGGTACTTCACACACTGCAACATCGCTAGCGATATCGCTAAAACGTCACAGGTTTTGTGATGTAACGGCGACCTCTCCAGCAATGTTGCAGTGTGTGACACGTAGCAGCGATCAGGCCCCTGCTGTGAGGTCGCTGATCGCTACAAATCGTTCAGGACCATTTTTTGGTCCTTAGTCTCCTGCTGGTCAGCACGCATTGCTGTTTGTGACTGCGAGAGACCAACAATTAGCGACCTCCCAGCCAATGCCCAGTACCGCACATTAGATGCTGGGCACTGGTAACCAGGGTAAACACCGGGTAACTAAGCAGAGCGCGCTGTTTCGTTACCCGGTGTTTACCCTGGTTACCAGTGATGTCGCCGCTGGCTGGTCGCTGGTGAGTCTGTCTGTTTGACAGATCACCAGCGACTGTATAGAGACTTTCCAGTGATCCCGGCCAGGTCAGATCGCTGGTGGGATCGCTGGAAAGTCTCAGCATGTAAAGGGGTCTATAGGAAGGTTTCCTTCACTAGATATGGAAACTGAAAGACTTGTATGCCATAACAGCCTTCCTGTTCTACTTTAAAGGAGGTTCTCACAAAATGGAAAAAAATGAAAGGAAATGTCATTATAAATGCATTTCTACAAACTTTTAATTAGTGCCTGTGGATATGTGCAGTAGGAAGCTCTTCTGTCTTTTGTGTAGTGAGATGTGCACCTAGTGGATATTCTGATCTAATACTTGAGGATGGCTTATATAAGAAGAGGCTGCTGTACATCCTGTCTATCTGATATAATACTGGAGACACCAAACATGTAAGAGGCTGCTCACACTGCCCACTGTGTCTAACTGATCTAATTAAGAAAATTTCAAGGGTCCAGAGATGTGGCTGCTCACACTGCGATCCACTATGTCTTTCTGATTTAATGTTGGTAATATCAAGGATGATGAGGAAAGAAGAGGCCACTCACACTGCTCTCTGCCCTGTCTTTTTGATTGTTGAGTGACCTGTAGAGAACCTATACCATGTACTGTCAAGTTATCACTAGGTCAAAGAAGTAGCTCAGTATTCGGAAAGACAGCGAACAGCAGTTTAAATGCCCTATTCTTACCTCAGTACTCCTTGTAGCTCCAGTTTTTGGTCAGAAAGACAGGGTGTACAGTAGTCTGAGCAGCTTCTTCTTAGCCTCTGGTATTGTATTGTATTATAATCATTTTATAATATCTTTGGTGTTGTGTATCACTGTATCTTAGATGGCAAAGACAGGGTAGACAGCGACATGAGCAGCCTCTTCTAAACTTTGCACACTTTTTGTCTTTTGTATGAGATCATAAAAACAGGATGAACAGCAATATGGAATGCCTGTTCTTACCTCAGCATCCCTGGTATCTCCTGTATTAGATCATAAATACAGAGAGGTCAGCTGTCTAACTAGACTTTACTTAGTTCTGCACCCCTGGAATCTGCAGTATTAGATACAAGACAGCATGGGCAGCAGTGTCGTACACCTCTTCTTATCTTAGTATCACTGGTATGTCTAATAGTAAATCATTAAGACAGAGTGAACAGAAGAGTGAGCAGCCTCCTCTTACTGATCTAATCCTGTAGATACCATGGTTTCTGAGGTAAGAAGAGACTGCTCACACTTGTCTCATCTGTGCCTTATCTCAGAACCATGGTATCTCCATTGTTCTATCAGTAAGAAAGGATGGACAGCAGTGTGAGTAGCCTCCTCTCTCCTCATAACCACTGGTATCTCCAATATTAGATCAGTAAGAGAGGGTTGACAGCAGTGTGAGTAACCTCTTTTTGCCTTCGCACCCCTGCTATCTCCAGTAATAGATCAGTAAGACAGGTAAACAGAAGTGTGAGCAGCCTCTTTTTCTGATCTAATATCAGAGATACCATAGGTTCTGAGGTAAGAAAAGACTGCTCACACTTCTGTTCACTGTCTTATTGATCTAATACTGGAGATACCAGGGTGCAAAGGTAAGAAGAGATTGCTCACACTGCTGTCTACCCTCTCTTACTGACCTAATACTTGAGATACCATGGGTGCTCTGTGCGGCCTCCTGCTGTATATTGTGGGGTCTGTGTGCAGCCTCGTGCTGTATACTATGGTCTGTGTGTGGCCTCCTGTTGTATATGGGGGCTCTCTGCAGCCTCCTGATGTATACTGGGGGCTCTCTTCAGCCTCCTGATGTATACTGGGGGCTCTCTGCGGCCTTCTGCTGTATACTGGGGCTCTATGCGGCCTCCTTCTGTATACTGGGGGCTGTGTGCTGCTTCCAGCTGTATACTGGGGGCTGTGTGCTGCCTCCAGCTGATATGTACCTAGGGGCTGTGTGCAGCCTCCTGCTGTGTACTGGGGGCTGTGTGTAGCTTCCTGCTGTATACTGGGGGCTCTGTACGGCCTCCTGCTGTATACTGAGGGCTGTGTGCGGTTTACTGCTGTGTGCGGCTTCCTGCTGTATACTGGGGCTGTGTGCAGCCTCTTGCTGTATACTGAGGGCTGTGTGCGGCCTCTAACTGTATAGTGGGGGCTGTGAGGCCTCCTGCGATATACTGGGGGCTGTGTGGCCTCCCGCGGTACACTGGGGGCTGTGTGCGACCTCCCGATGTACACTGGGGGCTGTGTGCGACCTCCCGAGGTACACTGGGGGCTGTGTGCGGCCTCCCGCGGTACACTTGGGGCTGTGTGCGGCCTCCCGCGGTACACTGGGGCTGTGTGCGGCCTCCCGCGGTACACTGGGGCTGTGTGCGGCTCCCGCGGTACACTGGGGGCTGTGTGCGGCGTCCCGCGGTACACTGGGGGCTGTGTGCGGCGTCCCGCGGTACACTGGGGGCTGTGTGCGGCCTCCCGCGGTACACTGGGGGCTGTGTGCGGCCTCCCGCGGTACACTGGGGGCTGTGTGCGGCCTCCCGCGGTACACTGGGGGCTGTGTGCGGCCTCCCGCGGTACACTGGGGGCTGTGTGCGGCCTCCCGCGTACACTGGGGGCTGTGTGCGGCCTCCCGCGGTACACTGGGGGCTGTGTGCGGCCTCCCGCGGTACACTGGGGGCTGTGTGCGACCTCCCGCTGTACACTGGGGGCTGTGTGCGGTTTACTGCTGTATACTGGGGGCTGTGTGCGGCCTCTAACAGTATACTGGGGCTGATTCACTTATAGCAGAGGTTAATCATAGCTTAAACGTGGACGATATCTCGTCAACGACACCGGACCATGCAGTCTCTTAAACGAGCAAAGAGGCCGCAAAAGTTTTTGCTCAGCATCCAGAGTTTCAAGCAATCTTAACTAAACAAAGAGAGAAACCTGACAGGCACTTCGGTAACCGCAAGGCAATAGTAACACGGTACTCCATCGCTTTGGCACTACCCAAAGGTTGGGCGGATTCACAATCTGTTGATCCCCCTGTCTCCCGTCTTACCGCTAAAACATTACTATCTTTACCAGAGGATCTTCTATCAAAGATCCGTCTGACAGACAAGTAAAGCAGCTCGTACGGTCTGCCTTCGAGGCGGCAGGATCCTCCCTCTCACCATCCTTTGTATCCGTGTGGGTTGCAAAGGCTATTATGGTCTGGGCCAAAACCCTAAACAGATCCTTACAGCAGTCTCAGTTTTCTCAACATTTCAAGACATAACCACTAAGATCACCACTGCCGCGAATGATCTAATCCAGGCTTCCTTAGGCTCAGCCCCCTGCGCAGCTTTTGCTGCCTCTAATACCATCGCCATCTGCAGGGCCTTTGGCTCAGGCAGTGGCGGGCTAACTCAGCTTCGAAGAAGTCACTGACTGGTCTCCCTTATCTTCTTGATCGCGTATTTGGCGAACATCTGGACAAACTCATCTCAGACGCCACGGGTGGAAAAACCACCTCTCTTCCCCAAAACAAGCCAAGATGGCCTTTCGTTAGACGACCACACACTGTTTCGTTCCTTTTGTAACTCCTTCGCTTGGCGGCCTCTCAACTGCTCCCCTTCTCTACCCGTACTCCCCGCAGAGACAGACCTGCCCAGTCCTCATTCAAGACAAATACCTCCTGGCAGCCCAGACAGAGACAGTCTAAACCCAGGGAGTCCCAGTCCCATCGGTTCTCCTCTTCCAGACTCCCCACGGCATTCCAGAAGACACTCCAGTCGTCGGCGGCCGTCTACGGCTGTTCAGTCAAATCTGGCTATCCGTCACAGACGACAGATGGATTCAAGATCTTGTGTCTTCCGTTTACCACATAGTTTGTCTCTCGCCCACCATACCGGTTCTTCCCCTCTAACCCCCCAAAGTCTCCAAAGCATCGTCGTGCCTTCTTCAAAGTGGGTTCATCGCTAATCGTTCCCGTGCCGGATTCCGAGCGTTTTCAGAGGTTTCTACTCCAACCTCTATGTGGTTCCCAAGAAAGATGGGTCCATGCGCCCTATTTTGGACCTCAAACATCTGAACAAATATGTTCGATTACGGCGGTTCAGGATGGAGTTTCTACGCTCATCATCGCGTCTATGGAGGAGGGAGAATTCATAAAAGACGCATATCTTCATGTACCTATCGCTCTAGCTCACCAACAATTCCTCCGCTTCACGGTACAGGATCTCCACTTCCAATTTGTAGCCCTGCCCTTCGGCCTCGCTACCACTCCAAGGGTGTTTACCAAGGTCATTGCGGCTGCCATGAGTGTCCTTCATTCCAGAGGAGTAGTCGTCCTAGACGACCTCCTAATCAAAGCTCCTTCTTTTCAGGATTGCACAGACAATGTCTAGATTACAGTGGACACTTTGTCTCGTCTAGGGTGGCTACTAAATCTCCTTTCTCGGCATGACCTTAGACACCTACCGAGGCTTGGTCTCCCTTCCTCGGGACAAAGCATCTACCCTACATCAGGCAGTATGACGCACCCTTCTTCGCCCTTCCTCACACTCCATTCGGTTCGGCATGCGGGTCCTAGGCAGGATGATTGCAGCAATGGAGGACGATCCTTTTGCCCAATTTCATCTCAGGCCACTGCAACTGGGCCCTCCCGTCTGCCTGGGACAAGAGCCCCTTTTCTCTGAACAAAACATTCTGCCTGACACCCACTGTCAGGCGAGCACTTCTTTGGTGGCTTCGTCCAACCTCCCTTTCCAGGGGGCGATCCTTTCTTCCTGTGAATTAGCTAGTTCTCACCACGGATGCCAGCCTTCTGGGCTGGGGGGCAGTATACCGACACCACACTGCCCACGGTCGTTGCATCACCCGGGAATCATCCTTGCCAATAAATATTCTGGAGATTTGTGCAATCTCGCTTGCCCTCAGAGCTTTTCACAACCTTCTTGCGAGCCGCCATGTCCGTGTCCAATCGGACAATGCTACGGCAGTAGTCTACCTCAATCGCCAGGACGGCACTCGAAGCAAAGCGGCATTTCACAAAGTCGAGCGGATCCTTCATTGGGCAGAATCAACGATGTCGGTCATCTCAGTGGTTCACATCCCAGGAGTAGAGAACTGGGCGACAGACTTTCTAAGTCGCCAGGGTCTTGCCGCCGGAGAATGGTCCCTCCATCCAGAGTAGTTTCATCAGATATGCTGCTCCTGCTGGGGGACGCCGGACATAGATCTAATGACATCTCGTCTGAATGCCAAAGTGCCCGCGTTCATGGCCCAGTCACGCGATCCACTGTCCATCGGAGCGGATGCACTGGTATGTTCCTGCCATCAATTCAGACTGCCATACATCTTTCCTCCTCTTCCCTTACTCCCGAGGGTAATCAGGAAAATCAAGGTAGAGGGGGACCCTGTCGTAGTGGTAGCCCCAAACTGGCCCAGGCGTGCCTGCTACGCCGACCTGTGCAGCTGCTCGCAAATGTTCCTTGGTGCCTTCCAGATCTGCCGGATCTCTTCACTCAGGGCCTCATTTCCAACCAGAATACCAGGGCCCTGAATTTGACGGCGTGGCTATTGAGACCTTGGTCTTATCGCGCGCTGGGTTCTCTCCCGATGTCATCAACACCATGATCAGAGCCTGAAAGCCGGCCTCCTCTCATATTTACCACCGTGGAAGCTTTTTTTCTCATGGTGCAAAGACCAAGCCTACGCTCATCTTCCTCTATTAATCCCCGTGATTCTCAGTTTCCTCCATTCCGGCTTTCCATCGGGTCTAGCTCTGAGCTCCCTGAAAGGGCAGATTTCTGTTCTTTCAGTCTTTTACCAATGCCGCCTTTCCTCTAAGTGCCAGGTTAGAACCTTTCTCCAGGGCGTTTCCCGCTTGGTTCCCCCATACCGGAGACCGCTGGAGTCATGGAACCTTAATTTGATTTTGGATGGACTTCAAAAGTCCCCCCTTCAAGCCCTTAAGAGAGATTTCCCTACCTCTCTTATGGTGGCAATTACATCCATAAGGCGGGTTTCCGAGTTAGCGGTTCTTTCCTCCTGCGAGCCCCTTCTTTCTTTCCACCAAGACAAGGTGGTACTGTGTCCAGTCCTCACCTTTCTTCCTAAGGTGACTTCTCCTTTTCACCTTAATTAGGATATCATTCTGCCCTCCTTCTGTCCGGCACCATTGCATCGGGTGGAGAAGACACTGCATACCCTTGACCTCTTAAGAGCCCTCAGGTATTACATTTCCAGGACAGCTTTCTTCAAGAAGAAGGACGCCCTGTTTGTCCTCCCTGAGGGTCCACGTAGGGGGCAGGCCGCCTCAAAGGCTACCCTGGCCCCTTGGATTCGTTCGACTATCCAGGAAACCTGCCGTCTAAGGAATGTTCCCATTCCTTGCCGACTGCGAGCTCACTCAACGCGTGCAGTGGTGCATCCTGGGCCATTCGGCATCAGACCTCAGTGGAACAAATGTGCAAGGCCGCTACCTGGTCAAGCTTGCACACATTCTGAAAGCACTACAAGGTCCATACCCAGGCCTCATCTGATGCTAGCCTTGGTAGAAGGATCCTTCAGATGGCAGTGGCGCACCTATCTATGTAGGTGCCCCAGGAAATCTGGGACTGTTTCCTAGCTCCTTGGGTTTTGTTATTTTTTCCCACACAGGGACTGCTTTAGGACGTCCCATGGTCCTGTGTCCCACAATGAGGCGATAGAGAAAAAAGTTTTCTTTGTGTACTCACTGTAAAATCGTTATCTCTGAGCCATCATTGGGGGGCACAGCATCCACCCTGTTGCCCAGTCGGGTCTTTGTTCTCTTTGGTACTTTTCTTGAAGTTTTTACCTTGTTTGTTTTTCACTTGCTGGTTTTGTTCTTCTCCTACTGCTTGGTCACTAAAAGTGGTGTGGTCTGGCCCAGCCAGGGGGTGTATACTGCAGGGGAGGAGCTAATTGTTTCACATATACTTAGTGTCAGCCTCCTATGGATGAGCAGCATAACACCCATGGTCCTATGTCCCCCAATGATGGTTCAGACAAAACGATTTTAAAGTGAGTACACAAAAATCAGTTTTTTTTGGTGACTGTAAAGCACAGGGTTACAATTTTCCCTCAAAACATAGTCTATGACGTTCCCTGAGTCAAATGGGGTGGCTGTGCAGAATTTCATGGTTGTAAATGCGAGGGTGCGGATTACTTTAGTGGACACATACACACACACACTCAGCTTTATATATTAGATTGCATATGTTCATTCTTTTGAGAGTTTTCTTAATTTTTTTGGCCTCTCTCTCTCAAGCGGGATTTGGAATGGGTCCACCTGAAAAAGATGTGGTGTACACTTTGGAGGCCAACACTAGATTGACCATCAGTAGTCATGGGCGACCCCGAACTGTAAGTTTCAGGGTCTGTACCGGACACCCACTGTCCGTGCACATATCCCGAACATGGGTTTCCTCAGGTAACCCTGTGTTACAGTTCTGGTCCGGCGGCTGTAAAATAAAACACATGGTTGATAAACATAATAATGATACCACAGCGTGTGTCCTCCCATCACACTGTCACGGCCGCAACTACTTCCAGGCCGCCCATTATCTTCCGAGATAGTCAATTCACTGTCTGCAACAGCCAATCACAGATGCCCTGAGCTCTGGGTGTCTGTGATTGGCTGTTTGAGTAATCTGCAATCAGCCCGTACATTCTAGTATGATAGAATGTATGGGCTGGCTTCAGCTTACTCCACACAAAGCACTCGGTTGTGTCATTCTGCTCCCTTTGCTAGTAGACGGTGTTTGTCTGCTGGCAAAGATTTAGCAGAGGTAAAGTAAGATGACCTGGACTATGTTGGAGAGAGGTGTTTATTTTTTTTTCTAATAAAGATGGAGTCCCTACATGTGTTTTGTGTTTTATGTTTTATTTCTAAAAAAAATTTTTTTTTTTTGTGTTGTCTTTTTTTTTTTTAACCATTTATTTCAGATTCTTAACCCCTTCCCGGCTCATGACGTTGTGCAATGTCATGGCAGGATTGGGCCCCGCAGCACCGGTGCCGGTGAAATGTCACTGATGCTGCGGGATCATAAGGACCTATACTTTATCCCAGGGGGGATGGCTTAGTCCCCCTGTCACTAAAATCGCTCTGATTGGCAGTTTCCCTTTCTACTGCCAATCAGAGCGATTCACCCCTCCGGATCTGATTGGAGCCCTCCCCGTCCTCAGCCCCCCCCCCGCTCCGGGGCTCATCAGCTTCTTCCCTCTGCCCCCCCCCCCCCACCTCCAGTCGCGTGTCCCTCCTCATCTATTATCTATCCCCGGCGGGCTGCAGCCTACTCAGCCCCCTCCCATGCTCAACACCTTGCCCCCCAGTCCCGCCCCCCACCTTTGGTCCCCGTGTTTACTCTCTTCTCTCTCCCGGCGGATTGCACCCACCGGTCAGCCTTTTCTGCTCCGGCTGTGGCACCCCTCCTTTTCGTGACGTCACCTGTGGAATCTGGTGAAGGCACCAGCGTGCTGCAAACCTTCGGGGATGATGGACAGGCAACTTGAGTAAGTACAGCTCCCCACAGACGGAACGGAGTTCCCGGGGCAGTGATGAGGTGACGGGGATTTGCACAGGGAGGCAGTTGGGTCGCCGGTCCACTGCTACAGTCTCTAGGCCAGACAGGTTCAGGGATGGACAAATGTACACACACACTGAGAATCGTTTCTGTACCTTTACTTGTGTTACGGCAGGCACTGTCCAGGGCATGCTCCACGCGGTCTGAAAGCACTTCTGAATTTCCACAGTGAGTGTTGGATAAGGCCTCCTTGTCTCTTTTCCCCTGGTGAAGTCCCCTGACCTGCATAGAACTAGGCCTGACCTCCTCTGTGTCTCTCTCTCACCCATGTCGTAGTGTTGAGAACCTTTGTGTGGGCTACTGCTATAACTTCTCCTGCAGTCCCTGGCTCCCCTGTTGGTTGCGTTACAGGTGTCTGGGAGACTGGAGTCTCCTCGGTGAACCGGTGTTTACTGCTGGGCTTGATGCTCTCCTGCAGGCTCGGACTCCGGTTTCCGGGTTGCATCCTGGGGTGAACCGGTATGGCTCCTCTGCCCCCAGTCTGCTTCTTTACTCTGTCTTTCTCACGCCTTGCCTTCTACCTCACTCTCAGGCCCTCACACTGGCTAGTCTAGTCTACTGGCTCAGGCCTGGCGCGGCTCCGACACATCAGGACGTCTTCACAGTACTACTCTGTACTGCACGGACTCACTACCTCCTCCCCCAGCATCGGTATTTATAGGGGATGTTGCTTAAGGACAGCAAGTGGAGCTTTCCCTACAGGTCTGGGGTGGAAGGTGTTGTGTGTGTAAGGGTACCTGCTGTGGAAATCCTTCCATGCTTTAAGTGGCTCTCTGGCTACCTGTAATGGCAGGGCACCACACGTGCACCATGACTCTGACCCCAGAGACTACATCATGTGAACGGTACGGCAGATGGTTGCAATTCAGTGCACCATGACTCTGACTCCAGAGACTACAAGGGATCAAGTGTCCTCTTGTTTTGTCTCTGGGGTCATAGTCATGGTGCACGGTATGACAGGTCATTGCCATAGAGTGCACCATGACTCTGACCCCAGAGACTGCAACAGGAGGATACTTGATCCCTTGCTGCAGTCTCTGCACGTAGTAGATGCGATCGAGCGTCTTTGGACCATCGTTGTGGACTACGTCGGACGGTATGGAGTAATAAAGATGGAGCCTCAATTTGTGTTTGTATTTTTTTTTCTAATAAAAATATTTTTCTCTGTGGGGTGTATTTTATGTACTATTTACTAGAGATTCCTAATAGCTGGGTCTAACATCGGCCCGACATTATGAATCTTGGGCTTAGTGCCAGCTGCCAATAAAAAAAAGCTGGCATTAACCCCTTTATTACCCAGTTTGCCACCATCACCACGACAACTGGAAGAGTCTGGGTACAGCGCCAGAAAATGGAGCTTCAATAAATGCGCCGTTTTCTGCGGGTTGCAATTCGCAGCATGGGAGGCCCAGAACGCTTGGCAGCTAAGGGTAGCTGCCAAGTTGCACATGGCTGGACCAAAAATATGGCGGAGCGCCACATAGTTTTTTTTTCTTCTGAAATTCAGTCTATAAATAAAAAAAATGGGCTTCGCTGTATTTTTCGTTGCCAGCCAGGTACAACTTGGCAGTTGGGGAGCTGGAATCCTCAGCGTGGAGAGACCCAAACATTGTGGCCACCACAGAAAATAGCGCATTCATTAGAGGTGCCATTTTCTGGTGCTGTACCCAAACTCTTCCAGTTGCCCTTGTGCTCGTGGCTAAGCTGGTGGCACACATGGGCTCTTCATACGCGACATGGTGTCCGCTAACTATTTAAATGGAAAATTAGCTTAAATTGTTAGCGGACACTATGACGCGTACATTTTAGGAACCATTTTATCCCATTGCCCATGAAAATTAAAAAATTTAATCAAAAAGAACACTATTGTGAAAAAAAAAGTACTTTTTCATTTTTACAGATCAATTTGTGAAGCACCTGGGGGTTCAAAGTGCTCACTATGCATCTAGATAAGTTATTTGGGGGGTTTAGTTTCCATAATGGGGTCACTTGTGGGGGAGCGCCAATGTTTAGGCACACATGGGCTCTCCATACGCGACATGGTGTCCTCTAACAATTGGAGCAAATTTTCCATTCAAATCATTAGCAGACACCTGTGTGCCTAAACATTGGAGCTCCCCCACAAGTGACCCCATTTTTGAAACTAGACTCCCCCCAAGAAACTTATCTAGATGGGTGGTGAGCCTTTTGAACCCCCAGGTGCTTCAAAAATTAATCTGTAAAAATGAAAAAAAAAAAAACTTTGTGGAAAAAAAGTACTGGGGGTTCAAAGTGCTCACTAAGCATCTAGATAAGTTCCTTGGGGGGTCTAATTTACAAAATGGGGTCACTTATGGGGGAGCTCAAATGTTTAGCCACACAGGGGCTCTCCATACGCGACATTGCGTCCACTAACAATCTGAATGGAAAATTAGCTCCAATTGTTAGCGAACTCCATGTCGCGTATGGAGAGCCCCTGTGTGCCTAAACATTGGAGCTCCCCCACAAGTGACCCAATTTTGGAAACTAGACCCCCCCCAAGGAACTTATCTAGATGCATAGTGAGCACTTTGAACCCCCAGGTGCTTCACAAATTGATCCGTAATAATGAAAAAGTATTTTTTTTTTCACAAAAGTGTTATTTTTTCCTCATTTTTTTCATTTTCACATGGGCAATGGATAAAAATGGGTCGTAAAATTTGTCGGACATTTTCTCCTGAGCACACCAATACCTCATAAGTGGTTATAAATCACTGTTTGGGCGCACGGCAGGGCTCGGAAGGGAAGGAGCGCCATTTGACTTTTTGAATAGAAAATTAGCTCTAAATGTCAAATGTCGCTCCTTCCCTTCCGAGCCCTGCCGTGTGCCCAAACAGTGGTTTATGATCACATATAAGGTATTGGTGTACTCAGGAGAAATTGCCCAACACATTTTAGAATCCATTTTATCCTGTTGCACATGTGAAAATCAAAAAATTAAGGCTAAAAGAACATTTTTGTTGGAAAAATTAAATGTTCATTTTTTTCCTTCCACATTGCTTTAGTTTCTGTGAAGCACCTGAAGAGTTAATAATCTTCTTGAATTTAGTTTTGAGTAGCTTGAGGGGTGCAGTTTTTGGAATGGTGTCACTTTTGGGTGTTCTCTGTCATGTACACCCCTCAAAGGGACTTCAAATGTGATGTGGTCACTAAAAAAATGGTTCTGTAAATTTTGCTGGAAAAATGAGAAATTGCTGATGATTGCTTATAACTTCCTAACAAAAAAAATGTTTTTTCCCAAAATTATGGTGATGTAAAGTAGACATGTGGGAAATGTTATTTATTAACTATTTTGTGTCACATAACTCTCTGGTTTAACAGAATAAAAATTAAAAATTTGAAAAATGCAAAATTGTCAAAATTTTCAAAAAATTTTCGATTTTTTTTTTTTTTTTTTCACAAAAAAACGCAAAAATTACCAACCTAAATTTACCACAGACATGAAGCCCAATATGTCACGAAAAAACAGTCACAGAATCACTAGAATCCATTGAAGCGTTCTATATTTATTACCTCATAAAGGGACACTGGTCAGAATTGCAAAAAATGGCAAGGTCTTTAGGGTCAAAATAGGCTGGGTGGTGAAAGGGTTAATGGCCGGGGTCTAACTTGGCCTGACAATTACTTATTTATTTTTACACACTATATGTGTGATTGGGCCAAAAGTCAATCACAGACACTATCACAGAGTGGACATCTGTAATTTTTCTGCTGGAGTAACCTGAAACCAGCACATACAATCTAGCATCTAGAATGTATGGGCAGATTACAGGTTACTCCTATAGCCAATCACATATGCCCATTCTCTGTCACAGTGTCTGTGATTGGCTGTTGGGTCTGTGGCACATATAGTGTGTAAAAATAAATAATTAAAAAAAAATTACTATTTTTGATTCTCAGTGCAGATAAAGCAGATAGCTATGGGCTGCCACCCCCAGCTACCTGACTTTACCTTGGCTGGCAATCAAAATACAGGGAAGTTCAATATTTTTAATCATTTAAATAAATATTTAAATAAAAAAATGTGTGGGTTATTTTGATCGCCAGCCAGGTTAAACCAGACAGCTGGGGGCTGGGATTCTCAGCGTGGTAAGGCCCAAGTGTTCTGGGCCTCCCTTTCTGAAAACCACAGCCCGCAGCCTCCTCTAAAAATGGCACATTCATTGTAGTGCCATTTCCAGGGGCTTTACAGCGACCCTGGTGGGAGGTTGCACGCTGGGTAATAAGGGGTTAATATCCGCTTTGTATTGTCAGCTGGTACTAATCCCGAAATTCATGGCATCACGCCAAATAAGACATGACCACCATAAATTTCTAGTAAACAGTAAAAAAAAGAGAAAAGAAGAAAAGAGAATATTTTTTTATTAGAAATAAAACAAAAAGCACATTTAGAGGCTCCATCTTTATTAGAAAACAAACCTTCAGTTCGAAGTAGTCCACAGTTAGAGCAATGTGAGTTCTGATTCATCGCTCTGAACAGACAAGCATCTGTACAGAGCAACAAGCAGGCTGAGACTGACAGTGACAGTCACAGTTCAATCGAGTTCATAGCTGAGCCATGAACTCAGGTGAACCTTGACGTCACTGCGAACACCGCCGAAAACTGACGAGTTCTCAGCCGTGCAGTGAATAACCTGGAAGTGGAAGTGGCCGGAACAGCGGGACTGCAGAACTCGCGGTGCGGACCCAGTAAGTATAATGATAATGTTTATTAACTATATGCTTTATTTTATGGCCCTTCCCCATCCCATAACTGTAAAGTCAAATCTCGGTGTTCGGATGCAAGTTTGTGTTACTTCCAGCCCTGAACTCAGACTTTACAAAAAGGTCCAGGCGAGTCTCCCGATCCTGAGCATCAGGGGTGGAGGGTTGGGTTTTCCCGTCACTAACCATCAGCTTTAGGGTGCGTTCACACACTGCATATTTGCTGCGTATTTTTACACAAGTGCTCTTGCAGTTTTTGTAGCCAAAACCAGGAGTGGCTGATTAAAACCAGCAGTGGGTGATTAAATACAGAAGTGGAGCACTTGTTTCTATTAGACTTTTCCTCTGATTGTTCCACTCCTGGTTTTGGCTACAAAAACTGCAACAGCACTCACGTAAAAATACGCAGCAAATACGCAGTGTGGTTTTGTGCTTCATTAAATTAAAACGATCTGTGTTGCATCTGTTATTTTCACAAATTGCACACGTACTCATTATAATCTATTGTCCAATTTAACACTGACACTACTATCATTTTTCAAGTTTGTGTAATTATGGACATGTGAATGAGACTATAGCGTGGATAATAATTGGAATCTTTAACATTTTTGGTCTATGGACTGCAACCTTAGGCTCTGTTCATATTACACTTCTACCATAAATTGTAACCTTATTCAGAGGTCTCTATTTACCCAACATACAAATGTGGCCTCCGTTGGGATGCTATGAGCTGACATTCCTTTTTGCACTTTCCTATACTTTGGACCACACAAAGTAAGTGCAAACATTCAGTTATTTGGCAAAGAAGAGAAAGTAAGCTCAAAACAGTCCTGTATGACAAATAATCACTTATCGCCATTTTCCAATTTTCACTCATTCTAGCAAAAGAGCCAATATGGATTTGTAGCATTAATAAAATTATAATCTAATAAAATACCAATCTCATCTGGCTTTAAAGTATAAAATTGTGTTTCCCTTCATGGATAAAGAACTGCAAGCAAATGGGACCTGATTCAGAGTCTCCCGAGGGAACAGGTCCTTAGGGAATGCTGTGTTGCTGCTCAGTACATGGTAGATCATCTGCTTTGCTTTTATTTAGGTGACTTGGGAATCCTTTACAATATTTGCTTCCCATGTATCCATAAAGTGGATGTGGAACCAAAGGACGTTAAATAAACAATGTCCCAGTCAGTGTGAAGTTAAGGGGCACTGCCATGTACCGGAGTGCCCTCCCCTCTTCTGATCGTATAATCTCCATCTGCCAATGATCCACTTTGTCTTTAGTATGTGAACTGTCTCTCAGAGAGAGGACCCTGCCCTTCCACCCAACAGATGGTGTATGGATTACTAAAGCTGGCAGATCAGGGGTGGGGGCGATGGGGGAGCACCTGCTGTTTGGGCTGCTGCCTCATTCACAATCTCTTGTTATGTCCACGAGACCTGCAGCGTATTCATTATGCACCCGTGTTTGCTAGTCAATGAGAAGAGCTGAACAGGGAAGGACAGGGGAGCCAAAAACAGCCGATCAGGACACTTCTCTTTTATATTGGAAGGAGGGGACCTTTTCTAACCTCTGCTAAAAAGGAAGGCCAGAACAAAGAAACCATACACAAAACAGAGGGGATTCCCAGGGTCCGTTAGACATGGTTCTTGCTGGTAGGAGGGAGAAATAGTTGTTTTTTTCAAAATTTGAATAATGCAGTGTAGTAAAGTGTGCTGCGCTCCCACAGTCACATGGAGGATATCGAGGAAGTGCCAAAGAGCCGGGTACTGAGAAGAATGATAAACTGTACAATAAGCAAATGGATTGTAGATTGTAACCAAGCCACAATAGGAATACATTAGTCGATTATTTATTACATTTTTTACCTAACCTACTGTGTATTTTTTTTTTCCTATTTTTTATCTATAAGTCTCCATCTGCATTAATAATTAAAAAAAAGCCACTGACCTCAAAAATGCACCAAAAGTGAGAATACAATGCTATAATCTAAAATGTTTTCAGGTTTTTAGCCTATTAAGTTTTTTTTTAAGTGTGTTCCCCCCTATTCATGTGTTCAAATTTTATATTTGATCTATATTTTAATTTGCATTTGTTAGGCTATGTTCACACAACTTATTTTTCAAGCTGGAATTTAGTCAGGAACCTCTTCCCATGTGGCATTTTCTTGATGTTGTTTTTGTCGTGAAACATTATGATTACATTTTTTAAGGCTTTTCCTGTAAACGTCATTTAGGCCTTTTTTTATTTTTTTGAAAACCATTCAACAATGAATAAACGATCATTTTGTTGAAGTGAATTGCATACCTTTCCGTAGACGCCACCTTTGGCTTCATAATGAAAAACTGAAGAATGCTTTGCCTAATTCTCTTATGTGATTGGTGTTTTTGGAAATCTGAAGTGAGTAAAAGCACTCTTAGGGCCAATTTACACACACCAACTTATCTGTCCAACTTCTGAACAACTTACTGGCTGCAGTGAAATCATGGACACATTGCTCCATTTTATGGCTGTGTACAAATGGAACAATGTGTCCATGATTTCACTGCAACCAGTAAGTTGTTCAGAAGTTGGACAGATAAGTTGGTGTGTGTAAAGTGGCCCTTAAAAGCCTAATTGTGTAAAATGCAAGTACCGTATATACTCGTGTATAAGCCGACCCGTGTATAAGCCGACCCCCTACTTTTGCCCCCAAAACCTGGGAAAATCTATTGACTCGCGTATAAGCCGAGGGTGGACCCCAGCACAGGTATACAGCCCCCAGCAGTGGTATACAGGCCCCAGCAGTATGATATACAGCAGCCCCCAGTGGTATATACAGCAGCCCCAGTGGTATTGCAGCCCCTATATACAGCAGCCCCAGTGGTATTGCAGCCCAGTGGTGTATACAGCAGCCCCTATATACAGCAGCCCCAGTGGTATTGCAGCCCCAGTGGTATTGCAGCCCCTATATACAGCAGCCCCAGTGGTATTGCAGCCCAGTGGTATTGCAGCCCCTATATACAGCAGCCCCAGTGGTATTGCAGCCCCAGTGGTATTGCAGCCCCTATATACAGCAGCCCCAGTGGTATTGCAGCCCCAGTGGTGTATACAGCAGCCCCTATATACAGCAGCCCCAGTGGTATTGCAGCCCCTGTATACAGCAGCCCCAGTGGTATTGCAGCCCCAGTGGTGTATACAGCAGCCCCTATATACAGCAGCCCCAGTGGTATTGCAGCCCCAGTGGTATTGCAGCCCCTGTATACAGCAGCCCCAGTGGTATTGCAGCCCCAGTGGTGTATACAGCAGCCCCTATATACAGCAGCCCCAGTGGTATTGCAGCCCAAGTGGTATTGCAGCCCCTATATACAGCAGCCCCAGTGCGGTATACAGCAGCCCCAGAGGGGTATACAGCAGCCCCAGAGGGGTATATAGCAGCCCCAGAGGGGTATACAGCAGCCCCAGAGCTGTATACAGCAGCCCCAGAGGGGTATACAGCAACCCCAGAGGGGTATACAGCAGCCCCAGAGGGGTATATAGCAGCCCCAGAGGGGTATACAGCAGCCCCAGAGGGGTATATAGCAGCCCCAGAGGGGTATACAGCAGCCCCAGAGGGGTATACAGCAGCCCCGGAGGGGTATACAGCAGCCCCAGAGGGGTATACAGCAGCCCCAGAGGGGTATACAGCAGCCCGGAGGGGTATACAGCAGCCCCGGAGGGGTATACAGCAGCCCCAGAGGGGTATACAGCAGCCCCAGAGGGGTATATAGCAGCCCCAGAGGGGTATACAGCAGCCCCAGAGGGGTATACAGCAGCCCCAGAGGGGTATATAGCAGCCCCAGAGGGGTATACAGCAGCCCCAGAGCTGTATACAGCAGCCCCAGAGGGGTATACAGCAGCCCCAGAGGGGTATATAGCAGCCCCAGAGGGGTATACAGCAGCCCCAGAGGGGTATATAGCAGCCCCAGAGGGGTATATAGCAGCCCCAGAGGGGTATACAGCAGCCCCGGAGGGGTATACAGCAGCCCCGGAGGGGTATACAGCAGCCCCAGAGGGGTATACAGCAGCCCCAGAGGGGTATATAGCAGCCCCAGAGGGGTATACAGCAGCCCCAGAGGGGTATACAGCAGCCCCAGAGGGGTATATAGCAGCCCCAGAGGGGTATACAGCAGCCCCAGAGCTGTATACAGCAGCCCCAGAGGGGTATATAGCAGCCCCAGAGGGGTATACAGCAGCCCCAGAGGGGTATACAGCAGCCCCAGAGGGGTATACAGCAGCCCCAGAGGGGTATACAGCAGCCCCAGAGGGGTATTTAGCAGCCCAGAGGGGTATACAGCAGCCCCCGCTGTATACAGCGGTACCCGGCTGTATACAGCCCTCCCCCTGGTATACCGGGCCCCCCCTGTGGCAACCTGTAAAGGAAGCGATGATTATACTTATCGGGTCGCTGTCGCCGACGCCGACGCCGCCGCTCTGTCACCGTCCGTCACCGCGCTCCTTCCCGTCTTCATGCTTCCTTCACGGGCGCACAGAAAATGACGTCATTTCCTGTGCGACGGTGAAGGAAGCATGAAGACCAGGAGGAGCGCGGTGACGGACGGTGACAGAGCGTCGGCGTCGGCGACAGCGACCCGATAAGTATAATCATCGCTTCCTTTACAGGTTGCCACAGGGGGGGCCCGGTATACCACGGGGGGGGGGGGGCTGTATACAGACGGGTATATTTTTTTTTTTTTTTTATGATTACTGTATATACTCGTGTATAAGCCGAGGGGGGACTTTTCAGCACATTTTTTGTGCTGAAAAACTCGGCTTATACACGAGTATATACGGTAGTTTTTTTTTATATAGAAACTAATAGAAAATGACTTCCAAGCAATTTCTAAGTTATTTATTTCCAGAATGAACCTCCTCAAATAAATAATGCCTGAAAAAAAACATGAACATACGGTTTCACAGCAGTTTTGAGCCCCATTTTTTTTAAATTGACGAGCCTCAATGTGGATATGCCTTATGTGTCGCTTTATGAAACATCTGTTTTTCTATCCAAGGCAAGTTGAAAAAAACGTGATTGAAATCCCACAATGCATTTTTTCTAATTTAGGCTTTATTGTTTTTCTTTTTACCCAAACATAGGGACACTCCAAAATATGGACATCACCACATAAACACCAACTACATAGTTATATGCAAAATTATTCAATCTTTATTTAGAAATATGTTATTAAGAAAACGGTGGGTAATAAAATATACAGATCTAATTGGTGAGATTACACAAAGCAACAAGTTTTATAGTATAGATCTTACAACCCTATTAGAAGAGAAGACATGTCATGCGGTAAACCATACCAGAGCCCCATTTGTTCTAATATTAAATCTTGTTATACAGAGCAAATAGACCAAAATAATGGGCTATCTATAATGGAAAATTATACATCAGCACTGTATAAATCCTGCTAGTGCTAGTACTACAGAGCCAGAAACCATGGAATATATAGGAGAATCAGGCTGCAGCCACTATAGGTGACCAAGGAGAACTTCTCTTCAGTCTATCCTATTTAGTGAATAAATAACTGCATCATAATGTAAAGAAATGCATGATTTACCTTGTAAATGGGGGACTGATACGGAGCCGCACGCCTAGCCCACCTTGGTGACGAAACGTATGTTAAGGTGGGCTAGGCGTGCAGCTCCGTATCAGTCCCCCATGTGAGCGATTCATTCTGGCACAAGGTAAATCATGCATTTCTTTACATTATGATGCAGTTATTTATTCACTAAATAGGATAGACTGAAGAGAACTTCTCCTTGGTCACCTATAGTGGCTGCAGCCTGATTTTCCTATATTTTCCATGGTGTCTGGCTCTGTAGTACTAGCACTAGCAGGATTTATACAGTGGTGATTCTGGTATGGTTTACCGCATGACATGTCTTCTCTTCTAATAGGGTTGTAAGATCTATACTATAAAACTTGTTGCTTTGTGTAATCTCACCAATTAGATCTGTATATTTTATTACCCACCGTTTTCTTAATAATATATTTCTAAATAAAGATTGAATAATTTTGCATATTACTATGTAGTTGGTGTTTCTGTGGTGATGTCCATATTTTGGAGTGTCCCTATGTTTGGGTAAAAAGTTTGGTTGTCTCCAACTACCTGCTTTAAGTAAGAGGCCCCTTTTTTAGGTTATGTATTTATTGCTTTTCTTGTATGTATCCTATTTATGCTGGTTTGTTTTGTGACGGTCGGTCAGTCAGTGACGGGCTACATGGGTATTAGACTAAAGATGATGATAGTTTTAATGATGACACATAAGCCTTCAGTTTAATCTCCCATCCATACAGTCAGCTCCACACGTAGGTCTATAGTTACTCTGCTGGACACTCTCTGTATCTGTGGGATTGGTCTGAGAACTGACGTGACCACTTATTCTCACACGTCCATTGTGTGTCCTGATTTCAAGCCTTTCTTTTAAGGAGCATCTGTGCCTCTGCTTCTTTTGTGAGCGGCCATGTAACCACACAGTACATATGTGCATGTATTTACCAGAGCTGCAGCTGTATCATGACAGAAGAGGGGAGCGTTAGCCGATAAATTATTCAATAACCACTAACAAGATATTCACTGATCATTTTCAAGGCCACATGTTCAGTATTTCGTGAGTTTTTTTACCTCACACATTGAGTATTTGGTGAGTATTTTATACCTCACACATTGAGTATTTGGTGCTTTTTTTCCTCAGTTTTTGTAGCCCAAACCAGGAGTGGGTGATAAATAAAGAAGTGGTGATGTTTGTCTATAAGGCTACGCTCAGATGCGATGTAATTGCCACGTATTCCTGTTTTTACGCGGCACTTTTGAGAACTCGCGTAAAAGCAGTGCCAAACAAAGCTGAATACACCTTCTAGTAAAAGCTATGGCTTTTCCTGAAAGGTGTGCAGATGCCGCGTTTAGCTGTGTATTTTTGCGCGCACACGGCCACTGCAAAAGCGTGTGCGCAAAAAGAATTGACATGGCAATTTTTTGCACTTTTAGCGCGCTTTTCCCATAGGCTGCATGTTAAAATGGCCTAAGGAAAAGTGCGGGGTCTGCCTGCAGTTGCACTTCAATGCGCACAAATAAGTGCCACTGTACAATACGCGGCCAAATATGCCTTATAGTTTTCCTCTGATTGTTCCGCCTGGATTTATCTTACAATTACTGAAGTAAAAAAACTCCCCAAATACGGAATGTGTGCATGTGACCCTAAGGAGTGTTTCTATCTCAAACATTTATTGTAACAATCCTGGAGTGCTGCCTCCTTCCACTATTATTTCTGGTCTTGTGTAATGGTCTATCTGAGGTTATCCAGGCACATGCATGCACCCTGATTAATGCTCCACAAGCCAGGACTTGGAGCGCTATTCTTACTGCTACATTTATGGCGTATCCAACTCTGGGACTGAAACCTAAGTCAAAAACATGGACCCCATCTCTCAGGTGTGCGTTTTTCTCCATTCTCAGAATATACGCATATCACATAGGGACGGAATAATATCTATCAGAGAATTATGGTATAAATTGATGAAAATACCTCTTTAAAGATGGTCTGTCACTGAGTCAAGTGTCCAGATTTTGCTCCTATTTTGTTCCCACTGCTCCCTTGAATATTTATTTTTAATCGTCCTTACAGTCATTTTCTATTCATTGCTAATTCTTACGGTCTTTACCAAGGGGGTGTCACCTAGACAAATGTGCTGGAGAAGCATGCTTCTCTTAGTTAATATGTCACATCTTTAGGTTGCCCATGGACCATAATCTTAAATCTACTTAAGCCAACAGCTTTTTCTGCTTTGAGGTGTAAATTATAGAGAATCTGACAGGTTGTCCATTATTGGACACTGATGATCCATGCTTAAGGCCCTGTCACACATAACGAGATTGCTAACGAGATCGCTGTAGCGTCACAAATTTTGTGACGCAACAGTGATCCCACTAGCGATCTCGTTATGTGTGACACACACCAACGATCTGGCCCCTGCTGTGAGATCGTTGATCGTTACATACTGCTCTGGATCATTTTTACTTTGTTGCGCTCCCATTGGGAGCGCTACATTGTTGTTTGACAGGGACAATCACCAACAATCTCAATGCTACACTATGGAGTGACAATTCCCAACAACCTCGGTATAATTCTGGATCGCTGGTGAGATACCTGTTTGACATCTTACCAGCGATGTGAAAAACGACATACCAGCGATCTCTGCACATCGTTATCGGGATCGCTGGTGCGTCATTATGTGTGACTAGGCCTTAAAGATATGTCATCTTGATCAGATCAGTGAGGGTGCAACTCCACACTTCCATCAATTAGCTGGATATAAACAAGGTGTGGTGTTGGAACAGCACAGCTCTGTACACTATAGTGGCTGTTCACAGTTACTGCAGCTTAGTTCTTGCCTGAGTGAACAGAAGCTGAGCTGATGTGCCCGACAAGGGCCACTGCACACCACTGCAAACAGCTGATTGGTGGGGGTGCCAGTGGTTGCAAACTCACTAAACAGATATACATGACCCATATTGAGTATACGAGTCTAAGTGGTGGACCATCCCTTTTAAGTCCTTTCACCCAACTTCACCAGAAAGTTGAACATCTAACTAAGTATCAGTAATAATGTGTAACAAGGAAAATATGCCAATTAGAAGACCGGGAAAGGTGGGTGATGATCTCCATGGCCGCTGTATGACAAGTTCTCTTTAAGTGATGACATACGGGTTCTATTTTCTATATACTAATGGCTACAGTCACTGTAGAGATACTACAACACTATGAAAACAGCTAGATAATCTTGTTAGTTACTAGATAAAAGAAAATCCTGTAGTATATAAGGTAGGATTAAACATTGCATTCTCCTGATTCATATGTCACACCATCTATGAGCCATTATTTCCATCTGGATCAGTGATCTGGAGCTACTGATGCCCTGTAGCATATGATAAAGCAGACTGCTGGTGTGGGATGGAAATATCTGACTGTTTTATCTCGTCCTCTGAGGAAACTATGACTGTGACCACAATGCTCAGCTTTCCTTCCCTGATCTTCTTGTGCACATATACCAACTGTATCCGCAGAACTCCTCATATTCTCTGTGTGTGTGTTGTGAGGTAGCGTACTCCTGGCGGTTCGCTTGACAGCGTAAAATGACACCAGAACATGTTTTTTAATCATAACTTTAGGTAGCCATTTATTAGGTTCAAATGGCCCTTCTCATATAAAATACATATATTACACTCACATCACATAACATTATAAATATCATTACATTACATCCTTCAATACTTATATTGCACATATCCTTTCTCCCGGGTAACCTCAATGTACCATTACCCAACACAGAGTACACGGGTCAGTTGCCGTCTCACAGGGTTTCGGTCGCTGCCGGTACACCCGTTTACGGTTACTGCCTGAATGCCAGGCCCTTCCTTGGCCCAGTGTCCCCTTGGGAGTCCAGTCCCTTCCCACAGGCTGCTAACTGTTCCCAGCCTCTACACAGCGCTTCGGCTGCTCCGAACCGGGCCCCGACCCCGGTTTAGTCCCCGGGAGCTCCAGGGCAAGACGGGCCCCCCAAAAGAACCCCTTGGCACGTGTCCCCCGGGTTCGCCACCGCTTTCAAGTCTGCCTTTCACAGACCAGACCCCCGGGCCCCAAATGTCTGAAACCAAACCCCCCTCTGACCCCCCCCAGGGTAGCCCGACCCCCCAACTCCCGGTACTCTATCAACCCCTGTCGTTTTGGCCTCACGGCTCCTTTCCCCCACAGGACCTGGTCTTCTCCCCCCTCAGGGCTTTGTTTGTTTTCTTTCACTGGGGGGGCCCAAGGGCCCCACATCACCCCATGGCCCTTTTACTTAAGCCATCATACACTTCCACTGTCCTTCTTTGGACTTTTAAGGGACAAAAGCTTTGTCAGGCCCAGACCCACACACCCAGCACAGTCCCGCATGGACTTCAGCCCTTTGGGCCCCCAACCGGGTTGTGAGCCACCGAGCTTCAGGGCAGTCAAAGCTTTCCCCCCCCTTCCCCCCTCCCCCCTGCCCATGAGCCCCGCTGCCTCCAAGCCCTACCAACACAGGCAGAGATCCCGGGTGGGAGCCTCACCACCATGGACGAGTGAGCCCCCCCCCCAAAAACAGGGGCCCGGAAACCCCCCTACAACCCCGGTGCCCACTAGTTTTTCATACGCCCCAGAGGGGCCCCGGGTCTCCCCCCTGAGTCACGTCCCCCTTTCCCCCAGAGGATCATGTCCCCGGTCTCTCTGGTCTCTGTTGTGCCCCTCATTTGGGCCCCTGCAAATCTAAAATCCCCTTCAGTCTGATCTGATTGCAAATCTGTCTCTCCTCTCAGACTGAAACCAGGGGGTCTCTGGACCCCCCTTTCAAACTTTTGAACGGGGGGCCCCCCCCAAACACCCCCCCAAAGAACCCCGCCCCCTTCCCAAAAACACCCTCTTTTAGGGCCCCAAACAGTTTAAAAGCACCCCCCAGTGGGTTTTAAAACCCCGCCGTATTTAAAACAGCCCCCACAGTGGTAATTAAAAGGCCCCACAGGGGAAAAAAGCACCCCATGGTTCAGCACCCCAAGTGGTAAATACACCCCAAAAAATAAAATTTAAAAACCCCCCTTGGGTTTTAAACCCCCCCCCCGCAATTCGGTCCCAAAGGGAAAGGCCCCGGGATTCCCCAAAACCCCTGGTTAAAGTCCCCCTGGATATGGAAAATATTAAAAAGGCCCCAGTTTTAACGGGCCCCTGGTGGTTCGGGCCCCCCCCTTCTCCACAATTTTTTAAAAATACACCCCAAAAATTCCCTTTTTTCCCTGCCCTGTCCCGGTCCACCGGGGCTCCTTTGGGGGTTTAGCTTTTTCCCCGGCCCCAAAAGGCTCCCCGACAGGGGGAAAACCCCAACCCCAAACAAGGGTTTAAATTTCCCCCCCCCTTTTCAGCCCCCCAGGGAAAAGCTCCCGGAAAAATTTATTTCAAACCGGCACCAATTTTTCAGCTCCCCCGGGGGGGGAAAAACATTTCCCCAAAAGGTTTATTTTTCCCCGGGGGGGTTTTTAAAAAACAAAAACTCCCGGAACAAGGGGGTTTAAAGTCCCGGAACACCGGGTTAAAAAATAAAACCCCAAGGGGGGTTTTTTAAAAAAAAACCCGAAAACTTAAAAAGTCCCCCCCAGTAAAAGGGAGGTTTTTAAATTCCCCGCGAAACCCCAGGGGGGTTACCTCCCCCAACACACCCGGGGGGTAATTTTTAAAACCCCCGCCCAAGGGGTTTAAGGCCCCGGACCAACAGGGAGGAAAAAGCCCCGCCCCACAAGGGGATCCCCCCCCCCATCCTTTTTTTAAGGGCCTTTTCCCCCCTCCCGCCACTTAAAAAATTTTTAAAGGGCCCCCTTCCACCCTGCTCCCTTCCCCTCCTTCCTCTTCCCGTTGTCTGCTGTGGGGCAGTAAAGTCATTTTGATTTTTGGGGGGCACAGGGCCCCCCTTTACCCTCCACCTTTTAAAACCCAAAAGGGGCACCCCACAGCCCCAAAACTACCTCCCACCCCCTTTCTTGTTGGGGCCCTCGGGACCCTTTTACCCCGACCCATCCACCTTACCCGGGGGGCCCCCCATTCCCCCCCCCCCCCCCCCCCCAGTCCCCAAAAACCGGGACGCAATGCCTTTAACCCCACCCTTCCGGGCCCCCCCCCAACCTCGGCCCCAAACCCATGTTTCTTCAGCCTATTTTCCCCCTTCTTCTCCCCTCGCGTTCCCCAAACCAAAATTAAGGAAAACCTGGCCCCCCTTTTTTACCCCTGACACCAACCACCCACCCGGGGTCTATCAATACAAAATTTTCACAGCCCCCTTAAACAGCCCAAAGAAACTTATTTACAAACACCCTTTCAAAAATTTTAACCCCCCCTACCGGGAAATTTTTAAACCCTTTCCCCTAAAAACCCCAAACAATTTTAAAAAGGGGCCCCCATTTCCACCACCCTTGAACCCCGGGGTCCCCTTTACCAATTGTTTACCTCTCCAAAAAATTCCTTAAAAAAAATTTTGGTTTTAAAACCCCTTTTTTTCCCAAAACAATTTTTGCTTTAAACATGGTTTCCCCAAAGTTCTTAATTCCCCTTACTATGGGGAAAAAGTGTTCCACCCAAACCCCTTTTAAAAAATTGGGCAATCCCCCATATCCCCAAACCAAATTTGTTAAAAGACCTTCCTTCCTTAACCCTTTTTTTTCTTCATTAATGTTCCAAAATTTTCCCAAGTTCCCTTTTCAAAAAATTAGCCCCCAAAAGGCCCAAAACGTTTTTCCCCTGGTTTACCCCCGCCCCCGAAACCCCCTTTGTTAATACCTTTTTCATCCCCCAAAACCCAAAACCCCAAGAAAAAGGGGAAACTTCATAAACCCCCCAAAAATTTGGGGCCCCCAAAAAAAAATCGGGGAATTACATTCCCATTGAAAAATTTCCCCGGCGGGCAAAAAGGGGGGTTTTTTTAAAAAACTTTTTCCCTAAAAAAGGAAATTTTTTAAAGTTCATTGAAATTTTTATTTTTGAAAATTTAAAATTTTTTTAAAAATTTTGGGATGTTTTTTTTAAAAAAAAATTTTTCCTTTTTCCCGGGGAGATAATCTTAAATATTTCCCTGCTAAAAACGGGGTAATTTTAATGTCTGACCGTACAGGGACAGGGCCCCATCATACCACATCCCCCTGTTCTGAAAAATAAATTTTTTTAATTTTTCCCTGCTATGACTGTGTAAAAGGGTGTTTTACCCCTACAGGGACTTCTTCATGTCCCCAAAAACCCCATCCCCCCCCAAAAAATTTCCCTTTAAAATTTTTTGCTTTTTCCCCCCCAATGGCAAAACCTTTTCCAAAAATTTTTTTTATTTTTAAAAGTTTCAAACATTTTTTTTCCCCTTGCTGTCCCCGCCCGGGAAAGTGCCTTTCCCCTTTACGATCCTTTCCATTTTACGCTTTGCCCTCTCCAAAAACCCCCCTTTTTCCCTTTTTAAGAGGTTTTTTGAAATTTCCCCCTCCCCACTACCTCCCCACCCCCCTTTTTGGGGTTTGGGGCCCCCAAAAGGAGTCCCGGGGCCCCCTTTTTTTACCCTTAATTTTGGCCTAGGGAAAATCAAGATCCCCCCCCAAAACCCCCGGGGCCCCCTGTACTTCCCTCCTTCCTCTCTTTGGCCCCAACCCCCCCCCTCTCCCCTGTCCAAAACCCCAAAACCCCACAGCCATTTTATTTTTTCTCCCCGCTTTTTTAAAAATAAAATTAAAAACAAAAAACTATTTTTACCCAAAAAAAATTTTCCTTTTTTAAAGAAAAAAAACCTTTGGGTATTAAAATCCCCCTAGGGTTTTGACTTTCCTTATCCCGGGCCCCAAATTCAAAACCCTACCACCCCGAAACCCCCCAAATAAAAAAAAATTTGAACCGTTTCCTCCCCCAATTTAAAACTTTTTTTGGGGATGCCCCCTAAATTTTTCCTCCCAACCCCAAACCCCCCCCTTTTTTCCTTTGTAGCCCCTTTAACCCCCCCCGCCTAAACCCCCGCGCCGACTAAAAACCCCCCTTTGCACCTTTCTAATTTTCAAAAATTACTTTTGGTCCCACCCTTCCCCGGATTAATTAAAAATTTTAAATATTTAAAAATGCCAAAACCGCCCCCCTTTTCCTGCTAAACCGATTTTAAAAAAAAAAAGTAAACCAACCTTTTTTGAAACCCCCCCCTTTTAAATTGGCTTTATAAACCCAAAATTGCCCCAAATAAATTTTTTGGAAAACAGGGGGTTAAAAAACCCCATGTCCCCTTTATGGAAATTCAAGGGGAAAAAAAAAAAAATAATTAAAAACAAAACCGCAAAGACCCCTTTTCTTAAAAATGGATTTTTGCTAAAAAAAGGAAACCCGGGCCCCACCACCCCCTGGCCCAAAAAAACCCCCCCCCCCCAAAAACCCCGGGAAACCCCCTCCAAATTTTTTCCCCCCCCTTCCCGAAATGTAAAGGAAGGGGGGGCCCCCCCCTGAACCCTTAGTTAGTTTTTTTAGGGAAATTTTTAATTGTTTGGAAGAACCCCTTTTCCCTTTCACACCCTGGGAACGGGGGTTTATAAATTTAAAATAGTTTTAAAATTTTTAAAAAACCCCTTTCTAAATAACTTAAAAAATTTTCCTTGCTTTTTGTACGGAAGGAAGTGTTTAACCCCAAAAGGGGCGGTTTAAAAACATTTTTGCCCGGGTTAAATTTTTAAAAGTGTTCCCAAAGCTTTAATTAAATTTTTGCCATTCAGGGCGGTTTGAAACATACCCAAACCCCGACGGGTAATTTTTTTAAAGGCCCCTTTAATTTTAAAAGGAGGTTTTACCATAAAACGGTTGAACCAAAAATTTTCCCGGGCGGGAGGGTTTTAAAAAGAACCGCCATTCCTAATTTTTAACAAAATTTTTCCCCGCCTTTTTTTTTTTAATTTTAAAGTTTTTTTCAAAGAAAATTTTTTTTTTTTCCCAAAAAAGGCTGTTTTTAGGATTAAAGGGGCGTGCAAAACGACCGGGGGGCTTTTGGAGCAGGGCTTGGAATTGTCCAAAAACCCGCGTTTGTACATTAATTCCCCCGGGTGGGATTTAAGAAAACCCTGCATCAACCCCCCCGACATTTTTGGGAGTCAGGGGTTGGGGGTTTGGGCGCGGGGCAACATGACGGGTTGGAAAAACGGTTCCCAAGGGGCTGGGGGGAAAAAAACCCCCCGCAAACCCCCCCCTGGGGACGGGGGTTTGGGTTTTTCCCCCCCTTTTTCCCCCAGGTCCGGGGGAGCTGCATCCCAAAAGAACTTTTAGTAAAAATGCCATTTTCCCTTTTGGGGGGGGGTAAAAACGGCCTAATTTAAAAAAGCCGGGGGAAAAATAATAAATTTTTGCACAGGGCTTTTTTAAAAAACCGTGGGAAAAACTGAACTTTTTAAAAAATTTTTAAAAACCCCTTTTTTTTTGAAAAAAAAAAAACCTTTAAACCTGAACCGGGGTTAGTAAATTTTTGGGGGTTCAAGGGCTGGGAGTTGTTTAAAAAGGTTTGGGAAAAAAAAAAGGGGGGGTCTTTTGCAGGGGGGTATTTTTTTTAAAAAAAATTTATAAAAATAAAATTTAAAAATTTTTTTAAAAACACCCAAAAATTTTAAAAACTGGGTAAAAAACAATAAAAATTTTTCAAAAAAAATTTTTTTGTGGGAAACAGGGCCTTTTTTGTAAAATTTTTTGCAGCATCAAAAGGGGCCGTGGAAAGGAGAAAAAACCCCCTACAAATAAACTTTTTTTTTTTGCCCCTAAACCGTGGGGTTTTGGAAAAAACCCCTGGGATACAACATGAACGGGTTTTGATACATTTTTGCAGTCAGGGGTTGGGGGTTTTAGGGAAGAACGCTGCATACAACATGAAACGGGTTAGATACATTTTTGCAGTCAGGGCTGTGGAGTTGTAGCAAGAACGCTGCATACAACATGAACGGTTTAGATACATTTTTGCCATCAGGGCTGTGGAGTTGTAGGAAGAACGCTGCATACAACATGAACGGTTTAGATACATTTTTGCATCAGGGCTGTGGAGTTGTAGGAAGAACGCTGCATACAACATGAACGGTTTAGATACATTTTTTGCCATCAGGGCTGTGGAGTTGTAGGAAGAACGCTGCATACAACATGAACGGGTTAGATACATTTTTGCAGTCAGGGCTGTGGAGTTGTAGGAAGAACGCTGCATACAACATGAACGGGTTAGATACATTTTTGCAGTCAGGGCTTGGAGTTGTAGGAAGAACGCTGCATACAACATGAACGGTTAAATACATATTTGCAGTCAGGGCTGTGGAGTTGTAGGAAGAACGCTGCATACAACATGAACGGTTTAGATACATTTTTACAGTCAGGGCTGTGAAGTTGGAGGAAGAACGCTGCATACAACATGAACGGTTTAGATACATTTTTACAGTCAGGGCTGTGGAGTTGTAGGAAGAACGCTGCATACAACATGAACGGTTAGATACATTTTTACAGTCAGGGCTGTGGAGTTGTAGGAAGAACGCTGCATACAACATGAACGGGTTAGATACTTTTTGCAGTCAGGGCTGTGAGTTGAGGAAGAACGCTGCATACAACATGAACGGTTTAGATAATTTTTCAGTCAAGGCTGTGGAGTTGTAGGAAGAACGCTGCATACAACATGAACGGTTTACATACATTTTTGCAGTCAGGGCTGTGGAGTTGTAGGAAGAACGCTGCATACAACATGAAGGGGTTTACATACATTTTTGCAGTCAGGGCTGTGGAGTTGTAGGAAGAACGCTGCATACAACATGAACGGGTTAATACATTTTTGCAGTCAGGGCTGGGGAGTTGGAGGAAGAACGCTGCATACAACATGAACGGGTTTAGATACATTTTTGCTGTCAGGGCTGTGGAGTTGTAGGAAGAACGCTGCATACAACATGATCGGTTAGATACATTTTTGCAGTCAGGGCTGTGGAGTTGGTAAGTCAAACATCCAAATCAGACTCCTGAATTTCTTGATTCCGACTCCAACTCCACCAAGATGGACTCTGACTCTTGACTCCAACACTCCTGACTCCACAAGCATGGCTGTGAAGTCAGTAAGCCAAACATATGACTCTTCAATTTCCCTGAATTCGACTCTGACCCCACTCAAAATGGGCACTGACTCCAACCTTACAGTCCTGGTTTCTGTGAATAAAAGCTACGAAAAATACTGAAAAAATTGACGATGATTACTTCTTGGCAAAACGCAGCATGCTCCATATAAATCTGGGGAAAAAAGTGGCATGGCATTTTAGAAATCTCATTGATATTATGCTGATATTGTAAAATGTTGTATATTTATAACTCACCAATTGGACTGCATAAAATATGCAGCCAAAAACCTGCAATGACACCTAGTATGAACATACCCTAAATTAGCTAAAGGTCCTGAGGATCCTCATGCATTGATGGTCTGGTATTACACCAAAATTAATCAGTGTAATAATCCAAGTAATTTCCGAGTTGTTAGAGCAGGGATTTCTAGCTTCATGGCCTGTCCGAGTTCTGTATTTATTTAGAAAAGCTGGGTATCATCACAACAATGTGCAGCTTGTTATAGTAGTTACCTGTTGTGAATTGTAACCTATCACATGACTACAAAAGTTTGTAACCATCAAGATAAACTTTCAGAGGCTTAGAGCCTGAAGAACTGATCCATTAAGTTTTTCAAAAGTCTATTATTTCTCTTTTTAGACAATAAATAAGGATTAATTGTGTTAGTCTGTTCCTATATGCCCTGTTATGGAAACTTGGCTGAAACGCGCTAGTTGAATGTATTCATTTCCTATAAAGAAGCTGGATAAAGTCCGTTGTGTGCACTGTGGATTTTAGTTATTAGCACTCCACTACACAGTGAAATCACATAGGAGAAAATCTATCTGTAAAAACAAATGACATGCTGTATTTTCCATTGCTGTCCTCCGAGTACACGTCAGCTAGTAATAATAATTCAGAGATTTAATTTAAGGATAATGAAGAATGTTCTAACTGTATTCCAAGCTTATGACATAGTGACAGTATGGGGCGCCTCATGGTATTTTGTGTGGGCGCTTGGATTTTAGTGGCAGCTGTTTGCTTAAGTTATGGCCAAGGCATGGTTTGGGGCATCATATTTATCTGAAAAATTGCCAAGATGGCAGAGGTTTTGTGCTTTATTAAAGTATTTTTTTCTAGGACACCAGTATCATTTCAGTGCAGTCTCAGACCTAGAACCACACAACCCGGTTTTATTTAAAATACACATACAAATTTGGACCAGTAATCCTCTAGATTTAGCCTTACCACTGATTGATTCATTTGGTAGAAACTAATATTGTTGTCTGAAGCCATGCTGGACATAGAGGACCTGTCACTGGGGCTGTGGATTCGGAGTAAATGCCCATTTTGGTGGAGTCCAGTATAAAATGGACTGACTCAGACTCCTAAAATATATAATAAATTGGGTACAGATGTTGAATGCAGTATGTGCTAAATATTATTATGAATTATGTTCTATCTAAATATCTTGATTATTGTATCATAATAATGATTAAAGCCTGATGTTCACATTGTACTACTGTAAATTTATCACTTAAACATGAGCCATGTATGAAGGAGTCAGAGTTGGAGATGGAGTCAGGGGAATTGAGGAGTTGGGGCTTTGGCTTACCAACTCCACAGCCTTGAATGTCACATGTACAAAAACACACAAGTTTATTACCTTGCGTTAATCTCTGCTGCCCTGAATCTTCCACTGCTTTGTGAAATTTATTTTATCCCTCCATTGTGGAGATATGTTCTATTTCTATTTTGGCACCAAGAATGCTTGTGGTACAAGAGCCTTTCAGTAAGAGCTGTATGAGTCAATTTTCTTACCACAGCAGATTCAGGTCAGACGACCATTACACTCAGTGCTGTGTGCAGCTTTGCCCAGGTTATAAATGAAGGCATTATGAATGCAAGACACCAGCCCCAATCACTAGCAACCTCCTTTCTCACAGAGGGAGTGACCACTGGTTGTCCTGCAAACACAATGGGATTCATATAGGGCGCAGTTCACACAGGTTTGCACAGTGTATGCCCAGCCTCTTACATTAGCCCCCATCTCAGTAGGCGGGCTGTTACGGCATTCAACACTGCTACCTCCCGGAACAAACGCACCCATATGGCCCAGCTACACACAGCAACAAAAAGAGTGCAAGAAAAAAACACAATGACAGGTGCTGAAATTGTGGAGAATTAGTTAGTTCTTAACATATAGCAAATTGTATTTTCTAGTTCCCCCAGCATAACCTGTTGGAGTAAAGACAGGTCTCTGCATTCACATAAGCCTACTGAAGAAACTTGTCAACATTGGTGGGTTTAGCCAACGTTTGTCTAATGTGAATGGGGAAGGCCTTTAGTCTTCAAAATAGAATATACAATGCTATTACCAAGTTTTGAGATGTAATTTATTTGTAAAATGTCCGTATTTCTCTATAAGCCTAACACTAGATTAGAATCTCCTCAGTGCGTGTCCTGACATGTTTTCCTCTTCATCATCCCCTTACAATTTTTGGGTTGCTGATGAGTCCTTTCCCACCCGCTGTCACTACACATTAAGCACTGGCACATTTTTATTTTATTTTTAATAGTGAGTCACTTCTCTGTTTCTCTAACATAGTCAGTTTTCCCGCTGGCAGCTCTCGTCCCACGTCACTAGAAATACTCAGCCTGTGTATAGGAACCTGTGTGTCACTTGGGCATCTGCTAATGGTTAACACCTAGTGGATTCCCCAAGCCAACAGTGACCTTGCCTCAGATAATATTCCACATTTACTCTGTTTTCTTAGCTGAGACCTTTTTTCTTTAATATCAATCTTATGAAGGCAAAATGTCACTACTATGTCATCATAAAACTGATTATTATCAAAATGTTGCCACTATAAGCTGGTATGAAAAAAAGGTGTTTTTTTTTTTGTTTTTTTTTTAATAATAATTAGAATTATTTACAATATAACCTTTTCTTTTGATTATATAAAAAAGTGGGTTAGCCCAAAGCATTAAATGTTCTATTAGTAATATTCATACCTCCAAACCATTCTGTAATCTCAAAGGGAATGAGGCTAATAGAGAGGAGACCCAAAGACAGCATTTTTAAGATAAGGACAAGACTACAAAAAGTCCTGAAAGTGCCTATAATCCAGTGTTCATAGGAGGTATGGCATCCTTTCAATGTACAGAGTCAAATCTGCATTTCTTAGTTTTGTGCCCACATATCATTAGTTCATGTACATGTGATATGTTACACTGAACAGCCACAGTGGAAGTTGTGGATCCTAAAATCAGGTAAAAATCTCAGAAGAATGGTGTTATAAAGAGGTTTCCATGAGTTCACAACAGTATTTATGTTGTCCAAAATCATAAATTACATATGTTTTCCAAATCTTGATTTACCTGAATTACACCAAATTTGTAATATTTACGATCATATTTTTCAGAAGTGTTTTTTGAAGTGCAGTCCAAATTGTACACCTTGTCTGAAAACAATCACACCCCTTTGTATGAATGCAATCATCAAATAGTTCCATTAGTACACACCACAAAACATAGAACTTTAAAGCCTTAAGGCCACGTCACACACATCAATCTTATGAGCGATATCGCTTAAGCGATCTGCTTTTTTGATCGCTTAAGCAATATCGTCTGTGCATCGCTGCGTGTAATCAAGCGATTTTACAATGTAAAATCGCTTGATTGATTGATCGCAGATTTGTGAGCAGGAGCTCAAATCAAGCGATAAACGCTTGATCAATCTGCAGCATCGTGGTGTGTGACACCACGATGAACGATCTCCCAGCGGCAGAGCCTATGCTGGGAGATGGTATCTATGGTAAACGTCAGGTTACTAAGCGCCGCACGGCGCCTAGTAACCCGACGTTTACCATAGTTACCAGCGATCTCGCTGCTCCACATCGCTGGTGAGTGCCTGTGTGACATCTCACCAGCGATGTGAGCGATATTG
This sequence comes from Allobates femoralis, assembly GCA_033576535.1. NCBI lineage: Eukaryota > Metazoa > Chordata > Amphibia > Anura > Aromobatidae > Allobates > Allobates femoralis. The sequence continues at coordinate 450,132,535 of JARQOC010000004.1, forward strand.
TTAGCGATCGCGCGTGCACGTGATCGCTAACAATATCGCTCATAAGATTGATGCGTGTGACGTGGCCTTTATACTGTTTTTTGCTTTAAAAAATATATTTTGGTAAACCTTAAAAAAAGGGTTATTTTTCTGTTCCTTCATATATAGTCATGTTCTTAAAGCACCACTCCAGCATTTTATGTTTTTTACATTTCACAGCTGGAGTGGTGTTTTAAACCTGACTCCTGTCTAATACTCACCATCCGGTGTCTTCATCTGTTATCCACATCACTCTGGTCAGTCTTCTCCAGTTTGTGATTGTCAAGCAGTGTTTCATAGAGCGCATTGGAGGTCACGACTCAGTACATCCCTATGAGAGTATCATTCAGACCTCATTATTGTTTTCATAGACGTGCACTGAGTGATAGTGATGTAATTTCTGACTTCCAGTGGCGCCATGAGACCGGAGTGACGCCAAAAAGAGGTCAAGACCCCAAGGGTAAGTAAAAGACAGGGAACAGGGAACTTAGAATTAGAACACCATTCTATTGTTGAAAAAATGCTGCATTGGTGTTTTAAATGAGTATTTATACCATAAAGTGATGGCTTATCACTAGGAAATACTATTGGGGATCTAGCCAAGGGGACCCCCACCATTCCTGTAAATGATGGAGGCACAAGTGTAGTGATCAGTCATTTTAGATATGGCTCACTACAATTTCCTTCCAGAACTAGATTACTGGGAGAGGCAATGTGCAGGGAAGAATCAGTTGATGGAACACAGAGCTGAATCCCTATTGCGCATCCTTCCTTTTCAGGATCTATGGGGATCAAGTCTACAGGTAATACAAATAAGGATATAGAATGTTTATACCGTGTTAGCCAGTAGATAGTAAAATATTAGAATCTGAGAGTCCTCAGTGGTTGATACCTTTTAATGGCTAACTGAAAAGATGGTAAACATAGCAAGCTTTCAGGACATTTAGGCCCCTTCGTCAGGCTGATAATGTCACAAATGCTGAAGACACATACATATATACATAGGCAGAGTGAGATAATACAGTACATATGATAGGTGACATAAAGCAGAGTCAGGCTAGGGAGGGGGACAGATTCAAAACCGGATTAAATGTTTCACATGGATTCATGCCTTTTTATAGAAAATGAAAGGGCATTTGGGGTGATCACATCTTGCAACACACTCTAGTGAGAGGACAATGAACTTTTGATACTTCTTATGTGAACTGTCTCACTTTGATTAATTTGCCCTCTACAACTCACTTAGGAATCTTCAGGTCTCCACAGGCCACTAATCATAAAACAATAATAGTTAGAAGAAAAAGTTTACAATCGGTTCCTCTTATCTTAGTATTTTTCCCAGCTGCTCTCCCCCTCCCTAGCCTGACTCTGCTTTACGTCACCTGTTGTATTTACTGCATTATCTCATTCTGCCTATGTATAAATATATGTGTCTTCACAATTTGTGTCATTATCAGCCTGATGAAGGGGCCACAGTGTCCTGAAAGCTTGCTTTGCTTACAATCTTTTCAGTTAGCCATTAAAAGGTATCAACCACTGAGGATTCTCAGATTCGAATATTTTTCAGTAATACAAATAGTCATTTCTCTCCATTTGTTCAAATGTTAGTAAATGAATAAAAAAAAGTAATCTGAAACAATGTTTTAAAATCACACGTGGGCACCTATTCTGCAATTTTTGGAATTTTTTGGTCATCCCGGAAAACCCAACAACTATATTAATCTTAATTCTCTAAAATATATTGAGCGATCACTTGGTTTCCATTCGGCTTTGTCTATTTATGGCCCCTTTTCTCTGCAGACTTGTATGTAAGGAGGGGATCGTTTCAGTTACTAAATTAGAATTCGTCGGCCAAAATTAATCAGCCACATATTTTGCGTGTCGGTACGTGGGTTTAAAAACAGCTGTTGCCCTGGGGAACTGATATGTTTTCTGTACACAGACCAAATATATGTTCTGAAGACTACAGAAAGGATGGGCAGCTTGCTCATTCCAACTGACAAGGCATGATGGGAGTTATGGGTAAACAGCTGGAGAGCCGCTAACCCTTTTTTAGAACATGTCTGATTTAACAGGCCAAGCTTGCTTTTTAGTAAAATGTACGATGTGGACTAATATATTTAATGGTGTATTTTATGATCATTAAAGTGGAATATTGGCTCTCAAATCTGAGTTGCTAAGTGTTTCTAGAATAATTAACACGAACTTGTCACTAGGTTTTCGTTTCCCATTCAGAGAGTAGCATGATGTAGGGTTAGAGAACCTGATTCCATCAATGTTTTGCTTACTAGACTGCTTGGTGCATTTTTTTTAAATAAAATCACTGATTGGCAGCTTTCTATGTATGCTTGACTGCCAGTCAGTCGAGGGGGCATGGTTGGACTAGTAGGCCAAGTAGTCATCTAGTCATAGTGTTATTAGCAAAAGATTAACAAAACTACACATTGCTGGAATCAGTCTCTAGTTCTATATTGTGCTTCTCTCTGATTAGATCCACTGTAAGTCCAATTCTTTTGGTGGTTGTAAGAAATTATTCTTTACAATGATGCAGTGATGACCACGGTCATGTTTGGGTGTTATGCTAATTATTTATTATGATTATTTGTTTGTAGATGTCCAGTAATGTGCTTTGTCATATTGTGATCGGGACCAATTCATACCTCTTGTATTTCTAATACAGGTATGTGCCATCATCGGGGGAACATTCACTGTAGCCGGCATCCTGGATTCTTGTATTTTTACTGCATCTGAAGCCTGGAAGAAAATTCAGCTGGGAAAAATGCACTAGAAATCATGTGCCATCTCCCACCACCAGCAAGAACACGTGGAAGACTGTGAAGGAGTATCAACTTGTAAAGAAATTCCCATTTTGTGGTTTTAATTGAAGTAGAAGGCATGAGTCTTCATTACTGGGTGCATACAGGGACATTTTAGAATCATCACGCAATATTCAAACATGACTTCTGTAGCCCTTTTATGTAAAAGGTACCTTGTGTCTACGTAGGCTACCATTTTGTGATCAATTGCTTACTCCAAATGCTTTACTAGGTACAGGAAGCAGTTGATCCTATAAAATGGTTGACTTCCCCAGGAACAGCAGGCCATTCAGCCCCATGTCATGTTCATAATGACACATTCCAGATTATATGGTGGTTCTTTTGCTATCTGGAACCTAAAGCACTTTATAATAAGTCACAGTGCAGTATATTGTGTGCCAAGATATGTTTATCTAATCCAATCGCCTCACTAGGTAGAGATTTTGACAATGTTCCACTTTAAATTGACTTATTCTATGAGACGTATCCTTGATCTGTGTTGTATTTATTTATATGCTAATGATGGATGGCATCTATTATTTGGTCTTCCCACCTTTTCACCAGCCTGTTACATATCCTATTGTCTTTTGGATAACCTGACTGTCACCCATCAATAGATGTTGACTTAAAGGGAATGAGTCAGTAGCATCACCTCCCCCTGAGCCGTCTGTATGAGCATGTGGGTCACAAAAAGAATAAAATGATCTGCGATCTGATATCTTATTCCACATTTTTCTTACATTCAATTAAGCTGTTAAAATCTATAGGCCATATCTGGATAAGGGACGAAGTGCCGCTCAACCTGCGCTGCTCTAAAGGACCACCAGAACACTGGATATCTGGGTTAAGTTGTAGGTTTTATTCCGACACGTTTCGGAGCTGCTACCGGGCTCCTTCATCAGGGACCAGGTGAGCAGCTTTCAATCAGATTTTATTGCCGTTCCTGTCTAAAGGATAAGACCTTATTGCGCATTATCTAATATTTCAGAAAATCCATAGGCCGGACACTGATCTCCCTGAGAACTTGCCTCCACTGCTTATTATAAATAAAGGGAGCATTACCAGTGTGAGACATGTAATAACTGAAAGTCTCCTCTCCTACTTGTCTCACTCATTTAAAATAAACCCTGGAGGCAGATTCTCTGAGAGATCAGGGACCACCCATAGATTGTTACAGCTTATTTACATATTAAGAAAAATGTGTCTATCTATAGAATAAGACATCCGATATCAGTGTCAATTCTACTTTCTATGACCTACATTCCCATATAGACAGCCTAGGAGGGTTTATCCTACTTCAGATTCACTTTAAACAAGCGTATAGTTCCGAAAACTAGGATAGACTTTTTCTCATTTGTCATCAGTATGCAAATCCATGTGCACTCCGTTTTTACAGCAGCAGCAGATATTAATGTTTTTCAAGAGTAAATAGTGTCCTAAATTTAAAAATTACAATGTGTCTCATTTGTAGAAATCTGATGTTATACGGGGTTTCATGTGGAATCCAATGTAATTTGTTTGCTCATCCATAGACTTGAACTGCTCTTATCTGACACACTGCAGAGACCAGTGCATGCTGTTATTTTTTTCCTTTCTTTGTTTTCTTTTCATGAGCTATTTGATCCATGAAAAACAAACAAGAGCTAATTTAAACAGCTTCACTGAACAACATTGGTGTGAGTGCTGTCCTTTTTTCTGCACACAGATCGAAAATATGGTTGTGTGAACAAGACCAAAGCTGTAGAATTTCAACTCGCCAATCATTTGTCTATTTCATAGATTACTTACTGTCTGAAATGGCAGCTTCTTCTTTCCCTCTCCCCATGAGATAATCCTTCCCTTCTACTTGGCATGTTTAAGTTTAGCCCAAGGGTGCTGTTTGCCACACTATCATTTGGCGAGCTGCTTTCTCTTCCATTCTCCCCATTAACAGACCCACTTAACGTGGCCTGTCCTAATTGTATGCTCAGCTTGAAGGGTTTAATTAGAAAACGATATTCATAAACTCTGTTCTCTTCATGAGCAAATATAGGGCTTTCTGTATTCTTCTGATGAAATTTTAAGATCATGTCAAGGAAAAAGGGACTAATGCAGTCCAACACTTTATATTGTCGTCTTGTTTGTTCTTGTCCTGTCTTGTAGAGCCCACTGTTGGTTCTTGTGTTATGCTTGATAGAATCTGCCATTCTTTGGGGGGTCTGACCACCAGTGGTCATCTCTGGATGCTTGTACTTCTCAGATCAGCATTTCTTCTTAGCTCCCATAATTCATAACTAGTAGATGCAAATTGTCACTTCAGTGAGGAAGTGAAAAACTCTAATGCCACCTAATAATGGTAGCAATCCTTAAAGTCATAATCGACTCTTAACAAGCCTTTTAATATGACCTAGGATTTGTGCCAGATCAGAACCCCAAACTGCAGATGCTGCGTTTCGAGGTGACTGCCCCTCATCAGTGCAGTGTGTGGGAATTTTAGAAGCAAAATTAATTCTTTTTTTTTTTTTTTTATTTTATCCTATAGCTATTAAATTTGACATAATAAGCATGACTCTCTCCACCAACGTGTTTGGAGGATTTTGGTAATACCAGAGCTTCACATAACATTTTTGGCACAGTTTTGATGCTCTTGACTTTTAAAAGAAAGTCCGACGTAATGCCTAAAAAGTGTTTTGGTAAAGTTTGTTTTTTTTTTAACTATGCAGTACGTAACATCCAATCAGATATATTCATGTAGCTCATTTTATAATGAAGCAATGTTCTGATTGCTATAGGAATCATTGATACTTAAGTTATCCCCACAGGTTGTCGGTTTATTTAGCATTTTTTTTTTAAACCTAAATATATGTACAGTATTTTTTCAGACTATCAGATGCACAATAAAAAAAAAAATTAGGGAGAAAGTGTAAGGGTGAGTGTCTTTAAAGTCTAAATGTACCTGGTTTCTGGTTGAGCGGGTTCACAGGAGGCAGGAGCAGGTTGCAATGACTGCTGGGGTTAACATGTGCCTGCTATTACAGAAGATAAATATTCACTGCTCTCCACGCCCATAATCCTGTCCACCTCTGCACTGATGCTAGTGCTGAGAAGTGGGTGGGATTCTGGCCGTCAAGAGCAGTGAATATTAATTGTGTTTAATAGCATGCACATGTTTTCACCCCACCAGCTATGGCAACCTGCTCCTTGTCCGCCATCAAAGAAAATGAATATTCACTGCTCCCCACACCCATTATCCTGACCATGAGAGGCCGTGAATATTCATTTTGGGTTATCTGACAGCTAATGTCAGCATGTGACTGGAGTCAGATGGCAGTAACATCATGAACTGCCCCACTTACATGCTGAAGTCAATTGTTGGCATCAGAAGAGAACGCTGCTCACCAGGAGAGAGGAGGGAAGGGTGCATATATTGTTTAATTTTTGTTATGTGTGTGACATAACAGGAGGCATATACACCAGGATGGGCCCATGATGGTGATCATATGTACCAAGATTAGAGACATATATATCAGGATGGGGATCATAAATACCAGGATGAGGAACAAATACTCCAGAATGAAGGATGTGTATACCAGGATGGGGGATATATACATCAGGATAGCAGACATACAGAATATACCTGGAAGGGGCCCAGGATGGGGGACATTAATACAAAATTAGAGGACATTACCCCCATAAGTATCAGCAGAACATTATCTCCCTTCCTCATACAACTGCATCATGACCACATTTTTTTCTTCATTTTTTTCCTATTTTACCTCCGCTAAACATAGGTGCATCTCGTGGTCTAAAAAAATATGGATTATGGGGCTGAAAATCATTTTGCAGTTTGGTGGTGTTAAAAATGTAGAACTTTATTTGTACATGCTGTTTGTTTCATTACACATTCAACTTAGATGAGCTCGTGTGGTTATATATCATAAGACAGATAAAGGGTCAGAAACACACCCAATAGACTGTCAGAATGAACTCACTGATTGATTCTTAGTTAACCCATTTTACAGCTAATAACAATATAATAGAGGCCACAGGTGGCAAATAGTGCAAAATTTGTAATGAAACCAAATTACAAATATGATTCTTAGCTGAAAAAAAGATGTCCCCAAAGGTGATCAACCCCTTTTAAGAGCGATTTTCACACATCAGGCTCAGTGCCTTCAATCACCGTGGCATTTATGGACCCGTGCCATTCTCAATAAATCCATTTGCAGATGAATTCCAGGCCTTCCATAGAAGGCATCTCAAGTACATCCTGTTGGAACAGATCTGAGGATTAGAGAAGGATCATTTTCATAGTAGCTGTATCCTATATTAGGGACCATCTTCGTGCATGTCAGATGTTCTATGTATAGTCCTGTCTATCTGATTACATATCTAAAAGTATCAGGCGACAACAGGGTTCATATTTACTAAACACCACCATGCTGCAGACATCTGCCAACAGTGCTAGATGACTGACCATTGCACTAGAACAGACCTTGCTTTCTCATGTAACATTCCTGACTACCAAGAATAACTTACTAAGGGCAAACATGTGAGTCTGTCATAGCCGCCTAGAAAAGTGCTGTACATAAACACTGGCAAATGGTCCTAATGGTGCACAGATGGTTTGTCATAAGACCATAGTAACACATACCCTTAGGAATGTCAGACTTATTCTCAGTAATGAAACTGTATCAAGCAAGAGTATTTACCAACTATCGAACCACTACATCTTGTATTTATTGCATTTTCAAAGTGCAGACTCAAGGTGAAGCTTTGACAACCATGGGGTAACCCTGACAGGTCCGCTGGATGCCACCTCACTATCAGTCAGTGCCCGCATCTACATCAATGTGTGTTACCAAGGGCCATCCTTAGGCTGTACATTTATTTTTGTATGATAACTTCTGTCTTTAGGAGATTCCTGAAAAATTGAGTCCTGCCAAAGGTTGGCAGCAGGATCACACACCATGGAAGTCATTGGGGGTTGTGATTTTTAGGTTGAAAAATTACATAAAGGTTCATTGTTTTTCTTTATGCAAAACACTAAATGCTAAAAAGTATTATTGTGTCAGTTGTTGTAACTGTTCTATTCACTAGACAAGGGGTTTTTCCAGAACGTTAATATAAGTGATCTAACCATGAATATCAGATGTGTGTGGGTTTGACTCCTGGCACCTTACTGATCAGCTGAGGGGGGTGGGCTGAGGTACATTTTGTATAATCTATGCCTGGTATGACAGCTGACTTGTGCGCAGTCCCATTTAAAGTGACACTTTACCCTGGGCCTATACATTTGACGTGTACTTATCCTATCTGGAGCCCACACTTTGTTTCTTACTGCTCCTCTGCTCAAATCAGAGGTCCTTTTTGCCACCTTCCATGATGGCCACTCCAGTGGCATGGGGAGCACTGGGGTAAGTGTCACGCACAACCCATGGCTTTCCTACTCTACAGAATGGCTAGATAAGGTGTGCTTTAGACTCCTGCACCCCACATGCCATGAGAGCAGCCATTTTTGAGGGATGGGGAACGGAACATGGATCTGAGCAGAGGAAATTCCTTAAAGGAGAAGTGTATAGTCTCCTCAATCCCAGGGTGGAGGGTCACTTTAAGGGACTTACATACCACTACAATATGTATGGAGTTGTACCTAGAATCTGAAATGGGGTCGAACCCTCAACTATCTAATATGTATTATCTCAGTCTTTACATAGCACTACCAATGTCTAAGTAGAAGAACATATTTCCTTCAGACTTGTACTAATAGATCCTGTTACATGTATTTTCTACACTACAACTGTGCAGGTGCCATACCATTGTACTGGTGGATATTAGTACATTTACTACGTTTCTGCCATCATCTCCTTCACGATTTCATAGATGGATACAAGTCTTCCACTGAATAAACTTGACACAGCATGCCTGGGATGGAGATGGTGTTACTTTTTATGCTGTTTGTACTGGCGAAATTCCTAGAGGGATTTTCCTGCTTATTTTGGTGAGGTTATATGCTTTTCTAGGTACTTTCTGGGTCTGCTTGGAGGTCTCAGTGTTATTGATTTAAGCTAGGTATAAATGAAGGTCATCAGAACTTGTGTTCTCCTTAAATGCTGTCGTTGTTTTTAACTACCTCTTAGATGGTGAATTGTTAAATCTTTTCTTTTTATGCATTGCCTTCCAACCTACAAAACTGTATTGTCCAGTATAAGACATTGTTTGCAATTCCATATGTATTTTATATAAATAATTTCTGCTTATGCAATGGTTATATATCATTTTAGAGTGACTAAACATTCATGTTTATATTTTTGGCCAGCAGAGAAAACCATGGAAATTGTTGATCGCTTGATTGGGGAATTTGTCTACAATCCTGTTAAATGAAAGGCGTATTAAGTGGCTTACCCCTACATTTCCTCAGTCTATTTTCCCACCTAAACTGAATATATGAGAGTGTACTCATTTGAAGTACAAATGATGACAGTGGTGGGGCGGCACCTATGCCTCACTAACTCTGGGAGAAGCTACTAAAGGAGATTGTTCTGATGAGCACAATGCTCATAGGAGGACACGTGCTGACCCATTATTGCCATCATCTGTTCTCCAAATGAGTGCATTCTGATATCACTGCAGCTGATGGTGGACAAATACACTGGGCAAAAGCAGAGGTTTGGAAGCCACATCCATGTAACTTTTAGGGTACCTTTACACGCCGCAACTTTTGGCGCCGATCGGAGGCAACCTAACATTTTTCATGGTTGCCTCCGAACTCCAAAGGCGCTTTTACACACCGCAATTTCGCCCTCAACCTAAGGCGACGTGTCACCCCGGAAGTTGCCACACAAACAGCGGGAAACATCCGGTAGACTCCCGTCGCTGCTTCACACGCCGCAATCACCAAAGGAATATGGGCGTGCATGTTCAGCGCGATGAAAACGTAGGCGTGCCAAATTGTTTTTCACCGCGCCCAAAACATGCTCATTGGACAACGCAATAGTGTCCTGATTGGCTAGCCTGGACAGGAAGGCTGGCTAATACATGACGCCAGTGCAATTATGTAGTGTGAATGGACAGCTGTTCAAATATGGCGCCCTGTGAAGGGACAGCCAATGGAAACACAGTAGCCACCACCAATCATCGCTGATGGGGCGTGGTGTCCAGCACGCTGTGACACGCCTCCAGGAAATCAGTAGGCAACGCTGATTCCATCCCTATCGCCCCTTCACACGCCAAAAGCAGGAAATTTCCCTGTCATGGTTGCCTCTGATTTTGAAGCAGTGCTGTTTTGGTCCCTGCCAGATTCCCCAATTACACGCCGCAATTTCGAGGCAATTTCATGGCGATGGTGACGGGGCTACAGATTGCCGGTCAGATTTCTCACCGCGGTTGCGGCATGTAAAGGTACCCTTACAGGAATGAAGACTGATAATAAAGTGATTTGCAAAGCTTTATAAGTTCCCATGCTGGACACTTTTTTTTTTTTTTTTTTTTTTATAATAATTAATATTTAGTTACTCTTTGAAGGATCACGAAAATAATCACATGTACGGATGAATCCGACATCATTAAACATGTCATTCTACATTGTACTTTAAAGAATAGATTCAATATACTGAGGATGAAGGTCCCAATTCATTATTTTAACCTATGTTTTGTGTTAACCAATTTTATTCTTTGAAAAAAATTCTTTTAATTTGGGCCTTTAAGTTTTTTTTTATCAATTTATTTTTTTATGTTCACAATTGTAGGGTTTTGTGGCCGATTCATTAATTGCGTTTTAAGGTGTGGCAAAATTATTCTACAAATATACTTCATTGGAGAGACGTAAAGACTAAAATAAATAACATTTTTCCTTTTTCTCAATTTATGAACCATGTGCACCATTTTGAGAAATTTTCCCCAATGGACGGTGCTTCTTGTCCTGCGCACACTGCATATAATAAACCGAACCGGAACTCCAAGAGGTAAAAGAAATAGTGCCTTTAATCTCCGAGATCCCATTTGGGATCATTTCTACAGCCACAGCTATTGCATGGAGTGTGGGTCCGGCAGCAACTGCAACACGTGCATACACCAGTTGTGGGTCTCACAACCTTACAAGGTGAGCAGTGGTATTAGCTTTTCTTGCTCACTATACTAAAAAGATAAGACACCATTTGCGCTTTTGTTCCCCCTTTTGTCTTGTCTAATTTGAGAAATTTGTCATATAAAACATCAACAGATGCCATAAAACCAAAAAAGAAACACAACTTAAAAAAAAATAACTCAATTGATGAATCGCTCCTGAAAACCTTGAGAATCTTATATAAATACAGGTCTAGATTGGGGCCATGTTACAGGACTAAGGGCTGCGTATTTATATAAAGTATGCCTTTGAATTTGCTTGCAGATTATGCGGACACAGTTTTCTGATCTTTTTTTGGAAGAATGTTACATTTTTTTTTAATTATTATAAATGAAGGGAATGATGAAGTAGGACGCTGTGGGAAGATAGTGGAACTTTGTGCAATTTGTTCTGAGTTTCTGTTTTTGTAAACCTTGAAATAAAAACAAATATTTTAAACCAATCTTTACTTCTTATCTGTGTTTTACTTTAATGGTATCCCATCTGATAGAACGCTCCTATGCCAAAATGAACATAAGAATGGGGTCATTGTCATTATTGCATTAGTCATAACCCCTCCTGAAAACATCTGTGCATGGTTTACAGGTCAGGGTGATATTGTCTAAATTGCCTGACTCGGTCACTCTACAAATGCTGGCTTAGAAGGGATGTAACACGATCTGGAGATTGGTTGGAGTATTGCAACCTACTTTATTGAAATAATAATTAGGACAAGGTGGTTGTCCCCCACCCCTCACTTCTCCTTGGCGCTCAATTGTTCAACAGGTTTAACTACTACAACTACATTGTATTACATTAGGACCCTCATACACCTTAAACTAAAGTCAGTGAATTAGTGAGTTTGGCCAACACTCTAATGCAGGGGAGGGTTCCCGAAGACCACAGTGCCTTTTTAAGAAGGAATCCTGACACAGCACACATGCAGCATTCACTACAATGAAGGATTACGTCCTGTGTCTGGATGCATGCTGTGGGTCAAATTAGCGTGCAGAGCATTCATGTCCCACTTGATGGAGGAAACTGCGCCAATGTCTCTTATGTGATGTATATACAGCAGTCTCATTGTTTCATATTTGATGTATATATAGTATCCCAGTGCCTGCTATGTGATGTGTATCCACATATGAAGTATTAACATATATAATGTATATTCAGCAGTCGCTCTGTGTCCTCTGTGTATCCTATGAGATGTATATAGCATTCACAGTGTCTGATATGTGACATATAAACAGCAGTCTTGGTGCCTCCTTTGTGGTATTTACTACAGACTTCCCACTGCTTAAGTTCTGTAAGTGTAAGGAGGTTATGTGCCAGGCTCATACTGTATATAAGGGGTCTGTGTGCGGACTAATACTTTATATTTGAGGGATATCGGCATACTTAATTCTGCTCAATATTAAGTGATACATTATTATTTTATAGTAACATTAATTGTAACATTATTATTCAGCAGGATTAATTTAATCTACTTGGATCATCCTTCCACAATAGTCATGGTGTCTCATGTGGCCCCTCAGGAAAATTTTAATTCCTCACCCCTGATCTATACCACTTCCTTGTAGCTCTGGCAGTTTATTTAGTGTCATTGCCCTGTTAGAAGGTGAACCTATGGGCCAATCTCAAGTCTTTTGCAGCCTCTAACTGGTTTTCCCCATGGATTGCCCTGTATTTAGCTCCATCTGTCTTCCCATCAGCCCTGGCCTGCTTCCCTATCCCAGCTGAAGAAAAGCATTCGCACTGTGTGATGCCCTTGCAACCATGTTTGATAATGGGGATGGTGTTTTTAGGGTGATGTCAAGTCAGTTTTCTGTCATACACAGTGTTCTGCAATTAGCCCTAAAAGTTATATATATTGGTCTTATCTGACATGACCACATGCAAACTAGAAAGTGCTGCAGAATATATATGTGTACAATAAATACCCTGGTGATCAAAATTAAAGAACAATGTACGATCACTTGATTTTTTCAGACAGAATTTAATCTTCATTGATGACCATTTGAAGGTTTTTGTGTAAGGGGTAAACCATGCCACTAGAACAGTGTTTTAAAAAATAACCAAAGTTTATCAACTTAAAACCTTTATTTTACACAAAACGTGATGGTCATAATTAGAGAACAGCAATAACTGTAACAGAGAAATATTAAACTAAATTTTGTGAATGTTACAACAGTCGCCAATCAGTAGGAAGTGTACAGACCTTTGCTTTGAATGACTTCAGCACATCTGCGGTCACTGGATATCACTAGTCTCTTACACTACTCTGGTGTGATTTTGGTCTACTGTTCTTCCAGTATCTTCCACAGATCTGTGACTTTTGTTTTTTTATTAGCCATAACATTGTCAAGAAGGATTTTCCAGAGGTTTTCTATTGGGTTTAGATCAGGATTGTTGTCACGGAGTGATAATAGTGCATGAGCGGAGTAGTAGCAGGAAGGCAGAGATGGGCTGAGAGAATCAGGTAAGCTAGTCTGACCCTGTAAACTTGGGTTTCCTAGCTGACCCTGATCCCAAAATTACCCCTAAAGCCGCCTGAGCCACCAACGTTGCCCTGAGCTAACACCCCCTCCCCTCCACCCAGAGAAAGAAACAGCAATTCCCACACGATAACTCACTCAAAGGTTAGCTTCAGGAAAGCTTCTGCACCACAGCTCTGCGTCCATACAGTACAAGGTCAGAGTAGAAACTAAATTGTTTCAACTACACCACCTGAAGTGTAATGAGATTATTTAAAGACTATGGGAGTGGAAGCTACTGACATTAACCCGCATAAATGTGTTTATTCCTGTTGGTGCCTTCAGGGTTAAACAAGACTGCAGCACAGGCTACACATGAAAACTCTGGACTGGACATTTCATTTAATTTTTTTCTGCTTCAAGGAACTGTATTACCCCTTTTGCTGTGTGACATGGAACATTGCCCTGCATCAAAATTGCTGTCTGAGTGCTGAATGCAAATAAGAAAGCACGGGTTGTTGATGAAGATTCTGATCTACATTTGCATTCTCTGCCATGTAGCTGTATGAAAGGTCCAACCCCCGCATTCCACAAATCATGACACTTCCTCCACCACCTTCCATTGACTTTTTTCACACGTTGGATTCAGTGTTTCCCCAGTTTATTGATAAATATAATGTTTCCCATCAGACCCAAACAAATTAAACTTACTTTCATCACTAAAATGAGCTGTGGAACACTTCTCTGTCCACACAACATGCTTCTCACCAAAGGTGCGTCAAGCCTTTGGATTCTTTCTGCTAATTATAGGTTTGGTTACTGCAGAGTGGGTTTTCAGTCTAAATGCTCTTAAACGTTGTGACACTATGATGAGACAGATCCTTACCCTGTTCAGTGCTGAACTGGTGAGCTATTCCAGCTGCAGTGTTGAAACGATTACCCATGGAGATTCTCTGCATTTTCCTGTCCCTGTTGCATTCGTCTTTTGACGGACAACCAGCTGTCTTGGGGCACTTGAAAGATATTGTGATGTTGTAAAGATGAAATATTCTAGAATTCACATACTTGGAACGCCCACTTTCTGTTCCTATGACTGATAGGGTGACCCCTTCAGCCTTCATCTGGACAACCTGCTGCCGTAGGGTTTCAGTCACTTTGGAATGGCACACCATTTTTGAAATGTGAGTGCGAACTGGAAAGTTAAGCTGCCAGTTAAATAGGGTTTGTCATATAATTAGGGAAATTAGCAACAGGTCTCTAATTTTGATTAGTGTTTTTATTCTATGCTTTAGAGTATATTCCAATTCATGAAATAAGCTTAAAATACTGCTATTTTACACATGGTATGATATTTTCACATAGGACAAAACAATGACCTTCGCATTAAGGAAATTATGTGTTGTTCTCTAATTTTGATCGCCAGAGTATGCTTCAGGAAGCAAAGTGAAGGTGGCACTGGGATGTAGCACAGAAAATTGGTGTAGTACCGCAATAAAGCCATTAAATAGTAATGCTTCTCCTCCTTTTGTGATCATTTTCCCTCTCAGCATTGTGTTTAAGACTTCCTGCCATTTGGATCTCTGAAAAGAGATTCCATAGTTTTCAAGAGGCAAATTAGCTTTTCTAATATGGTGCAGGAACCTCTGGAGATTAGGATTTTATACTGAATATAGGTGCTCCTTGTCTAATGTGGCGTGATATCTTACACATGGCAATACGTGGAATGTTTCGGCAGATGGTTTCATCTTCACTTTCCCTTGACATTTCCCAAGTGTTCCGGGATGATGTTTCTGGCATCAAGGAGGATTGGGTAAATATAATGACGTACTATAATCCCGGATTGTCAACCTTACTTTTGTGCTGCTTAACTACTGTATTACACATCTGATATATGTGCAAACGGCTGTCAGATCCATCCCCCTCACTCCTGGATCAACAAGAAAAAATGTGCAAGACTAAACAATATGGATTCTTTTGTCATTTTCTGGCATGACGCGAAATAACACAGCTGGAGTGGCTACAGTAAAGTATGTGTGATACATTTATATCTGCAGTGAGCGCGGTACGTTCTTACTTGACAGCATCACACCCACTGAGGAGTGACGTCTCTGTATACTCAGATCTAGAGCTCCATATCAATATCCCATGGTGTTGGACAAAGATATTTTAAGCATGCAATCATGTAATTCTGCTATGCCTGTGCATAACTGACAACCTGGTACTATACTATGAATATTCAGATGTTAGCAACCCAGCTTACTGATTCTGTTAGCATGCCGATTGAAAAGGGTACTGCTTAACAATAGGAGCCCAATTCACCTGGCACCATTCTGATGCTGCTAATGACTAGTCGGGACTTGTGTTATAAGTATAGGTAACATCAAGGGTTCTTGTAGAAGAGTTTGGGCTATGGAAACAGCCCAAATTGGCTGAGATACCGAATGTTGTTTCTGTAAGACCGCATGCACACATTCAGTATTTGGTGAGTTTTTACCTCAGTGTTTGTAAATCAAAACCAGGAGTGGACCAATCGGAGGAAAAGTATATAGAAATATGTCACAATTTCTGCGTGTATTACCTACTCCTGGTTTGGTTAACCAATACTGAAGTGAAAAACCTCACCAAATACTCCAATATGTGCACATGGCTGAACTCGCAATTAAATAAATGGCAGTCATGGAAAGAACCTAGACCTGTTTCACACCATAAGTTTGTGGTGTACTTAGCACATCTGTTTGTAGTCTTCAGTGCATGCTCATAGAGAGATTTAAGGTGTTATTGCAGTAATACTGTATTTGAATAGTAGGTTGCAGGTACAGACACTGATCACTGCAGGAAAAGTAGTGCTGTCAATCAATTGTGATGGAGGTGGGGGCCTACAAAACCATCGGGCAGAACAGATCACCTAGCCTCTTGATCATGTTTAGCGTACACTAAGCACCAAAGTAAGCATATTTGATAAAATTTCAGTTTTTACAAAATGGAGGCAGTGATTAGAGCATTTGGAACCCTAAGGGTATGTTCACACCATGTTATTGAAAACACAGAAAAAATGCTTCCCAATATAATAATAATAATTTTTATATTTCTCTATCGCTTCATTGGGGGACACAGGATACCATGGAGCTTTGCTGCCACTAGGAGGCACACAAGGCTAATGAAAAAAAGTTAGCTCCTCCTCAATAGCATACACCCCAGGCTTGGGTGTGCCTGATCAGTTTTTAGCTTAGTGTCATAGGAGGCAGATGTGTCCTTACACAGTCCACATCCATAGCTAGATTTTTCGACTTTTTTTTTAAGGGCACCGCTCTCTCCAAACCATCAACAGATGGGAATGCAGTGTGTTACCATCACGTATCCTCTTCTGCACCTGGTGCAGGTGATGTGTTGGACCCATCACACCGCACCATCCTCGGGGCGTCACCTCCTTGGATGTCCGGATGACTGCATATCTAAGTCCGTGCCAGGCCCCCAGGCATCACACCTGCTAAAAGGGCATGTTACTCTGCAACCGGGCGGTTTTCTTTTGCCTCTCCTTCTTTCTAACTAGTGAGAGTTTGGATTGAGGCCCAATACACCGATCGATACAGCAGTGAAACCCCTACTCGGAGGACTTGCACAGCACTGGCCGGGATGCATAACTGGGTGAGTTCGCTCCTACGTGGAGTGCTGCATCTGAGGCGAAGGGCTCGCCTTGTTTCCCAGCTCTAATATGGCCCCTGGTCCCATCAACTCCCGGCCTACCCCTAAACTTTAGTCCCCAGCTTTGGCCTAGTCCGTTAGCTGCTCCGCCAGTCCCCGCCCTCTGGATGACTGAACCCCAGCCATGCCCCTCAATTTTGGCGCCTCTCGTCTCTGACGAGATTTCATACGAGCTTCCCATCACTCGGACTTCCCCTTCCCCATGTTAGCATCGGGGGGCCGATCTTCTAAAGGCAGCTACGTACCCCACTTCCCCGGTAGGGATCTCATATGAGACAGTCTCGGTATATCACAGGAGGACATCTGGGCCTGGCAGATCCACTATGCATTCTGTGACCCACTTCCTGTGAGCCCCACCTACAGTGTGTGTGCAGGGGTAAGCAGCACACATGCTGAAGCTGCCCAGTAAGCATGCTGCTCCAGATAAAACGAGTGATATTGTAAGCGCTAAGGTACATTAACAGGACACGGCTCACATAAGTATTACCTTTCAGCTTTAATGATTCAGCATATGGATCCCTTTAGCCACAATGCGTTTCAGCGCCAATTGCGCCTTTTTCAAGTGATTGCCGGGACCCTGACATACAATTGCTTATATACAATTCACCCCAAGGGGGAGGGGAGGGGGTTTTTAGGTTCATGCTAATCTGAGTAATGGAATCCGGAATGGATCCATTGTAACCATATTAGATTAGCAAGTATATAAAGTTCATTATAATGATATACCGTATTTTTCGCTTTTTAAGACGCACTTTTGTTTCCCCCACATTGGGGGTGAAACGGGGGTGCGTCTTAAAAAGCAAATGTTAAAAAAAAAAGAAAAAAAAAAATCTTACTGAGGGGGGTGGGGTGTATAGCGGGGGTGTCCGATGCGGTTGTCATGGAGCCACGGAGCTTGGGGACCAAGGCAGAAGCTGCGGGGGTGTTGCGCCGGTCTCCGGTGGGCGCCGCCATTATTATTTCCCAGCATGCATTGCCTACTCGGCAATGCATGCTCTAGTGTCCAGAAATGGCCGTGATCGCGGTCTGCGCATGCGCCGCGGCCATTTTCATATATTCTATTTTCCAGACTTCAAGAAAATGGCGGCGGGGCTTGCGCAGACCGCGATCCGCGGCCATTTTCAGACACTAGAGCATGCATTGCCAAACAGGCAATGCATGCTGGGAAATAATAATGGCGGCGCCCACCGGAGACCGGCGTAACACCCCCGCAGCTCCTGCCTTGGCCCCCAACCTATGTGGCCCACCGGAGACCGGCGGAACACCCCCGCAGCTCCTGCCTTGGCCCCCTACCTCTGTGGCCCACCAGAGACCGGCGGAACACCCCCGCAGCTCCTGCCTTGGCCCCCTACCTCTGTGGCCCACCAGAAACCGGCGGAACACCCCCGCAGCTCCTGCCTTGGCCCCCAACCTCTGTGGCCCACCAGAGACCGGCGGAACACCCCCGCAGCTCCTGCCTTGGCCCCCTACCTCTGTGGCCCACCAGAGACCGGTGGAACACCCCCGCAGCTCCTGCCTTGGCCCCCAACCTCCGTGGCCCACCGGAGACCGGCTCGACACCCCCACAGCTCCTGCCTTGGCCCCCAACCTCTGTGGCTCCCTCGGTAAGACTTGGGGGGGCTATGTACCAGGATGTATGTCCCCCATTCTGGGACATATATCAGGAGGGGGGATATAAATAATGGATGGAGGCATGGAAACCAGGATGGGGGCATATACCATATATCAGGAAGGGGCATATATACCAGGATGGGAGCATGCATACCAGGACGGGGACCATATATCAGGAGGGGGCACATATACCGGAATGGAGACAAATATACCAGGATAGGGGACATACAATCAGTCTATAAGACAGACATTGGCATTATAAGACAGACCCCATTTAACATTAAAAATTATTTTTTTTCTCTTTTCCTTCACTAAATTTGGGGGTGCGTCTTATAATCAGGTGCGTCTTATAAAGCGAAAAATACGGTACATAATAAAAATATGACTGAAAATACTATGAGGTAAAGATTAGTAGTGAACAATGCTTAAAATATTAAAAATGAAATAAAAATACATATCAATAAAACATTATAAAAACGCATTGCTTCCAGATTGAGATTAACTAGCACTCCCATAGTAATAAAACACAAGGAAGATTACAAGCACTTTAAACATTAATTTGCTAAAACAATTACATTAAAATATACGCATTATATATATAAAAAAAATAAAAAAAAAAAATAATAATGAAAATGAAAATGAAAAAAATAATAATAATAATAATTAAAAAAATGTAAAAAAAATAATTTTTTTATTATTATTATTTTAATTATTATTATTATTATTATTTTTTTTTTTTTTATATATATATAATGCGTATATTTTAATGTAATTGTTTTAGCAAATTAATGTTTAAAGTGCTTATAATCTTCCTTGTGTTTTATTCCTATGGGAGTGCTAGTTAATCTCAATCTGGAAGCAATGTGTTTTTATAATGTTTTATTGATATGTATTTTTATTTCATTTTTAATATTTTAAGCATTGTTCACTACTAATCTTTACCTCATAGTATTTTCAGTCACATTTTTATTATGTATATCATTATAATGAACTTTAGATACTTGCTAATCTAAATAATATGGTTACAATGGATCCATTCCGGATTCCATTACTCAGATTAGCATGAACCTAAAAACCCCTTCCCTTCCCCCTTGGGGTGAATTGTATATAAGCAATTGTATGTCAGGGTCCCGGCAATCACTTGAAAAAGGCGCAATTGGCGCTGAAACGCGTTGTGGCTAAAGGGATCCATATGCTGAATCATTAAAGCTGAAAGGTAATACTTATGTGAGCCGTGTCCTGTTAATGTACCTTAGCACTTACAATATCACTCGTTTTATCTGGAGCTGCAAATTTCTTCCCTGCTGGGAAGCCTGATACAGAGCAGCTTAGGAATACAGGACCTGGCAGACGTCACACCATCACTCCCCCCGAGCTGTCACGTGCATCGGGACACACGGGGAGTACGTGCACATTCCACCTTGCCGCTGGAGCCCAACTAGGAGAGCCCAGCTGGGAGACGGATTAAACTCTTACTCCAGTTGTGCGGACAGGCACAACAATAGAAGGTGAGCAGAGGGGATCATTCACCGATCCCACAATTTAATGAAAGCAGTTTGGCGCAAACCTTTTGTGTATTTTGCAGTAAGCATGCTGGCCTACACAGCCCACATATATAAGCTGCACCAGCACAGCGCATGTTCCCTACATATTGTTTTTTCCCAAGACACATACGTGTCCTATACCTCCTGGCCTTCTGTTAATCATACCGGCCACGCAGACACCTCACTTTCCTTACCAAGCCTCTGACCCCAACTTTCCTCGGAGCCCTTGGCCAATAATGGACCTAGTGGTTATGGCCTATATATGTGGGCCTTGCCCTCTCAGGATAGCATCCAACTGCCTGTTGATGTTGGTCTCTGGCATGGGCGATTGCAAACAATCCTGACTGCCAGGCACCCTATACCTACAGCCGCTTACAGTTTGCAGCAACATAACTGACTACAAGACTGAATCACGGGGCCTGCCATTTTAACTGTGAGCAGACTTCCAGAGGCCATGCATCCCATACCTGTTGGTTTACAGCAGGTTACAGGATTCGCACCACTATCCAGCGCACACAAGTGTCCGAAAAATGTAATCATTACCTCTAATATTGAGCAGCGTGCATCCTATATCTGTCTTCTTCAGCAGGTTACAGGATTCACAACACTGTTCAGTGCACACAATGACCCACAAGATTGCTCCATGGGACCTACCACTCTTAACAGTGAGCAGTAATCCAGCTGCCGTGCATCCTATTCCTGTATTCTTTAACAGGTTTTCAGGATCCGCACCACTGTCCAATGCACACAATGACCCACAAGTTAATCATGGAACCTGCCACCCTAACAGTGAGCAGAGAAATTCAGCGGCCGTGCATCCTGTACCTCCCCTCCTCAACAGGTCTCAGGATCCTCACCATTGACTGCCTACAGGTATGACTCCTGGCATCTGCCACCCTAACAGTGAGCAGATTTCCAGCGGCCGTGCATCCTTTGCCTGTCTGCCTCAGCAGGTTACAGGACCTGCACTAATATTTGGTGCACAGAATTGCCTGCTGGATTGTATTATGTGTTTTTCCCCCCTAACAGTGAGCAGACATCCAGCAGCTGTGCATCCTATACCTGTTCTTCAGCTGGTTACAGGAGCCACACCACTGCCCGATTTGCACAACCATCGCAAGAATGCATCTTGAGGTCTGCCCTAACAGTAACCAGAAACCCAGCAGCCATTCATGTCTGCTTACGCATGTTACGAAATCCACACTGCTATCCACAAGGCACAGCTACCCTCAAATGAATCAAGGTATCTGTCACCCTATCACTCAGTAGAGATCCAGAGACTATCCATCTCTTCTCTGTTTTATTGTAGCAGGTTACTGGATCTACACTTTATATAGTGCATGTAACTCCCAGCATTGCAGTTACCTAGATGCACGTACCTGTCTAGAACTCTGATGCCCTGCATCTTATACCTTGGTTACCACAGCTTTCAAGGTCGGCAGTTCTACTCCGTGCAACTTTTTTGCCATGGCTGTCTGCAAGAGGATTCGAGGGTACCTGTTGACTTATCAGCCAGCTGACTACCCGACGGTTGTGCTGTCGCTATCCATCTAATACAGTGCATCAGTGGGTCTGTTCCATAACCCAGTACTCCTAACGGGGCACTGCATACCTCCTGCGTGCTTACCCTATAGGTTCCGCCACCCTGGCAGTGAGCAGAAATCTGGCTGTCAAGCATCCTATCTGCCCGCATTTTATCATTTTACGGGATCCACGCCACTATCTGGCGTGTCTTCCTTTCTGTGTCACCAGCAGGATGGTCTACAGAATCTGCCCTTTTTTTTAATAATGAGCGGGGAATCCGCTCTGTATTCTTTTCTGTGCCTACCTGTTCATAAGGTTATGGGATTCATCTGTCCAGTGTTCATATCCGTCCGCAGAGTCAATCTAATCCACCTGCAGGTTTTTGGTCTATGGGACTTATCACTTTTCCAGTGTTCAAGTCACACAGTTAGTACGGTCAGCCGCGGGTTTTTTCACTGCCGCACCTGCCGCAAGTGCAAAACCGCACTTGCCGCACCTGCCGCAAGTACGCCTATACTTTGCATGGCGTTTACCGCAACCGCGCCGCAAGTGCAGCTGGTATGCGGTAATTGCGGCAGATGCGTTTTTTTCACCGCATCTGCCGCAAATTTCAAAAAACGCTGATGTGAAAGGGCCCTTATAACTGAATAGTACAGTAGTTCAGCTTTTGTCTACACTAGGACAGCTCTGGGGTCAAAACATGGTTTTGACTTCACCGCCCTACCGTTTCTCCCCTATTTCCTGCAGCAAGTGATTCACACACCACATATGTCTGGCCGACTGGGCCCCTCAGCCAGCTGAGACAATCACAGCGATCGCCAGGCTCCGTTCGCAACCATTTCACCAGACCTTTCCCCTTTGTGGCTCCTCCTGTGGCAGCTGGGAATGTGAGATCTCTGAACTCTTTTTTTTTTTTTTTTTTTTAAACCATTTATTTTTATTTAGGCGTCAAAAATTTAACAAGAAACAGTAGATATCAATATTCATGTAACAATTCACATATCTTGTAACCAATCACAATCATAACTATCCTCCCCTCCCCCCTCCCACCGATATTCCTTATGCCGGGTGTGCTTGAGAGTCTTAACAATCATATTTTTTCAAAAGTTCTTTCACCATGCCTTCGCCTGTACATACTTTACTCTAAATGCATTACCGTACGTGTCTGAGCAATAAATTCCCTCCTAGTGGGGGGTTCCGAATCAGTCCATTTTCGCGCTATTAGTTTGCGTGCCACATATAGCAACCTCGCTATTGCCACTTTGTAGTGTTCTGAGGCAGGTATCCCATCCACCTCCCCAAAACACACAGCACTGGATTCCTGTCGAGTGTACATGCATAAACTCTTTCAATTTTGTTAATAACAACCAGCCAGTATGCCACCAGCCGCGGACACGACCATAGCATGTGTAGAGATCTCTGAACTCTACACTGAATCAATACCACACCATTTATTTATATCTTCCCTAACCACCTGGGGGTCTACAACTCTGATTTACGCCCCATTACATCTAACCTGTCACGACGCCATTGGACTTGGTGGCTGGTGTTCCTGCCTCAGCCGCTGGGAGGTGCAGGATTCCTTCAGCTGATAGTGCTAGAGATAGAAGGACCATGTCCTCATATGGACCTGCTCCTTCGACGTCTGCCTCTGTCGCTGAACGCCACCGTGTTTCTCCTGTGAGTGATGTTGGTTGCAGAAGAGCGGGTCCTGCAGAGGTGTCTGATAGGCGCAGCCTTCGTTCTTCTGTCAAAAGTGGGGTGGTTGGTGCCAGTCGTGCATCACCGTCTGGCCTGGTTCTAGAGGCGGTCCGGATGAGATCATCAGGCTGTGAACTCCAGCCTATATGAGGTAACCACTCCCTTCAAATATCTTGGAGCCTGCCTTGCAGGCCGCCAAATATAGTCTTGGTTCACCAGTGATATAGTGTGTGTTTGGTTTTGAATCTGACCTTTGCCTGGATTTTCAACTCTACAGCCTGATGTTTTTGAACCTTAACTACCCTCTTGGTTTTGACTCGGACTCCTGACTATGTTTTTCGGGTCCTGATTTTTCCCTTCTTGGCGACGTTCCTGCTCCGCTGCTCATAATAGGCAGCTACCCTATGGGTTCCGCTGTAATTCAAGATCCCTGTATAGAGGTTAAGGGTCTCCTGGTTTCTTAGGGTGCTGCCTTACCAGCAGCTCAGCCTCACAGCGGATGGTCGTCACATAACCTGGCAGCGTTTCGCACTCACTGTTCACTACTGAGTGCCCTAACTCTACAGTCACAGGGGTTATTTATCCTTCACACGGGTGGCTCAGATGTTCAACCTCTATCCAGTGCTTAGACTCAAAGGAATATTGGTACCTTAGGGTTGTCTGCGATGTATCACTACTGGCATTCTTAAATTGTCTGTTGCCTTTTGCCCTCCCTGTAGGAGTATCGTCATAGACCTGGCCCCCTCAATTGGAGAGTGAATCACCTACTGCCAGGTGCGAAGTCTCTTCATGCATTTTTTCTCTCTTCAGGTCGCAACAGAGATATGGATGGCAATGTCGCCAACAGCCCTGTTGCATACACACGAGGTAATCAAGTTTCTTCCTCTGGCTGAGCCGATTCCACGTCTTTCCCTGCCATGTGGTAAGTCAGACCTTTTTACTCACTTCTGTCACTCACTTTTCTGAGATGACAGAACCCCCTGCCTGGCATCAGACAAGACAACTCTATGGCTATCAACACCAGCCCAGTCACAGGTCTAGGAGCTAGATCCCCAACTAAAGATCCTAGGTGGTTGTCCTCATCCGACTGGGATGGTGCATAAACTCCTGATTGTGTCGGTGATTTACCTTCCCTCTCTAACAGATTCGTACATTGCATAGGCTCAACCCTGATATTGGGCATTTCGGCTGGTGGCACCAGTTCAGAGTCATTGATCAAAGATCTAGGCTTTCTCACAAAAGTAGACTTCACACAAGCCCTCGATTATGTTTGTTGAATCTTGCAGCACTCACTGGCCACTCTCCCCTGTGACAGTCAGTCACGCTGAGGTTTTTAACACTGCCATCTTCTTTTCCTTGTGGGTTACATTACCATCCTACAGAGGGCCTGTGCAGCGGGGGTATTTTTTGTTTCTTTTTCTCTCACCGCTACACTCGTGCTTGCCTTGGTAGCGCATTTATTAACTCTAGCGATTTGCAGCAAGGTTTAACACGATCCTAATGTTTGGTTCTCTATTGCTTCCGTTGGTTCAATGCTTCGTTTCGGACCTCAACAGGATCATTCGATCCTCCTGGAACACCCCAATTTTTTTCCTGTCAGACGGCGCTTTTTGTCCTTGGGTTTCTCTGCTGTACCACCATCTTAGCCTTTTCTCCTTGCCAGATTAGTGTACGGACTCAATTACCCTTTTCCTATCGCGATTTTGGAGGCATGGGGAACTGCCCTCTGTCGGGCCAGGACTAAGATACATTTCTACGTTTTTTGGGCACGACTCATGAGTACCTTCTTTATTCAGGTTTTTCTAGAACAGTAATGTCGAAGTGGCAGGCTCACCTTGTCTTGGGACAGCCTGCCTGTTTTGTCTACAGATTTGGTCTAGTTCAGTTCAGATGGGCTAACCCGCTCAGTTACATGGGATCCAAGGGTTTTTTCTTCCAGTTCCCTAGTTCCTAGGTCTTTTTTTCTCCAATATTCCCACCACTCAGGACTCCACGAGTGCCCTGCTTCTTTCTTCTCCACAAGAAGTACATTTTTAGACTTGCTGAGCTGACTTCTCTGCTCTATATCTGGTAGAGCACAACATGTTGAGCTTGTACCTACTTTCATTCTCAGCAGGAATTGGTCTCATAGCTTCTTTCTGATAATGGGACCTAGGTGAATTTCAGATGCAGCCCTATGAATGTGTTGCACTTTCTGGTCCTAAACTATCTCCTTTTGTCCCCCTGTTAGGTACAGTTCTGTTTTTATGTTGTGACCATATGGAGTGTCCTTCTTAGGACCAAGAAGTCAGGATGTTTTCTCAACTCCAGATGCTGGTTATACGTTTAGGAGCAATCCTACCTATTATTATGTTTTCTTTTCCCCTTCGTCCCTTTTTCCTCGATTGCATTGAGGTCTCTTCTAGGTCCTACAGTTTTCAGTATTCTCTTTCATTAGGACCCAGGTTAACATTTCTTTACAACATCAGTGGCTACTTAATTCCCGAAGATTGGCCCCTGATCTTATTCTCTGGTCTTTTTCTTCGAACCCTTGGGGATTGCTTTGGGACATCCTATGGTATCCTGTCCCCCAATGAGGCGATAGAGAAAAGAGGATTTTTGTGTACTCACCGTAAAATCTCTTTCTCTGAGCCATCATTGTGGGACACAGCTCCTGTGCTTTTTTCTTTTGAGCCAGTATATCAAGAGCTCAGATTGGTTCTCCTACTGCTTTTTTGCATAAACTGATCAGGCACACCCTAGCCTGGGGGGTGTTTGCTGTTGAGGAGGAGCTACCCTTTTAACTTTTTTCATTAGCCTAGTGTGCCTCCTAGTGGCAGCAAAGCATACATCCATGGTATCCTGTGTCACCCAAGGATGGCTCAGAGAAAGAGATTTTACAGTGAGTACACAAAAATCCTCTTATTGCCAACATATTCCGCTATGTAAATAAAATTATTATTTATTATTATTATGCAGCATTTTTCTGTAATTTCAATTACATGGTGTGAACATACCCTTAGGAGTCTAAGTGCTCTTTTAATTTTAATCTTGGAAAATTGCTGGAAAACCAATGCATTTTTACACTGATTTTGAAAACTGCAACAAATAGGACTGCAATATAAACGCCTTTTGTGAACATATTCTAAGGCGTTGCTCACATGAACATATGATCCACACGAGTGTAATGCGAGAAGATCTTGTATTACACTCGGGCCAATGTTAGCCAATGATGCAGAGCAGATCAGAGATTTTTTTTCTCATCCAGATTTGGGGAAAGAAAACAGTTACAGCATGCTGTGAGTGGATACGTAAAGTGGCTGAGACTTGCCAATACAAGTCAATAGGTGTGATAAATCAAACAGCACACGATGCCGTATGCCGTCTGTTTTTTACAGATACATTACCATTCTGTAGCATAGAAGACTGTACATGGTCCTGTAACTGATTGTAAAATAATAGTTGTTGAGAAAAAAATGCGTTGCATACAGCTGCCACATGGCGGGAACATAAATCACACGCTCGAATAGCACTCGCTACATACAAAATACCAAACGGTTATCTCTCTACAAGACTATATGTTTAGTTTATACTGTATGGTTTAAATTACCATACTTTCGTCAATCAAGACTAATCTTTCCCCATTTTTGTTGACCGATTCAATGGAAACCCAGTGTAACACACGTCATTCACTTGGTGCCCATACATATCCTAAATGAGTGACCAAATGAAGGTTGACTGGGCCTTATTAATTATACTGGTTTCGTTCATGAACACAGGCCGGAGAAGGCAGAATTTTAGCTATATGTGCCGCTCCATTCATATAGGGAAATTATGGAATCATGACTGTTGAGAAGGTGTATCTCCTATAAGTCTGCACTCACACTTTGCCGTCTTGTTGCATTTTTTTTCCAGAATTGTGTTTCAAAATAGATTTTTCAAAATTGCGGTATAAAATGTTGGTGTTTGTTCTAGCTTAAAATAAAAATGCAATACAACAACGCCTTGTGAATGGAGACCAAAAAATGAATAGACACTTTTGTTCCATTCACTCTATACCCAGGGCAGTGCCCACTTCATCAGATGAGTCACAAATTCTAAGGGTGCATGCACATGATCCAGGATAGCAGTGTTTTGGATACAGCGTCTTACCGTTGCATCCAAAGCACTGTGTTGTACAGTACAAGCACAGTGGATGACATTTCTAGAAATCCCATGTCCACTGTGCTTCTTATTTCAACTGCGGTGCAGGTTACCTCTCTTCCACATCTCCGCAGCATGTTTATTTACTGCTGCTGACTCAGAAGTGGTCACCATCAGGTAAATTCATTGAGAAGCTGCCCTGCACCAAACGCAGTTCGTGAGTACAGGGCGGCTGCGCTCACCCTGCGTTCACCTGTGGTTTCCCGCAGGTCCAGAGGCACCACGTACAACACGCAGTGCCTCCAGATCGTGTGCACATAGCTAACTGATAACTGAGTATTGATATGTAAGGCTGCTTTCACATCAATTGTAAATGTCATTTCGCAGCAGATCCGGCAGATGTCGCCGCATCTGCCGGATCTGCCGCATAGTCGACTTGCAGCACTGATCCGGCAAGCCCCATTCACTCTCTATCGGGCCTGTGGTCAGGTGCAGCAAGTGCAGTTTTGTTGAATCCAGCACTTGCAGCTCCGCAAAAAAAATGGATCTGGCAAAACCACACTTACTGCAACTGACCGCAAGCCCCATAGAGAATGAATGGGGTTTGCTGGATCGGTGACGCAAGTCAGCCGTTACGCGGCAGATCCAGCAGGTGCGGCCACTTCTGCCGGATCTACCGCAAAATGGCATTTACCGCTGATGTGAAAGGTCCCATAGGGTACCTTTACACGCCGCTACAACAGGATGGATACAACACGCTACAGGCTACGATTGTAGCTTGAGTCGTCAATATAGCCCGTAGTAGCGGCGTGTGAAGACGGTAGGAGGCAGCCGGCAACAGATACATCTGTTTCCGAGCACTGCTCTGAAAGAGGTGGCTACAAAGCCGATTGCAGCGAGCTGTATCGGCGTGTAAAGAAGCAACAGAAGGGATGTCTATACACCAGGCGATGTACCTGGTATGTAGCTGGGGCGTGATACAGGCTCCGGGATACCGCGCCCCTTCAGCGATCATTGGAGGAAGCTCCTGCATGACGATTGGTAGTCACTGCATAGGGAGGCATATTTAAGGAGCTGACCAGTCACACTACACAATTGCTCGAGCGTCATGTATTAAACAGCCTCCTGCGATGCCTGCCCAATCATGGGTTTCTTGCTTTGTCCTATCAGCGTACGGACGTCTCGTACTCCACAATTGTGGCACGCCTATGTGCTGTCCCTGCTGCACCAGGTCCGCCCATATTAGCTTGTTGTAGCGGTGTGTAAATGAGGTAAGGTAAGCTACAGATGGCTACTTGAGACACCCGGCGATGTATCTAGCTGTAGATGTAACGTAGCGTAGCGCACCTTGTGGCGGCGTGTAAAGGTGGTGCGTCTCCCATTTGTAACCGTTTGGCCGTGCTCGTGCACATGAAGTAGCGGGTTATATCCATCCTGTTGTAGCGGCGTGTAAAGGTACCCTTACTGTTCTAAAGCACAAACTGTTTGAGAGGATGGGAGGGCACCACTAGTAATTTTGTAAATAGCAGGGATCACCTAGCATACCAAGGTAAACATTGTTCCCATAATTTTAAAGCACCACTCCAGCATTTTGGGTTTTTTTCAGCGCTGGAGTGACACTTTAAATGTAAGCCCCCTGTCTTATACTTGCCTTCTGGCATGTTCATCTTTAACCGATACTGCTCTGGCCCTGCGGCACCATCTTGTGCCTTTAACTTCTGACTGGCTGGAAGCCAGACGTTATGTCTCAAGGCCTCTATACATCTGTATTAGAGTCAGAATGAGGCCAGAATGAGGCTACAATAGAGATGGATTGAAAAGTGAACACTGAAGCTGCTGACAGGTCACAAATCCAAAACGCCGCTGGAAACGGGTAAAGCTGCAGAAGGTGATAATCACACAAGTGTTAAGGGGCTAATATGTAAGACACCACTCCAACAGTACAGTAAAGAGAACTAGAGGAGTAGTGCTTGATATGGAAAAAAAAAAGGCTAATTTAATAAAAATTTCTCATTACGTAGTAAAAGAAAACTTCACCTCGAAGTTTTAGGCTAGGGTCACACTTGGCATGAGTTTTTTTGGTGTCTTAAAAAAAAGCATGCGTTTCTGCATGCTTTTTTCATTTCTGCATGCGTTTTTTACGTGCTTTTAGGCACCCTGCGTTTTTACATGCGTTTTTGAATCAGCACCCAAAAAAAAGTTAATTAACTTTTTTTTCGGTGCTGTTTTAAAAACGCATGCGTTTTTTTTAACATGGGCCCCTATGGAAAACGCATGCGTTTTTGGATGGTACTAAATGGTACTTATGTACCATGCGTTTTTGGATGGTACTAAATGGTACTTATGTACCATGCGTTTTTGGATGGTACTAATGTACCATGCGTTTTGCATGCATTTTTGATGGCAGCTACTCACATAAGTGAAAAAACGCATGCCAAAAATGCATGGCACTTTAGGCATGCGTTTTTGCTATTGAGGCATGTGTTTTTTGCTATTAGGGCATGCGTTTTTTACATGGGGGCCTATGGGTGTGTTTTTACATGCGTTTTTAAAAATGCAGGTCTCCAAAAAAGCATGATAAAACTGCAAGTGTGACCCTAGCCTTAGACAAACTATTCTGTACTCAAAGGATAAACTAACATAAGTCCCATACAAAATGCTTTAGGCAGATTTTTGTAGGTTTACGACAAAAATAAAGTACTGTACAATAAACTGTTCAGTGATGAGGAGTTACTGACCTGAGCCATTGTACTACCAGTAATTTGCTTTACTGACAGCAGAGGGCGCTGCATTGAACAGTATAAGGATGATACAGGCTTTCCACACCTCTGTGTTATGCGAACACTGCTGAGAATGGCAGGTCAGCTCCTATGTAAGGCTGCTTTCACATCAGCGATTTTGCCTATCCGCGGTAGATCTAGCAGATTTGCTGCATGTGCTGTATAACGGCTCATGTGTGGCAAGCCTCATTCATTCCCTATGGGACTTACGTACATAATGCGGTTTTGCCAGATCCGGCACTTGCAGCAAGTGGAAAACAATGCTGCTAGCAACGGTTTTTTTGACTTGCCGCATTTGCTGGATCCAACAAAACCGCAACTGCCGCACATGACTGCAAGTCCCATAGGGAATTAATGAGGCTTGCTGCAAGTGAGCCATTACGCATCAGATGAGGTAAAGCTGCCGGATCTGCCGCGAATGGCACAAAATGCTGATGTGAAAGTAGCCTAAGAAAGCGACCACAACACAATAAGGCTACGTTCACACTAGCGTTTGTGTCAACATGCTTCTGGCATGCAGACGCAAACGCAGTCCCAAACGCTGTCATACTGATCCGAACGCAGCAGGGATTCTCTGCATGCATTCACATAGTATGGTGCTCGGCCAGCCAATCAGCAGTCTCGGCGGTGGCCGCCAGGGAACTCAGAATGACATCACCTTCTGCTGTGTTCATGCGCTTGCCAGCAGATGGCACTGCACACACATTGACTCCAATTCATTGTTTGTCTGCTTGCATATAAAACAAGCGCACAGCCACGCACAAAAAAACCAATTGCATTCAGCAGTTGCACAAATTATGCACAGCCAAACGCAACTATTGCAGCCGAACGCAGGTACTATGCCCCAACGCCTGCACATTAAACCCTGCAGCCGGAAGGAAATGAACCTTAATCCTCGCGGCAGTATTTGAGTTTCAGTGACAGGGGTGGTACTGATGCGGGTTCAGTCTTAATTCTATGTACTGAGAGTGGTGGCTGTAACCATGTTCCCTGTGGCTGTCAGTCAGTGCAGTGAGTGGTTACAGTGGCTGCTCTCCATACATAGGTGACTGATCTCACGCTGTCGCTGCTCCTGACTGAAACCAGAAAGCTGCCAGGAGAATTAAAGTTAACTTTCTCAGTGTGCAGGACCCGGTCAGGTTCAAAACACTACTAACCTGCAGATTAATGTCATATCTGCAGCTTAATAGCATTATTTCACATGACAGGTGTTCTTAAAGTGACCTTGAAATCTTTCAGCCCTTTAGACCCACTGACTCTCCTTTTAGAATGGAATATTTAATGATTTGTACATTTTCATCTACCTTTCCCATAGGCTCATTGACGTACAAAGAAGAAGATTAAATGTGCCTTACTTGCTCTCCCCAGGACCAGCACTGCTTCTGCGTCGCTGTTCTAGGTTTTTTTTTTTTTTTTTGGTAAATATATCTTTATTAAACTTTTTCATAAAATTTACATTGTGATCAACTGAATATCAATATAGCAGATGGTTCTTTACATTAACCCAGAGAAACAATCACAGCCATTGAAAGCAATATTACAGTTCGAGATATTTTCATATTAAGCAATAGGCCAAGGCTGCCTCTCTCTGTCTGAACTACCAGCACTAAGTGCTGCTTCTCCTCTGGTTCCGGTCAGGGAGGATTTTATCTAGGCCCGAGTGACACGAGTCATCTTGGGTACATAATACTCAAACATCTTTTAACTTTTATCAACTTTTAACTTAGAGGATGGTATATTCACTATCGTCCAGGGATAAGGTGACTTAGGAGAGAGAGAGTGTAAGAAAAGAGAGGAGAAAGAAAGGGAGGCAAAATAATAATAAATTGTGTAGAATAGATAAGAATATCATAAGGATAGGGCACACGAGGTGTGATAGTCCTCCCGGTGCGTTCAGGGAAGGAGAAGTGTGTGCCCCTTAGCGTCCTCAAGTAATCAGGTCCCCAAGGCCAGGGGTATCTTTAAATATGATCCATTCCATCCAGGTAGACACATATAGATTTTGGGTCTGAGAAAAGTCAGCCGACAATTCTTCATATCTGCGGAGCTTCTCCATTTCAGAATACCACTCTAGAATGGAGGGGGCTCGTGCTCCTTCCAGTGTCGAGGGATCACACTGCGAGCTGCGGCTAAGCAAAATCGGAGGATATCTTTCCTCTGGGACCTCCAAGATCCAGGGAGCAGAGAGAGCAGGGCTAATTCAGGAGTTCTTTCCAGGTCTTTCCCCGTGATTAAATTGTAATTACGAAATACTTTAATCCAGAAATCCTGGATCAGAGGGCAGCTCCACCAAATATGCAGCATAGTGCCTGTCTCATTGTTGCATCTCCAACACAAAGGCGAAACGTCCGGGGAGAATCTGTGCAGTCTGTCTGGGGTGAGGTACCACCTATAGCGTAACTTTAGGCTCTTTTCTAGAGTTTCGCATGAGCCAGCAGATTTATGAGTCATAAGGAAACACCTTTTCCATTCCGATCCAGAAATCGGCCTGCCCAGTTCCCCTTCCCATGACCTCCTGAATCCCAAGTTCCCTGCTTCTATAGACTTGGACAGGGTCCCGTGGATAGTCGAGATTCCTCTCGAGGGTGCCTCCTCTTTTACAAAAATTTCTTCCAACTTGGAAAATGACAATGTTGGGGTCTTCTGTAACTTAAGAGATCCTATGAAGGACCTCAGCTGCAAGTACTCCCACCATTTAAGTTTGACTTGTGGAGCAGCTGCCTGGAGCACCCCAAGGGGAGGAAGTTCACCCTCATGCAGGACTCGTCCAACTCTAGTGTCTTCTGCGTCTTTCCATCCCATAAAAGACTGGCCGGTCAACCCAGGGGGAAAAGCCGGATTATGGAAGATCGGGGTCAGGGGACTGTCATACTGAGTCTCCCTCATCTCTCTTCTTACTACTTGCCATGCCCTAAGCGTTTCAGACGTAATGTTAGGTAAGGTACCCAAGGAGGCCAAGGCCTCCCTGGACAACCACTGCAGATAGCGAAGGGGTATCTGGGAGCCGTCCTGTTCCACCCGTACCCACTGTTTGGATTCAGTTTTAAAATGCCAATCTATTAGGCGGACCAAAATAGCTGCCAAACAATATCTGCGGATGTCCGGGAGGCCAGCTCCTCCCTGTTCCCTAGGTGCAGCTAAGGTCTTCAGGCTTACTCTCGCCTTTTTACCATTCCATATGAAACGGGAGATTGCTGATTTAAGGGTGCGAAAAAATGCACCATTAGGCCACAAGGGAACTGCCTGAAAAATATAAAGGAACCTTGGAAGAATGTCCATTCCCACGACATTGATTCTCCCCAGCCATGATAACCTCAGGGGTCTATAATTTTCCAACAGGATTCCCACTTTGTCCAAGATGGCCTGATGATTTAATTGAAACAGTTTTGACTTGTCAGCCGGGAGGCTTATTCCTAAGTAGACAATATGGCCCGTTTTCCAACGAAAGGGAAAATCCCTTGCCACTAAAGCCACTTCTGCTTGTGGTAGGGAGACGTTCAACACCTCCGTTTTGGAAAAATTGACCTTAAAATTACTGAGACCACCAAAGATCTCGAATTCCCTCAATAAAGCGGGAAAGGTCAAAGATGGTTGGGTGACATACAATAGTACGTCGTCCGCAAAAAGTGCTGTCTTGTGGTGAACGTCGCCCACCACCAACCCCTGGATGTCAGGATTATCCCTTATGGCCTTTGCTAGATGTTCCATCACTACGACATATAGCAGGGGGGAGAGTGGGCAACCCTGCCTCGTCCCGTTCTTCACCCAGAACGATCCTGATAGGCCCCCATTAATGCGAACCCTCGCGGAAGGACTGGAATAGAGGGAGGAGATCCCGTTGGTAAATCTGGTGCCCAAGCCAATATGAACTAAAGCCTCTCTTAGGAACCCCCAGTGGACCCTGTCAAAGGCCTTTTCTGCATCGATGGAAAGCAGACATAGAGGGGACTTCCACATCCTTGCCTTCTCAATTAGGAGACAGGATCTAAGAATGTTGTCCCGCGCCTCCCGGCCCCTGACAAAGCCCACCTGATCGAGATGCACAATGGATGGAAGTCTCAGGGAAAGTCTATCTGCCAGGATTTTTGCGAACAGCTTAACATCCACATTGATGAGTGAAATAGGTCGGAAACTCGCTGCCTCACGCAGGTCCTTGTTTGGTTTAGGCAACACACAGATGTGTGCTTCCAGGGCTTGCGGGGGAAATGTATCTCCCTCCATAATAGCTCTGAAAGAAGATAGCAAGTGAGGCAGTAGGTCCCCGAGCAGAGTTTTGTAAAAGATGGGTGTAAAGCCGTCCGGGCCTGGGCTCTTAGAGGTTGAGGTATTGTGTATTACCTCAGAAAGTTCCTCCACTGAAACATCTCCCTCAAGGGGTTCCTTATCCTCTACAGACAAGGAAGGAATTCCCACCTTGGCTATGTAGGATTTCAATTTGTGTTTTAATGCCTCAGGTTCCATGTCATCAAATTTCCCCGTAAGCTGTATAAATTGGCATAAAAGTCCTGAAACACCTTGGAGATCTCCTCCGAACTATGTACCAGCCCACCCGCGGGATTTTTAATTGCTGGTATATACGTGGGTCCGGACCTTGGGTGAAGTAGTCTTGCTAGGGGTCGTCCACTCACGTTTGCCTTTTTATAGAAAAAACTCTTATTTCTCTCTCTGCATTGTTCGAATCTAGTGTCAAGGATGTTACGTAGCTCTACTCTAGCCGCGGTCAACTCCACCAGCAACCCCCTAGCCCGTGAAATCTTATGATCATTTTCCAGTCGTCCAATCTTGGATAACAGTTTGTCTATCTGTTCGGACCTAAGCCTTTTTAACCTGGCCCCATGTTTAATTAAAGTGCCTCGAAGGAGGCACTTAAGGGCCTCCCATTTCATAGGTGGAGAGGTAGGGTCCTGTGTATGTGTCTGGGTGAACTGCGCTATGTCGGCTTTCAAGTCGGCCAGGCAGTTAGCATCCTTGAGGAGGTGGCCGTTTAGCCTCCAAGTCCATTCCTTCCTAGTCAGCCCCGGGATCTCCATGGAGAGAAATATGGGGCTGTGATCAGACAATACAATATTGCCAATGGTGGCCTCAGGAGCCCATGAGAGAACCCCATGACTGACCAGGAATAGGTCAATCCTACTATATGATTGGTGAACCCCCGAATAATAAGAGTAATCTCTACCATTAGGGTTGAGGATTCTCCATACGTCCACCAGCTGCAGCCTACACAGGAGTCTCCCAAGAGCCTTCATCCTCTTAGGTGGAGCTGCCCATCTGCCCGATGTGGAATCTATGGATGGATCAAAGACAAAATTAAAATCACCTCCTATTATGACCTGGCCCTCAGCGAAGTCTGCCAGTTTTAGCAGAAGAGCTCTACAAACTCTTGTCTGTTCCCTGTTAGGGAGGTACCAATTCACTAGGGTCATAAGACTACCCGCTATCTTTATTTTGACAAAGATATAACGCCCTCCCGGATCTATTATCGAATCCAACCGCGTATATGGTAATCCTCGATGAAAGGCAACCGAGACCCCTTTAGATCTAGCCTCCACATTAGTGCTGTGGATCCAGTCCGTGTAGTGTTTTTCTCCTATGGCAGGAACGTGACCCTCTTTAAAATGCGTCTCCTGGAGGAATAACACTTGTACACCTCTTTTGTGCATATCACATGTGATCTGCTGGCGCTTCTGGGGCGTATTAAAACCTCTGACATTGAGGGACCCAATCAGCAGGGACCCCATCTTCCCGTTCTTAGTAAGCCTCCACACCCCGGAGTTCCAAAAATCCCGCGCGTTCCGCCTCCAGAAAAATAAAGAAAGCAAAAGATAGAGAAAAAGAAGATAGAGAGAGAAGGAACCCCTGGACGAGGTAAATACAACCCTTGTAGGATTACGGGGTATTTGCACACTTTTAATTATCGTATACTAAAGAAGAATACGATATCCCCGTGGGGAGATACCTTTCCAAGTGGGAGAGGGTATAAACTCTAATTCCACTACGAGATTATTTCTCGAGATTCGTAAAACTATCAATATTATAAACTATTGTAGTCCGAGAGGTGACGTCCCCTCGGCCTAACGCCCGAAAACTTAACAATAAACACGTCAATTTATCTCCAGCCGGAGAGATATGAGCAAATTAAAATGTAATAAACATTAACGTCATGGGATTATAATGCAGGAATACTGTCCACCGAGTGTACCTATAAGAGGGGAAGTTACAGGAAGGGTAGGGTATTTCTGCCACACGGTTTGGAATGGGGAGATACAGCGGGGAGAAAACACATGGCGGGTGCGATGTAAGGGAGAACAAGCATTCAAAGTGAGCTCAGGAGGAGGCAAAGGGAAAGAGTAAACATCTCCCTCCTCCCAACCCAACTCCATACGTTGGTGAAGTTTAATACTTCAGTCTTCTAAGATTTAAGGGGGGAGGGGGGGGAGGGAGGTGGGAAAGATGAGGGGGAAAGGGAAGATGGGCAGAAAAAAAAAAAGGGGGGGGCAAGGTGGGGAAGAGCGGGACTAAGGGGGGGGAGGGGAACAGAAGAAAAACATGACTATTCGTTTATTCTTAGATCCTGCCTCCATTCTTTAGTATAAGGGTTGGGGAGGGTTTTGCATATGTTATAAGCTCTTAGAAGATTATATCATCATATTATGCACTAGAGGGTAGGAATAAAAGGACTACCCGCTAATCAAAAAGTCACCCCTCATCGTCCCGATCTCCGTCGCTGTCTCTCCTCCTTCTGCGATTTCTGGCTCTTCCGTTCCTTCTGCGACGCGGACCCCTTCTGGGCCAGGTGACTGTGGAAAATGAAGTGTCAGGCAAGCATGATGGCCAATCCGGGAATAGGAGACCCGGGTCTGGAATGTCCAGGGCCCTCAAAAAAGCATGAAGTTCCCTGGGGTGGGCCAGACATGCCAATCGGTTTTCCTGACGCACCTGTAGGCGAAAGGGGTACCCCCACGAGTATGTCAAATGGTGTTGTCTAAGGAGGTCCAGAAGAGGTCTCAAGGCTCTCCTCTTCTGGAGGGTTCTCCTGGACAAGTCTGCCATCAGCTGTATATTATTACCCTGAAACATAATCTCCTCACACCTTCTTGCCTTATTAAGGATGTCATCCTTAATTCTATATTTGTGTAGGCGGCATATGACATCCCGTGGGGGCCCCCCCTCCGCTGGATATGGGCCAAGAGATCTATGGGCCCTGTCGAATTCAATAGCCGTGTCTGGTGGAGTTTTCCTGACAGAGTTAAACAGGGCCTGCAGCGTTTTCCCCAGTTCGTCAGGAGCGACCGACTCGGGAAGTCCCCGGACCCTTATATTTTGTCTCCTTTCGCGATTCTCAATGTCCTCCAATGAGTCCAAGAAGGCTTCCTGTTGAGAATTCTGGCTTATCACAGTCTCCTCCAGCTTCCTGATCCGGTCAGTCAAAGCCTCGACTTTGGCGTCGGATTGGGTCATTCTATCCGACACCCCTCGGACCTCTCCTCTAAGTTCATTGGTCGTTGCTCTGATGGAGGCCTCCATTTTGGCTACAAAATCTGCTAATTCCTC
Source organism: Allobates femoralis (assembly GCA_033576535.1). Taxonomy (NCBI): domain Eukaryota; kingdom Metazoa; phylum Chordata; class Amphibia; order Anura; family Aromobatidae; genus Allobates; species Allobates femoralis. Next base: position 450,170,464 of record JARQOC010000004.1, read on the forward strand.
TTTTGTAGGAATATTGAGAATGCGTGCCTTAAATGAGTCCCACACGTTACCATTGAGCGCGTCAGCATCTTGTGACACTTCATTTTGACCCATATATGGGCCCATTGCAGCCATATGCGGTCCGCCTTTCTGGCCTCCACCAGGGGGTCCCCTTTGGATTAAGGCTTGCTGCGGATCCCCCATGACTCCCCCAGGACCTGTTGGGGGGAGAACCTGCTGCCATGGCTGCGCCCCCGAGTAATATGGCCATCCCTGGTACTGCATGCCGTTCAGTGCAGAGTATGTGGGAGCAATGATGGTGGGGGCCATGGTAACACTAGAGGGCTGGATATATTGACCCTGAATGTCTTTAGGACGGCTCTCCTCTCTTACCGCTTCCTCTTGTGACCGAGAGTCTCGTGCGCTGTTCCCCTCCATCACCTCCTCCGTGTCTGTGCGGGTAGCATTAGATCTGCGTTCCTCTGAGCGGCCGCCCGGTGACACTCCACCTCCGGTACCCGCGGCTCGCATCAGAGCTTCCTCTGCTCCCCTCCTGTCCATAATAGAGCCTCCGGTGCGGGGGTGTTCGGGCATCACTGCTGTTACACTCGGGCTGCCAGGCGCGCGCAGGTTCCTCTCTGCGATCTGTGCTGTTGTTCCCAGCAGGGGAGCGGGATCCGCCATCTTAGGTCGCGCTGTATCCCGGGGGGGACCTGCAGAGCTCCTCAGGTACCTTGTTATACTGGCCGGATTTGGACCAGGGGGTCTCTGTGTCGCTGTTCGGCGGGTGCTCTTCCGTCCCGCTGACATTTGGTGAGTCTCACCCGGGCTGGGAAGGCGATATCGGGCTTTAAAAAGGCCGAGGGGACAGAGCTCACAAACTAGTGACTGTCTCCCTCCATGGCCAGGACACGCCCCGCTGTTCTAGGTTTTATAAATCGGCATATGCCATGCTCAGTGATTAGCCACAGTGCTGTCCACATGATGTGATTGCAGCAGCCGATCATCACAGACTGGAGCAGGAGTGGGGTTACTACAGTTGAGTTTATTTTTATACATTACTTAACCTATTGGCTAAAGATAATTGAAACAAGATAACCACTTTAAACCTCCAAGAGAACAGAAGACTTAAAATTTCAAGCTGCTATCATGGCTTATGTCATAACTGATGTAACGGTTTCTGGAGCAAGTGCACACCCTACTGCTTTAAAATGGTGAAGCACATAATATATATTATCCATACATTCTTGAGATTCTGAGAATTCACTTTAAGGCTCCATTCACACTGTGTGATTTTGGACTGTTTTTGCTCATCAGTTTTTGTAGCCAAAACCAGGAGTGGAACAATTGGAGGAAAAGTATAATAGAAACAAGTGCTCCACTTCTGTATTTATCACGCACTGCTGGTTTTGGCTACAAAAACTGATGAGCAAAAACAGTCCAAAAACGCACAGTGTGAATGTAGGCTAAGACTGGAGTCACGCTGTTGTATGACTCATGTGAAGATCCACTCGAAATGCTCGGACCATCCGGTGGTTTTCCTGACCTGAAAGTGAAAGCTGCATAGAAATTGTAAGTTAGCGGTTAGGATCGGCAAGACAGAAGGCAGTGACTCAAGTACTTGTTCACACAACACACAATTTATTTACAAGCCCGGGTAAGTACAGACCTTTTGTAGCTCTAGGACACAGCGAGTATAATAGGTATTCCCACAGTTCGGTATGGCTGTCAGCCTCTCTTTTGAGCCAGGGCCCCTGGGAAGGCCAAGTCCACACTGTCAAACTGTGTTAACTGCACACAGCCGCTCCCAGGCTGTGTTAAAACTACCACAGTCTGTTCACACCGAAATCCACATCGTTCCTGCTGGTCTGATACTTCACTCCTTCTCTCCTGCTCTACAGGCCCTGGGCAGCTCATATCCTGCCTCACACACCCACAGCTGGAAGGCAGTGAGAAATCAGCACTCAGACCTTGCTGCCATTAACCCTGTGTGTGCTGCCACAGAGCAAAAGATACAATCACCCATGTGAAGTATACCGGTCATGGGGCACATGCCGGTCACATCACCATAAAATACATGAAGCTTTTATGCTCGGGCCAGGAGCTTCCCCGTCCGCTCTGGGCAGTGCAATGTGATCTTCACACCAGACATACGCAGAGTGACTCCAGCCTAAAGGGAATAGTGGCATAGAATGGTTGAAAAAAGGCAAATGACCATCAAAGTTCAATCAAGGGATGAACAGGGATAAAGTAATATACAGGAATGAAGCAAAGAAAACAGAAAGTGAGTAACCAAATACATCAGGGTACTTTTAAAAAAATGGAAATTAAGTAGTATGAATAATCCAACAGAAACGAAAAAGGGGCACCACTACAACCAGCAATCCTACTCAGGCAGTGGAATAAGCATGTGAGGCGGGAAGCACTAGTGCAACTGGTGGTGCCAGTATAGTGGAACAAAACGTCATAAAAATGTAAGAAAGACGGCACTCACCAGGTCAGCAGGTAACGGGATCTTTATTTCGGGAGCATACAAAGTGCAGGGAGGGGGCACCGAGGTGACGACGGGTCCGTTTCGGGCAAAGGCCCTTCTACCGGTCACGGCTTTGTCCTATCAGCGTACGGACGTCTCGTAATCCACAATTGTGGCACGCCTATGTGCTGTCCCTGCTGCAGCAGGTCCGCCCATATTAGCTTGTTGTAGCGGTGTGTAAATGAGGTACGGTGAGCTACAGAAGGTGACTTATGGCACCTGGCGGTGTATCCAGAGATAGATGTAACGTAGCGTAGCGTAGCTTGTGGCGGCGTGTAAAGATGGTGCGTTGACCGTTTGTAACCGTTTGTGCGTGCTCGTGCACGTGAAGTAGCTGGTTGTATCCATCCTCCAGTAGCGGCGTGTAAAGGTACCCTTAGGGTGTAGTGCCCCAATCTCGGGAACGGAAAGGGGCACTGACTGGTATCCAAGCACGCAGACACCATGGACCACTCCAGGTTGGGGTCAGGGCGAGATTGCTCCTACAGGAGAACACAGTCCCTAATCCTGGCTGGAGAAGAGGAACCAGGGTAGTGGGGTTGGGCGGAGAGTAGGGTTTAGGGGAGGACCTGGGTGAAGCTAGGAAGGACACACATAGATGGCGTGTGATATGTGACGGACCTTATAAAAGGGGTGACAGAAACATCTAGAAGTTAGTTGGTAGCTTGTAGAGAGTCATTGGTAGGAGCTTGTGAGGGCCACGATGTCTGTAGAACGGTAACATCTGGAAAGAGACAACCAGAGGACTGGAGCCAGTGGGAGTTCATCCTAAGCCCTGTGAAAGAAAGAAAGAATGAGGGTGCTCCAGAAGGCAGAAAGGGCCCCAGGGGGACGTCCACTTCCACAGTGATTGTAATCATGTGGAGGGACCAGGCCACAGTAGGAGAACCAAGCCCCAGACTAGTGGAGAACAATCAGGCTCAGCTAGCAACTCAGAGGCTGTGTGCTTCCAAGGTGCCGCAGTCAAAATCACCCACATCCACTGAAAAGGTGACCATATAGGGTTTAGGGACAGACTACGAAGTAACCCTAGCAGGGACCAGCGCCACCGGCTCGGGGCACTGTGTGAGAGAGGCACAGGGCGGAAGGGCGAAGCAAGCGCAGAAGAATCGACCGTGAAAGGACATTGCAAAGGGGTACCGGTTAGTGCCACCGCCTTACTGAACAGTTAGCTGGATCCCTTCTGCTCTATGTGCAGGGACTCAGCACTCTGCAGGTTGTTACAATGGTGGTGACTGCTGTGACTGGAACAACAAAGCCATGAGTAAACAGTAAACACCTTGAAACTGCACCCCGTTGTGTCTGTGACTTTCTTGCTGCACCCCTGCGCTGAAACACCAATACCAACTCACTGATAACATCTGCTGCCCTGGGGATCAGCCCTACCCCTGAAGGGTATAAAAACTCTACTGCATCATCACATCAGCCCCAGAGGAACTATAGTGCAGCGACGGCCATCTATAGCCGCAAACTGAGGGTGGCGTCATGTGAAAAGAGATATCCCTAGGTCTGGTCATCCTCTCCCTGATGAAAGCCCCCTATCCTTATGACCTTCCCCAAAGAAGAGAGCCACCCACCCCAAACTTTTAATGACACTGTTCACGGTCATAGAGCTGGGTCTCAACCCCCATGACTATCAAGAAGCCTCAAAGCCCGATTCAGACGATCCTAAGGCCCTGGAGGAGCGTGTCAATTTGATATGTTCTTTAACAAGTTGGGGAAAGTTTGGCTGTCCCCACATAAAGAAAATCAGTGTGTTCATACTAGTTATTACCCTGGTGTCTTTGGTTACTTGCTCTCCTTTCTTTGCTGCATTCCTGTATGTTGCTTGCATGGCTCCTGCACTTGAGAACAATCACTGGTTGTGGATTAGAGTTGTGTAACCAATACACTTTGTGGAGGCTCTTTATGGATTACGATTATAAGTCGCAGTGATCTGTCACGTAGCATAAGTAAAGAATGTTAGCTACATCATTATCCTATGTCTGTCATTCTGGTCACAGGTGCTTCAGCAGCAGGTCATATTTTTGTTTTTCCTAGGTTTAGGGAAATGATCAAGGGAAAAGAAGAAATGTACAACCACACTACATAATCTAGTCTGTATCAAAAGACTTTGCTCCGAATTATCAAGACAAGCAATTTTCCTGACAATCTTCATGATGGGCCATGATGGAATCAGGCTCTCCTCATTCTTAAGAAGTGTGCATCTTTTCATGAACCAAGAACATCTGATAACAAGCACTCTCCTCAACAGAAATCTTACTCCAGTCAAGCTCGTGGTGTGATGTCACACACCCACCAGAGCCCCCTATCTAGAGGGGCCCCCTGCTATGCCCCAACTCATTTATTGATTTTTTGAGCATCCATACTCAGGAATATGAAGTTCAGTGTTCGCTGTGATGCACCACATTCATTGCCAGCACATATATAGAAGAAGGGAGGTGAAAGTCCTCAGTGTGCTCCGACCACTGCATGCGATGAAGATACAGATAAGGCTACGTGTGGGCACTTTTTGCAGTGTTTTGCACCCGCGCAAAAAAGCGCCGTAAAAAAAAGCGATGCATTCACACCACGTTTTTTTACGGTCTCACTTCTCCCCCAAAAGCACAGGGGAGAAGTGATGTCACACAGGGGAGGAACAATCGTCCCCTGTGTGACATCTGTGACAGCCCCTTTTGGGTTTCGTAGTGTATTAACATACATTGCGAAACCCAAATTACAGTCATCCAAGTGTGTTAAAAATAATAAAGATTGAATACGTACCTCTCCGCCGAGTGTTCCGGGATCCGACACAACCGCAGGTACCGACCTTCCAGGAACTATCAAGATCAGTGATTGGTCGCTCGTGGTCATGTGATATGCGTGTCATATGCACGTCACATATCACATGACAGTGAGCGGCCAATCACAGATCTTCAAGGCCCTGGAAGGTCCGTACCTGTGGTTGTGTCGGCTCCTGGAACACCCGGCGGAGGGTAAGTATTACATTTTTATTATTTTTAACACATTTGGATAACTTTAATTTGGGTGTCACAGTGTATATTAATACACTACGAAACCCAAAAGGGGCTGTCACAGATATCACACAGGGGAGGATTGTACCTCCCCTGTGTGACATCACATCCTGCAGAGTCGGCATATTCAGCGTAATTCCAGTGGGAATAATGGAGCCCTATGGGAGTAAGCGCGGGCGCAGGTGCGTAAGTTATTGACATGGTCATTCTTTTAACACCCGCGATTTCTCCCATAAAAGTGCAGCATATATTTACGCAGCGTCTGAACGGCCTGAAGTTACGCCACTGGGTCAGAGGTCACAGTCCTGCTCACCTCTGCTCTTCTGCTATCTGGGAGCCAGTGACCCATACTGATACAGTATATACTGTCCTGACAGCTGCTGCTCACTGTCAGGACATTACATATACAGTATGTTTCTACAGAATGCATACATACACTATTATATAAAACTTTATATGGTTGTCTATTATCAAATATGGTATCATTATAATTATAGTATAATAAAAAATTGTAGCTATTTTTTTTAGTAGAATTATCTACATATCTAAAGTTATTTATTGCAACATATATAGCATAATATCTTTTAACCTTATTTTCCATGAGTTACTTTATAAATCATTAAAAAATAATAATTAAAGGGAACCTGTCACCTCTGAAAAGCCACCTAACCTATCAATACATGTCCCTGCACCTTCCTATTACCATTATAACTATCCCTCTCTCTGCTAAATGCTTGTTTTCAATGTTCTAAAAACATTTTTATACTTACCGTATATACTCGTGTATAAGCCGACCCGTGTATAAGCCGACCCCCCTACTTTTGCCCCCAAAACCTGGGAAAATCTATTGACTCGCATATAAGCCGAGGGTGGACCCCAGCACAGGTATACAGCCCCCAGCAGTGGTATACAGGCCCCAGCAGTATGATATACAGCAGGCCCCAGTGGTATATACAGCAGCCCCAGTGGTATTGCAGCCCCTATATACAGCAGCCCCAGTGGTATTGCAGCCCCAGTGGTGTATACAGCAGCCCCTATATACAGCAGCCCCAGTGGTATTGCAGCCCCAGTGGTATTGCAGCCCCTATATACAGCAGCCCCAGTGGTATTGCAGCCCCAGTGGTATTGCAGCCCCTATATACAGCAGCCCCAGTGGTATTGCAGCCCCAGTAATGCAGGGCCCCTATATACAGCAGCCCCAGTGGTATTGCAGCCCCAGTGGTATTGCAGCCCCTATATACAGCAGCCCCAGTGGTATTGCAGCCCCAGTAATGCAGGGCCCCTATATACAGCAGCCCCAGTGGTATTGCAGCCCCAGTGGTATTGCAGCCCCTATATACAGCAGCCCCAGTGGTATTGCAGCCCCAGTAATGCAGGGCCCCTATATACAGCAGCCCCAGTGGTATTGCAGCCCCAGTGGTATTGCAGCCCCTATATACAGCAGCCCCAGTGGTATTGCAGCCCCAGTAATGCAGGGCCCCTATATACAGCAGCCCCAGTGGTATTGCAGCCCCTATATACAGCAGCCCCAGTGGTATTGCAGCCCCAGCAATGCAGGGCCCCTATATACAGCAGCCCAGTGGTATTGCAGCCCCAGTGGTGTATACAGCAGCCCCTATATACAGCAGCCCCAGTGGTATTGCAGCCCCAGTAATGCAGGGCCCCTATATACAGCAGCCCCAGTGGTAGTATACAGGCAGCCCCAGTAATGCCGGGTCCCCCCCCTCATGCTCCGGTCACCTGTAAAGCAAATTATACTTATCAGTGCCCGCTGCCGTCCGTGCCCGCATCTGCCGACATCCCGATCCTCCGTCTTCATGCGACTTCTTCCTGTTTCCTGTGCGCGTCGCCGGTAATGACGTCATTGCCTGCGACGCGCACAGAAGCAGGAAGAAGATGCATGAAGATGGAGGATCGCGATGTCGGCAGATGCGGGCGCGGACGGCAGCGGGCACTGATAAGTATAACTTGCTTTACAGGTGACCGGAGCATGAGGGGGGGGGGCCCTGCATTACTGGGGATGCGGGGGCTGCTTTATACCGCTGTATACAGCAGCCCCCGCACTGACTCGCGTATAAGCCGAGGGGGGTACTTTTCAGCCCAATTTTTGGGCTGAAAAACTCGGCTTATACGCGAGTATATACGGTACTCATTATGCATTGCGCAATGCATTGCTTGAAGCCAGCCACTAAAAGAAGGTATACCGACGTCATCATAATCGGATATGATGCGATTCACATCATACCCGGGAACTGGAGGGCGACGTCAGACGCAGACTGGGGCAGAGAGGATTCTTATTACAATATCACGCCCATAGGGGCGTGATAAAGGATCATGGAGGCTGCAAAACAACACGCCCAGGGGGACTATTGCATATAGCCCCCACTTCATTATTATCCTAATGAGTAAGTATAAATATGGTTTTTACAACATTAAAAGCAATCATTTAGCAGAGAGAGGGATAGTTATAATGGTAATAGGAAGGTGCAGGGACATGTATTGATAGGTTAGGTGGCTTTTAGGAGGTGATAGGTTCACTCTAAAATGACAAAGATTTTCATAAGGGACACAGTGTTCTTTATAGTTATTTGTTCATTTGAAGTTATGTCATAACTAGGGATGAGCGAGTATGCTTGTGACTACTCGGTACTCGCACGAATATCACGGTACTCAGAGTAATCCCGCGATACTCTTGCTATGTTCGGGGTCCACCTCCCTGCATGTTGGCGCTCTTTACAAAGCCAGCCTGCATGTAGGGATTGGCTAACAGCCACTGTAAAGCCACAGCCATGTTGGTTATGGCTTTACAGTGATTGGTTGGCCGCACAGCGTCATCAGTTCTTTTTAACAGAGGTCCCCAACTCCAGTCCTCAAGGCCCACCAACGGTCCAGGTTTTCATTATTTCCTTAGAAATTTGACAGTTGGTAATTCAATCTCCTGCACAGGTGGTGATTCCAACTGTCAAATGCCAAGGAAATCCTGAAAACATGCACTATTGGTGGGCCTTGAGGCCTGGAGTTGGGGACCTCTGCTTTATAAGACCTGACCGCGCTGTGCTCGTCACTCTGCTCCACAGACAGTCAGTGTAGGGAGAGCTGCTGCTGATTCAGGGACAGATTTGTGGCCTTTCAGCTAGTGTAGGCGCAGGGCTGCTAATCTAATACCACAACAGTCCTTCTGAGGACTAATAGAGCTGTATACAGGGAGGCAGGGTATATAGCAAACTTCGTTGTGCCAGTATACCAGCCTGCATTACATCTGGGGCTGGTGGACAGGCTGGAAATCTCCAAAACAGTCTAAATTAAAAATTAGTTTAGCTCTCTATAGGCAGTAAGGGGTTAGCTCCAATTAGTATACGCCAAAACACTGTATACTCGTCAGCGTTTGTGTCTGACCGTTCCAGCTGCCGGGATTAAACCGCTGTAATCTGTAATCTCAGTGTGCAGCTAAAAACCAACTCTTGTCTGCATTCATTTACCATCTTAGTGCGGCAGGAGTGGCTTGTAGCTCCAATTAGTATATGCCAAAACACTGTATACGCGTCAGCGTTTGTGTCTGACCGTTCCAGCTGCCGGGAATAAACAGCTCTAATCTGTAATCTCAGTGTGCAGCTAAAAACCAACTCTTGTCTGCATTCATCCATGCCAGCATCAGCAGGGGTAGCAAAACTAGCAGCCTGACCACCACCAGCATGATCAGGCACATGTCAGCAAAGCACCCGACTTTGTGGGATGTACACCAGAGTTCAGGAGCAGTGTCTGCGAGTGACACCGCTGCTTCTTCCACTGTTGTGCGTGCAAGCCAATCCCCTGTCCATACTGCAGATGAAGATGCCTCCTGTCCTTCACCTGTACTTGCACAAGCAGAAATAGCACCATCATCAACCACGTCCTTGTCCCAGCGCAGCGTTCAGTTATCCATACACCAATCTTTGGAACGCACGCGCAAATACGCTACCAACGTCCCACATGCCACAGTTCTAAATGCACACATTTCGCGACTGATTGCGCTGGAAATGTTGCTGATGAGCCCAGGGCAAGGGGTACTCGGACACAGGGACTGATGGCTTCTTGGATGGGGGAATCACGGGTGGTCGGGATCCCGTTTCCGTGCACTGGTTATCATTTGTTAGATGGTGGGGAGAGAAGTATTTACAAGGGATCGTGACGCCACCTGTAGTTCCCGGTAAAATGGTACCGGCGCTGCAAGCCGGCCGCTGAGGTGATGGTGGGTGCAGCAGAGAATGGTCCAGCTCCCCACAGGTGGAGCTATTACCTCAGGGCAGCAGTAATGTATGAGGATGAGGGGAGTTGTAGTGGTGGCTCTTACCCCTCTGATGAGCTGCTGGTGTTGGTGCTGCAGACCTTCGGGTACCGGCGGGAGGATCAACAGAGACTAGTTCAAGTTTGACTCCACTTTACTGAGTACCAGCAGATGCTAAAACAGAACACAGTACAGTTTGGTTGACCGGGTGGATGTTGCGAGCTCAGGGTCCACCTTATGGAGTCTCTAGATATTTTCCCTCTTTGTCTTTCGGGGTCAGTCTTATTCTTCCTGTCTCTACCACCTTTACAGCGCTCTCCCCCCAGTCCTACGGTATGTCACTAGTCATCCAGGTCAGTCCCTTACCGGTACGGACGGGAGCAGCAGGAGCTCACAATTTCTCCCGCCACCGGAATTCAGTCCACGACCACTAGTGCCCTCAACCGGTTTCTGCTCTGAGGGGTGAGATTACCTTGTGGTGCTGTCGGCAATCCGGTTACTAAGGGCCCACAGCTCGTCAGTCTGTGGTCAGAGGTGAACTTCTGACCACCTCGGCCTCCCGCGTTGCCGGTGTATTTTCCCCCAATGTGACCAGCTGGCTCCAACCAGTCCTGGTCCGTTGCCTTCTGTCCTGGGCCCCCACTTAAAGATGGGGCTCCCTCCTGTCAACCGCACTGTCATGCCTGTCCTCACTGACTGACTTCCCAGCACTGTCTGAGGTAACTGTCACTCTCCTCTTACTACTCTAACCTAGGCTCCACCCCTTTTGGGACCTACTAAATTATCGGTGTCCCCTTATACTAGGTGGCCTAGTCCTGTGTATGTGTGTAACATGAAACTCCACAGGTTAAACCCTGAACCGACAACTTACAGAGATAACACATTTGTTGTTAAAGTGCAATACATCTCTGTGGTGCCTAGCCAGAGGGGCGCCACATTGCCTTTTAGGCTAGTGGAGACGGAAGCATTCCGCAACCTGATGGTGGCGGCTGTCCCACGTTATTCGGTCCCCAGCCGCCACTATTTCTCCCGGTGTGCCGTCTCCGCATTACATAAGCATGTGTCACAAAACATCAGACGTGCCCTTAACAACGCAGTTTCAGGCAAAGTCCACCTAACCACGGACACGTGGACAAGTGCTTGTGGGTAGGGCCGGTACATCTCGCTGACGGCACACTGGGTTAATATTCTGGAAGCCGGGACCCAGTCTGAGCTTGGGACAGAACATGTCCTTCCGACACCAAGGATTGCAGACCCTAACTCAGTCAGGGTTTCACCCACAGTGTACAGCTCCGTAACATCATGCTCCTCCGCCTCCTCCTCCACTTCACTCTCCACACCAGTCCCAAGCTGGAAGCACTGCAGCACTGCCTCGGCTAAGCGGCAACAGGCTGTGCTGAAGCTAATATGCGTAGGTGACAAACCCCACAATGCTGAAGAGTTGTGGACAGCTCTGAAACAGCAGGCAGATCACTGGCTCACACCGCTGAACCTACAGCCAGGCATGGTCGTGTGTGACAATGGCCGTAACCTGTTGGTGGCTCTGAGGCGAGCTGACACATGTTCCATGCACGGCCCATGTGCTCAACCTCGTGGTTCAGCGGTTTCTTAAATCCTACCCGGACCTGTCGGATCTGCTCGTCAAAGTATGCCGCCTGTGTGTCCATTTTAGAAAGTCACCTACTGCTTCTGCCGCCCTTGCCGGCTTTTAGCGGCGTTTCAGCTTCCGTCTCACAGACTGGTTTGCGATGTCCTCACGCATTGGAATTCCGCACTGCACATGTTGGTCAGGATTTGTGAGCAGAAGAGGGCAGTTGTTGAGTACCAGCATCAACTAGGCCATCGGTATACGGTTCAAACTCCACACATAAGACCTCAGGAGTGGACATGGATGTACGACATATGTACCTTCCTCCAAATCTTTGAGGACTCTACCAAGATGGAGAGCGGCGATGACGCCATCATTAGCGTCACCATCCCGCTTCTCTGTTTTCTAAAATGCTCTCTGCTCAAAATCAAAGACGATGCATTGCAGGTGGAGCAGGATGAGTTGGAGCAAGAAACCGTACTGGGTAATTACACACAGCCCAGCATCATCTCATCCCAACGTGCATTGGAGGACTATGACGAGGAGGAGGATGAAGAAATAGAGCTACTTTCATGCGGAATTGACGGTAATACATGCACAACCGTCATACCGTCGGTTCAGCGTGGATGGCCAGAGGACAGGGGAGAGGAGGAGGATGATGAGGCCAGCATGGCCAGTCATGCTGTTGGTGAGGACCCCGAAGTCTTGCCTCTTAACAGTCTGGCGCACAGGGCTGACTTTATGTTACGCTGCCTGTCTCGTGACCCTCGCGTTATCAACATCTTAGCGGACGCTCATTACTGGTTGGTGACACTTTTAGACCCATGCTACAAGGAGAACTTTATTTCTCTTATTCCCGAGGCGGCGAGGTCTACAAAAATGCTGTAGTACCAAAAGGCCATAGTTGCGGAAGTAGTCAAAAAATTCCCTTCTGAAAACGCTAGCGGCAGAGATCACGATTCGGTGGACAACCAAGGCGTCCGGCCAAGAGAGGCACAAGTCCAATCCAGCAGAGGTAGGGAAACACTCTCAAAGATCTGGGACACTTTTCTCAGCACCTCCTGTAGAACAGGCCCTGAGGTGCGGGGTAGTGTCACAAGGACTGCAAAGTTTGCGAAGATGCTGAGGGAGTACCTTGCCGATCGTACAAAAGTTTCCTTTTTTTAGATTCCTCTGTGCCTTATAATTATTGGGTATCCAAGCTGGACATGTGGCAGGAATTGGCTCTCTACACCTTGGAAGTCCTGGCCTGCCCTGCTGCTAGCGTTTTGTCAGAGCGTGTTTTTAGTGCCGCAGGTGGAATCATTACTGATAAACGCACCCGCCTGTCAACTGAAAATACTGACAAGCTGACTCTGATCAAGATGAACAAGGGTTGGATTGGGCCTGACTTCACCACACCGCCACCAAATGATACCGCAATTTAAATTTTGTGCCGGTAACTTGCCATGCACCTCCGCACACCCGCACATGGGTACACACTTCATGACTTTGGCTACTTGTTGTACTGCTCTTCCTTCTCCTCATCCGCCATCATCATATGATCAGTGCGACCATGGTTCATGATGCCACGAAAACATAATTTATTTACATCATATTTATTATGATGATGACCCTAATCATTCAAACATTAGGCATTAGTTTCATGTATACCCCCCAGGGGTAAATGTTTTAGTCCATGCTTACAGAATGGGCATTACAAGTACAGGAGACCCGCTCCTTTGTAATGGGAACAATATTTAGAGGCTTTCCTCCATGTTTCTTTCCGGGGGCATTGGGGTGCCTCCCAATTTTTGGATGCCCTGCCTAGAGCAATACTACAAAAGACAAACTTCCTTAAAATGGGCACAATATTTAAAGAGGCCCTCATGCATGTCTCTATCCAGGGGCATTGGGGTGCCTCCCAATTTTGGGCTGCCCTGCCAAAGGAAAATACCACAAAAGATCCACTTCCTTAAAATGGGCACAATATTTAAAGAGGCCCTCATGCACGCCTCTATCCAGGGTCATTGAAGTGCCTCCCAACTTTTGGCTGCCCTGCCAAAGGGCAATACTACAAAAAACCCACTTCTTTAAAATGGGCACACTATTTAAAGAGGCCTTCATGTACGTCTCTTCCCAGGGGCATCGGAGTGCCACACAATTTAAAAAAAAAAATCTTTCATATAATCCAAAAAACTTACATACACCAACTCTGTCTCACAAGTGGGTATGAGCCTTAATATTTTCTCCATGAAAATCCGTTTTGGTTTCATTTTGTAATGTTTTCTTGACAGTCCGTAAAAGTGGCATAATACTCTGACATCAGTGACCTTGGAGTCTGAAATGCTTACAGGGGTCTTGCCCATGCTGTTCCCATGTCATTTGAGCACTGTTCTGATACTTTTGTGACATTTTTAGGGTTTATCCATGCTGCTGGGGGTCATGCCAGAAAAATACTTGGGTCTCCCATAGGATAACATTGGGCTCGGTGCTCGGGCCGAGTACACGAGTATCTTGGGATGGTCGGCCCGAGCTTTGAGCACCCGAGCATTTTAGTACTCGCTCATCTCTAGTTATAACAAACAATATACCAGAATGGGGAAATGTTTTTTTTTTTTGCCTTCCTCTGGATCAACATGTTAGACTATGGGTTGAACTAGATGGACTTAAGGTCTTCCTTCAACCTTAAATACTACGTTACTATGTTACTATATACCAGGAGTGGGTTCATATATACCAGGATGGGAGAGGTATATACCAGAATGGGGACATATATACCAGGAACAGGATCATATATACCAGTATGGGAGAGTTATATACTAGAATTGGGACATATTTACCAGGAACGGGATTATTATTATTTATTTATTTATATAGTGCCATTAGGGCTTACTGTCTATGGGATCATATATACCAGGATGGGAGAGGTATATACCAGAATGGGGACATATATAGCAGGAATGGGATCATATATACCAGGATGGGAGCGATATATACCAGAATGGGGGCATATATACCAAAAAGGGAATGATGTCCACCAGAATTGGGGACATATATACTGCCTCAGTGCCTTCCATTTTGGCTAAGCTAGGAGAAACCAGCATGAAAATGAGAAAAATCACATCATTTTTGTGATTTTCAAAGCAATTTACAGCAATAGACAATGCCACAGATTAATAGTTCCCATGGTCTTGAGAATCTTGTGAAGGTTGTGCTCCTTTGAGGGGGTTTAAAACATAAAGCTTTTCACCAGGGACGTATCCAAGGGGGGCTGGAGGGTCATCTGCCCCAGGCGCAGCAGACAGGGAGGGTGCACGCAGTCTCCTCCTGCAGCGCCCGAAGTCTCTCCCCACATGTTGCAACCCCCCCACAGTGTGAGCTGGCTTTCTCTGTACCTGCAGAGCCAGAGCCGCACACTGTTCTGTGCTTACAGTACCTGTGATGATGTGATGTCAATGGAGGGGAGGAGTCAGGGGTCACATGATCAGCTCAGTGTAAGCAGGACCCTGCTGTGCTGGTTGTCATGGTTCTGGATGAGGTAAAGTTTATGTGCGGGGTCTGGAGGGATTTTAGTGTGGATGTAGCAGAGCCATGTGTGTACGAGGTGTACGGAGAGGAGCCATGTGTGTACAAGGTGTACGGAGCTGAGCCGAGTGTGTACGAGGTGTACGGAGCTGAGCCGAGTGTGTACGAGGTGTATGGAGCAGAGCCGTGTGTGTACGAGTGAAACGTTTTCACCATAATTTTTGTATGAACCTATCATCATTGTATTTCTTGTACAAGTTGATCATTACCCCCTTAGGGTACCGTCACACCTTTCTACATTGACGGAGATGTCGCCGGCGATGCACGGGAGTGCGCACGTTTTTGGCGCCCCGCCATCGCGTGTTTACATGCGGCGATACCTCCGGCGATGCACCGGCGATGTTACAGGCGACATCGCCGCTGGGGTGTATACAAACCCCAGCGGCGATCCCGTAACATGGGAGCCTATGGCTCCCATCGCCTGTAACATCGGCGATCGCCATGTTACATGGGGCGATGTGTACACATTGCCCCAGAGTACTCACCTGGTTTCAGAGTAGTGCTGCGAAACCAGGAGACCACTCTAAGGCGATTTTTCCCTCATTATCGCCCCTTTACACTGGGAGATGCATCAGCACTGTCGCCGGCGATAGGCCACGCCCCTATGTCGCCTGTGAAATCGCCGGCGATGTCACCTGGTATGACGGTACCCTTAGGCCGGCTTCACACCGCGGTAGAATCAGGTCCGGGGCTGTCCAGGGTGAACCTGACAGCCCCAGACCCGATTTTGTCCTAATGCAGCCCTATGGGGCCGGATGGCAGCTATGTGCCATCCAGTTTTCATCTGTCCGGGAGGATCCGGGAGAATTCGGATTTTTCTCCCTGATACAAAAACGTTGCTTGCAACATTTTTGTGTCCGGGGCGAAAAATCTGCCCAAATTGGATCCTCCCGGATCCGGGGCTATCCGGCGCTCCCTAACATGGGAATCTATGGCGCCGGATTGCCCCTGAACCACGAGGATCCAGGAGCCGGACACCTGCAGCTGAAGGTCAGGGTGAGCTATGCTGAACTTCAGCACCAGGGAGCTGTCCCCTGTGAAGTGGTTCAGCACCATTTCAGCAGGGGACAGCTCCTGCAGCTGCGCTCTGCAGAATCTGGCTACAAACAGGACCGGTGGGCATATTAACCCTCCGGTTCTATTTGTCCGAAGCTGTCAGGCTGTGTCTGGTGCCTCATGCAAAGCACCGAACACAGCCTGACAGGGCAAAAAACGTGGTGTGAAGCCAGCCTTAGATGTCTCTTCTCAACACCAAATACATTTAATTGTTTTAATCTTTTCTCATAACAAAACTCCCCCATGATCATTATTAGTTTTGTGGCTCTATGAACCTTCTATAGCTCAAGGGCATCCTTTCTATGAACTGGTGCCCAGAAATGATAAGGTCACACTTTAAGTGGTAATATTACACACCTGTCGCATGACTCCATGCCTTTTAATACATTACAATACCCTGCTAGCTTGAGAAGCTGTTTCTTGACATTGCATCCAGTTCTTAAGGCTGGGTTCACATTTGCGGACCCCTCCGCAGCGTTCTGCGGAGGGGTCCGCAATGTGAGCGCAGCGGCCGCGAGCTCCTATCTTTATAATGGGAGCGCACGGTGCTGCGCTTGACAGCGTATGACCGTGCGCACTCATTCACTCCCGTATGTGATCTGTGCGCAGGCGGATGCCTGCGCACAGATCACCCAGTCTCGTCCGCACCAGGAATGCAACATGTCGCGTCCCTGGTGCGGACGAGACTGTGTGATTTGTGCGCAGGCATACACCTGCGCACAGATCACACATGGGAGTGAATGGGTGCGCACGGTCATGCGCTGTCAAGCGCAGCACCGTGCGCTCCCATTATAAAGATTGGAGCTCGCGGCCGCTGCGCTTACATTGCGGACTGCAGACCGCTGTGGAGGGGTCCGCAAATGTGAAGGCAGCCTAATGGTCCCTTTACACGCCGCTACTGGATGGTGGCAACAACCGGCTACTTCACGTGCACGAGCACGCACAAACGGTTGCAAACGGTAATCGCACCACCTTTACACGCCGCAACAAGGTGCGCTACGGTAGGTTACATCTATCTCTGGATACACCGCCGGGTGCCACAAGTAGCCATCTGTAGCTTACCCTACCATCTTCACACGCCGCCACCACAGGGTAATCTGGGCGGAACAAAGGCAGCAGGTAAAACATATAGGCGTGCCACAGTATATCACGCCGCGCCCAAACCACAACCATTGGCCAACACAAGAGAGTTCTGATTGGGCACGATGCAAAGGGCGGATGGCGGAGACGTGACGTAGTAGTGATCGGACTGTGGCACGGAATAAGCGCTTGTGACATGGCGGAGTGTGGCGTATTCAGCTAACGGGATGGTTATGCATCACGCTGGAGCGGTTTACAGTCACATACTTCGTGTGTATTAAAATATCAGTGCTGGGCTATGTGTGCGTAGTAGAAGTGTTTGCCTTGTCACGCACAATAAGCGCTTGTGACAGCGGCGTGTGGCGATTGCGCTAAGTTGCGCTTGTGCGATACACAGTAGCGGCTTACAACACACAGTATGTGCGTTTTGTGTAGAAATTGTCCTATGTGTGGTATGTCTGGATAGCAATGTGTGAATACAGCCCCAATGGCGCTCGTATATGTGGTAACAGATGTCAATGGCCTTGAGGAGCTCCCAATGCCACATATCCATGATGTGTGTGACTATGTACTTAAACCCACCTGACAATATTATGTCCTGCATCAATGTGCTGTGTGCAGGTGACCCTCTGCCTACACCAAAACAAAAGGGTTATGTACACACATTTGTCACATACACTGTTGGCCAAAAACCTTCCCAAACATCATGCCTACCCACACATATTGTCTGTCCATCCCAGCCATAGGTGGCTATGACAGCACTGGCCCCAACCAAAACCTTGATCACACTGCCCTCCATCCCCAAGTAATCAGGCTCACACAGAGTATTTTGGATCCAAGGACAAAAAATTTACTTTAATTCATCAATCCAGACCTTGGAAAAAAAAAAAATAACATACACAAAGGAAAGACAATGGCCATTCAAACAGCATTATACATTGTGAAAACATACATTTGGGATCCCAAAATGAACACAAATTAGAACGAGTGCAGCACCAAGATAACACAAATAAAACCTAATCTAACTAACTAACTAAAACCTCTGCACACAATGAAAGAAAAAAAAAAACAAAAAAACATGGCGCAGCAACCCTGCTGTCACCACCATGGCAACCTTTGACCGATCATCCAGAACCACCCACACTAGATGTGCTGGTTCTGCCAGCTCACTGCACCAGAGCCATTGAAGTAGGAGCAGTAAGCATCTCTACTGTCCCTGGCCTCCTGCTGAGTGCGGCCATGGCTCTGCGGCTGGAGTGGTGCCACACCATGGCCCTCATCACGCCAAGACCCTGGACGGAGCTCCCCTGTTGTAGCGTCTGCATGATCTACATAACCTCCTGGCGTGTATGATGCTCTATCCCTACGACGCAGGAAGTTATGCAGCACACAGCAGGCCATCACTACCGCGTCAATAGTCTCCAGTTTCATATGCATCGGCATATGAAAAACCCGGAATCGATTCGCCATTATCCCAAACGCATTTTCAACCACACGGCGGGCCCGGGATAGCCGGTAATTGAAAATGCGTCTTTCAGAAGTAAGGGTCCTCTGGGGATATGGCCGCAGTAGGTGTTCCTGAAGTGGGAATGCTTCATCCGCCACAAATGCAAAGTTGAGATGATGGCTCGTCTCGTCATTTGAGGGTAAGTTCAGCCCACCGGTCCTTAGTAGTTGTGCCAAGGAGCTGCGTGCGAACACACCCCCATCTGAGTTGCGGCCGTTCATTCCAACGTCCACGTAGAGGAACTCATAGTTCGCATCCACTAGAGCCATGAGGATTATACTAAAATACTCTTTGTAATTGTAAAACAAAGAGCCCGAGTGGGGGGGGGGGGTTTAGTAATCCTCACAAGCTTACCATCCAAGGCCCCGCCGCAGTTGGGGAAGTTCCACCGGGTTTGAAAGCCTCGGCCTACTTCCATCCATTCTGCGGCAGTTTCTGGCATGTTCATGTAGGATGGCTGCAGAGCACTCCAGATGGCCTCACACGTCTCAGGGATCAGGCGGCTCAGCAGGGGCAGGGAGACACGTGACAAGTATGTGAGGGATGTCATTGACTGCCCTGTAGCCAGGAACCGCAAAGTTATAGCCAAACGCTCCGCAGCTGATACAGATGGTCGCATAATAGTGGCCCCACACGCTCCAAAAGGAAGGTGAAACAGTCCTTGGACATAGGGAGATAGTTTCGGTAATCATTGGGATTGTTAAGCTCCAGCTCACGCAACAGCTGCATGTGGCCCCGGGTCTCCCGCCGGCAATGCCAATCCCGGCTCCACAGCCGCCGTTGTCTGCGACGCATCAACCGGTCATACCGATCCTGAAGCCACATTTGCTCTTCCACCACCGCAAGAGCCACGATAACATTTCGGTCATGGATATTCTGCATCCTCGGTCTCAGCACCTGTACATTACAAAAGATAACATCAGTACATGTCGGCATGTAAAGCAAGCCACACCTCTTTTGGATTACACACTATAGCCAAGCGGATGTGATCCCTCGTGTGCTCACAAAACACATCCTGGGAGGCATGCAAGGACAACAACCACTAGTGGGCCAAAACCAAATGGAACATGCGCAATGATCCTGCCCTCCTATCCATTAACACTTTGTTGAGTGGATGAAAGTCGCACATCTGGACCTATGTGAGTTACAAAGGGACATGTGTCACCACTAATCTCGCATATACATGTCACAGAAACCATTCAGAAGAGCATATGTAGTTTCCCAACCACAGACAGTAATCCACTACGTACCAGGCCAGGCCAGGGTGAGTAAGCATAGATGTGACAAACCAGATTGCACATGAGTTATCATGGTGGAACGTGGTTACACATGTGTTTGCACGGGTGATATCCACATCTGTTCTATCTCTGCTGCGACACACCTCAAAGCGATGTCTGATCCTAGCCAGGTTGGTCCCAGTGTCCGTTGACCACAACCAGTATGATGTAATCGATGATGTGCACATGGGTACCACATTCCTGTCTACAGTCCAGCAGCCATTCTCCTGTATGGTGAATGGAAACAAAAACACAAATGTGTCACTGAGAATATGGGACCCCCTATACAAAATGCCAAGTAATATTCGCCACACCACGCTAATGTAGTCCCAAAAAAAAATAACCCCTGGGTAGTCCGCTACAGCAGTCTTTGGCGTTAGCCCAACAAACCATGCGCCTCAGCCCCCCCCACGCCGCAACTTCCATGTCTGCCCATGAATACTCACTTAATGGCTCTGGCCAGCAAGCGTAACGTCTGCCGGGATGCGCAGCTTTTCAAGGAGCGCCAACCAATCACGATTGAGCGATCTGCACCAATTAGCTGCCGCTAGACCTGCTCGCAGGTGTACGCTAATAATGTGCATAATTGGTGTTCTCTGGTTGGTGTAGCTGACTATAAAGCTCTGCTAATGCCCACCACACCTTGTTCAGACGTCCATGTGCATTGAGCTACTGGTGTCCAGTGATCCGTGCTCTGTTGCTCTGACGGTAAGTTATCTCACGTGCTTGGTCCTTGACATGCGATTGTACATAACGCAGATGCGTCTCTCACATGGCGCTTAGGCAATGTGTGTATGGACATTGTGTTTTGTGCTTCTGGTCTGTCTTGTGTTTTTACTATATGCATGGCTTATTCTCTGTAGGCCATAGGCATGTAGGGCCTATTGTTGCAGTATGTTTACGTATATCTTAAATTGAGCTTAATTAGCGGGGCAAAATATTAAGGGGTGGTTGACCCCAGTACTTTCCATCTCCATTGATCCCTGTAATGTGCCCCTGTTGGTGCAGGGGATGGTTGGTTCATGGCCTACAGTAGGGTGTCCATGGGTGTAGTCAGACCAAGATGATGATGTGTTTGGACATAAGCTGTAGCATGTGCTGTTGTGTCAGACAGCCAGCCCTCCTTTAACACATGGTAAACCTTTAACATTGTGGCCAGGCCAAAGATGATATGTTACACACCATGGCCAGGTGCAGATGTGCCCCTGGAAGCATGTTCCCTCACTCCATGTTTAGGTATGTTTAAAGAGGTTATTTGTGGGTGTAAACCTTGTTCCTAACATGTGTAGTTGTCAACATATGTCTGGAGCTTAATCTGTCAACACGTGTAGGCGATCTGAGCTGTAGCACATGGAGAAAGGTTTGCACAAATGCTAACATACATGTTGGCAAACAGCTTCATGGTGAGAAAAACAAGAACTTTGCCTGCCTGTATGTAAATAATTTCCCAACCATGGGTTTATTTTTGTATGCCTCGTGTACTGACTGTTTGAATTGGTGTTTTTCTCCACACAGATGCCGAGGGGTAGCGTTGAGTTTGAAACCCAGCTTCTCACTGAGTATCAACGACACGAGTGTCTGTGGCGCACCTCGCTGCCTGAATATCGCAATCAGGCAGCGAGGGCCGAGGCCTACAGGCCTCTTGTCGCCCTGGCCAATAGGCTGGCCCCCAGGGCAGGCAGGAGGTGGGACCAGCCAATGTTGGCACTTAAGATCAAAAATATGCGGGCTGCGTTCATGTGGGCTCACCTCAAATACCAGGGCCGTCGGTCAGGGGCTGGAGGTGAGGAGGTACCATTGCCTACCCTATGGTACTATCCGCTCCTCACCTTCACCCTTGGCCACGGTAGCTCGCGTGCAACGCAGTCCAACCGCCCCATTGCTTCGTCCCATGTAGGCCCTGGCCAAGCACCATCTGCGCCACAGGAGGTGGGTAATTGTGTTACGGTGGTGGCCCACAATGCTTGCATCACATGTGTGCTTGTCTGCATGCTTCACCACAACCCCATTGTGATATTTGGGTCCTGGCCCTGGGAAACCTTTTCTTGATGTGTTATGTGTCCTCAGGGGCTTGGCTGGTTTAATCTACAATCTATCCACAGAGCCCTTCTACAATTCTGCAATGACACAGACCTATGTTTATTTTGGGGTTATTTTTCAATATTCTAAAAAATAGCTTGGTTTTGTATTAGAGGAGGGACATAGCAACATGTACTAAATGGTGAAGGCACACATGTGTGTGGCCTTTGGCCCATGTAGTGTATGTTTGATGTAAGTGGGTCCTATTTTTATTAGTTTTGGGCTCACAACCTCAAGCTGGGCCACATGGCCCTGGCCGGGATTTCAGCCAGCATCAAGGTGGCGTGGTCACATATGATTTTTGGTTTAGGGCTCTCTGAATGCCACATATGTATGTTTTACCCAGAGTACGTGGGATGCTACAGGTGAGTGTACAGGAGATGTGCAGGTGTTGTGGTCACTAACCTTCTATCTTTCTGGTGTTTTGTTTTTGGGTTGGTGGTGTGTTGTGTGTGGTTTGGGATTTTGGAGGCCTATGGCCAATTTAGAGAAATGATGTTGCTTTTATTAAAACTGTTTTTCTTTTTTCTTTTTTTTCACAGGCCCCTGAGCAGGATGGCTCCATTCCTGAGCATCTTGTCGCTGATGATGCTCAGCCGAGTACATCTGCGGCTGAGCAGGAGGATGGAGCGAGTAATGTGGGTCCAGACCCAGGGCCCAGCTCGGTTATCCGCCGAAGACGACGACCTGCCCCACCGGAGACCGGCACCTGGGCCCGGCGGGTCCTTTTGAACGAACAGCGGACCCACATCTCAAGCTACGCCCTCCATATGAGCGACAGGTTGTCAAGGTTGGAGCCCCTCCAACATCAGATCGCTCAGCGGGTCTTTGACCGTGTCGTTGATGCTGCCGAAGATGGGGCCCTGCAATGGGGATGCCACATCCCCTCCCCAGTGCGGAACGACATCTGGCCCCTTTCGGCCGCCGAACCACCACGGCGAGTGAGAAGACTGGCCCCGACTCGCACCCCAAATCCCCCCCAACACGTCGTCTTCGAGCCAGACGCTCTCAGGCAGGTCGGGGCTGCCATGAGAGGGGGGGTGAGCCGGCATTGTCAGAGCAGACAGAGGAGGATGAGGAGGAAGTTGGACACTAGTAGCCAATGCACTTAATTGACCGTCTGGACTATGACATATTGACCACGCCACATTGGTCCTTTTTTTTTGTTTTTTGGTTATTTTGGTGTGCAAAATTGCACTATGTATTTTCTTTATGTTTATTTCCTTTTATGAGGTAATAAATTATTTTGTGTCACACAATTGTGTCTTTAAGGTTAAAGATTTATGGTTCAGCGTGGCTGAATGTTTAGGGTCACAATATAGTGGACACTATCCACAAATTGGGGGCAATGGCCTCAGAGCAGGAGCACCATATGGTCCACTAAAATGTTGTTGCACTTCAAAGAGGTATGGTCATGTGGGTCACACAGTTACGTAATGGACATGTTGGTGCCAAATACATGTGTGTTGTGACATCAAGGAACATACAAAAATCTTAGTCATACTTTTTATTGACAACATACATGTGTGACAGACATTTGCCACAATAGACAGAATGCTGTTTTCAGCTCGTAGTAGCCAGTCCACACTCCCCATGGTCCCAATGTGGGACACTATAAGAAAAGAGCCCAACGGGGTAGCCAGTCCACACTCCCCATGGTCCCAATGTGGGACACTATAAGAAAAGAGCCCAACGGGGGCAAAAAAAAAAAACAAACTAAAAGCCAACAAGGCAACGGTAAAAATTTTTGGTCCAACAAGGACAACAGATTTTCAGGGCAGGTGAGCCCATTTAGGTGTAGGTGTTGGGACACTTCATTGCAGGCCACCATGATGTTGCTGCACGGCAGCCAGCATGGCAGCCAACCGGGCCAGATCTTGCAGCCCACGTCGGAGTGCCCGGTGCAGCCGTTGGGCGAAATCATGGTGGGCTCTCAGCACGTCCTCCATGGTAGGTACACCTGTATTTTGATAAAAAATAAAAATTTACATTCTAATAGTCCCTATGGTGGTTTGGTATGTTCACACAACAAATATGGTCATTACCCTCGGGCTCAACCTCCTCCTCAGTATCAGGGGGTGATGGGGAGGCACTGACACTCCAACCCGCAGCTCCAGCACGTTCTCCATCTGCAACAATGGGTGAAGAACATTATTACAAAAATGGGTGCAAATCCTAATTACCCCAAACCACCACACTGCTTACAGTGTGCAGGGCATAGCACACAACAAAACACACTTACCACCATAATCGTCCAAGCCGGGCTCATTTTCTGGTTGAGGCATGGCCTCATCCTGTCCAGCAGGCGATGCCACCTCAGGCTCCAGCCCCGCTGGGTCATCAGCATCTGCCGCGGCCAGAGCTGCTGGGGAAGGCGGCTCCTCGTGCTGAAGCCCTGCTGGGTCATCCGGCTCCTCCTCCTCATGCCCTGGTGACGGGCTATTCCCTTGTGGGGATGGTGTGGCAGCTGGCTCTTGATGCGGTGGGGCATCAGATGACTCAGTGACATCTGTATTTGAAGAAACAATCATTCAGCTGTCAGAAGAAGGTTTCAGCTCAGAGATGTTGAGACATTTAGATTGTTGGGCTATGTTTTTGCAGTAGTCCAGATATGGGATGAGCTCATGTGTTATGCATGGAGTGTGTGTATGAGGCAGTAGTATGGTTATTGTGTGGAGAGCATCTAACACTGTGGACTCATCTTTGGAGCAACATAAACATGAGTTTAAGGCAGATGTGTAGGCACTCCCTCAATATTCTGCTGACTATATTCTACCCCATTGCATGTGTCCCGCCGTAGCCCACACTCTCCTTATAATATGTTTATCAACATATGTGTGCTGCTTATTTGGCCTTATACATGGGCAAATGTATGTTTGGCCCTCACAAGTACTCACCACGCAGCCTGGCAATCCGGGCACGGATGTCGACTATGCGGCCTGGGCATTTCTGCTTTAGGTCGGCGATTTTCTTCTGGACGGCTTTAGCGGTCCGCTCCACCCCCAGTTGGTTGAGCAGGGCCCGCTGGATCCGCCTAATGGTGGCGCGATTGCGCAGCCTGGGATGCCGGTGGTGATGATTACCCCAGTAATCATACTGGTCACAGTGGTCTATAAGGACCAGTAATTCTGCCATCCCCCACGTTGCAGCGCGGTATGCGGCCGCCATAACTGCAACGCTGTGTGCAGAGGAGGGGCTGGCACCTTGCAGGCAGAGTGAAACTGAAACCAACGTCATGACTTCATTACGGCCGCGGTCGGGGTCACGCACCATTCAAAGTTGCCCTACGCGCAGTGACACGGGCGAAACACTTCTGCGGCACCTACAGAACAAGACCCATAGAGCGGTGCGTAACGCAACCTTGTGCGCTGTGTGCTAAATTATTCATTTCCATGTGGTATGACAATGCGTACATTAGTGCGCGCAGTGACACGCCAGAAGCACTTGTACGGCATCTGCAGTACAATAAGCCAGGGCGTTACGTAAAAAAAACTTGCGCGCTGTGTACAGCATTATTCCTTATTATGTTAAGAGAATGTGCACAGTATATAAGGACCATGGCACAATGATACTTTTGCCTTCCACAAGTGTGTGTCCGCGTAATTGTACTAATGTATGATCGTGCATACGGCGCGTATCTATAGCTGAAGTGACAGCTCAACCAAGATGGCGGCCTGTGAAGGAAGAGCCAATCGGTACGCAGCATCTTCCACCAATGATCGCTGATGGGGCGCGGTAACCCGGAGCCTGTGTCACGCCCCAGCTACATACCAGGTACATAGCCTGGTGTCCAAACAACGCTTCTGTTCCTTCTTTACACGCCGATACAGGTCGCTACAATCGCCTGGGTAGCCACTTGTTTTAGGGCAGTGCACTGAAACAGGTGCCGCCACTGGCGGGTGGCTACAACCGTCTTCACACGCCGCTACCTCGGGTTGATTTGGTGGTGCAAGATACATTTCTCTCATGTACCCGGTTGTTGCCACCATCCAGTAGCGGCGTGTAAAGGTACCATTAGGGTACCTTTACACGCCGCTACTGGCGGGTGGATACAACCAGCTACTTCACGTGCACGAGCACGCACAAACGGTTACAAACGGTCAACGCACCATCTTTACACGCCGCCACAAGCTACGCTACGCTACGTGACATCTATCCCCGGATACACCGCTGGGTGCCACAAGTAGCCATCTGTAGCTTAGCGTACCATCTTCAGACGCCGCCACCACAGGGTACTCTGGGCGGAACAAGGACAGCAGAGAAAACATATAGGCGTGCCACAGTCCATCACGCTGCACCCAAACCACAACCATTGGCTAACCCAACAGAGTTCTGATTGGGCACGACGCAAAGGGCGGATGGCGGACACCTGACGTAGTAGTGATCGGACTGTGGCACGGAATAAGCGCTTGTGACATGGCGAAGTGTGCAGGAAGAGCCAATCGGTACGCAGTATCTTCCACCAATGATCGCTGATGGGGCGCGGTAACCCGGAGCCTGTGTCACGCCCCAGCTACATACCAGCTACATTGCCTGGTGTCGACACATCCCTTCTGTCGCTTCTTTACACGCCGATACAGCTCGCTACAATCGCCTGTGTAGCCACCTGTTTCCGGGCAGTGCTCGGAAACAGATGTATCTGTGGCCGGGTGCCTCCTACCGTCTTTACACGCCGCTACTATGGGGTATTTTCCCGCTACAAGCTACATTTGTAGCCTGTAGCTGGTTGTATCCACCCGCCAGTAGCGGCGTGTAAAGGTACCCTTAGTCTGTGATCTACAAGTGTACCCAGATCCTTGTCTACAAGGGATTCTTCTAGTTTTTCTTCCTTATGAACATATGGTGCCCACATAATATTAGTGGCCATGGTGGCCATGTGCATAGCACCAGATAAAACCGCGCTGCCGTATTCCACACAACATCAAGGGGTGAATATGATATTGATTTATTAGTCAACGTGTTTCAGGCATCCCTGAAACATGGCAATATTACATTGATTTATTTCTGATAATTCATTGATATTCATATAATCTTTTATTTATTTATTTTTAATCTGATTTCTACGGTAAAGGGGGTATTAACTCCAGTCACATGAGAATTTCAGTTTTCTGGTTGCATAGTAGATTGACTGGGTTTGATAGGATCTGATAGATCCTGCCCCCTCCTGATATCCCAACTATCACACCGCAGAAGAGAACACGGACTGCTTGGATGTTTATCATCTCTGCGTGATTTGGAAGTATTTAAGATCTCTTGGAGGCATATACACTTCATGATTCCGGAGCATCTGACAACAGCATAGCCCTTCATCAAAAATGGCATGAACAACATTGGTCTTGATAAATTGTGCAGTGCCTTGCTCTTGGATGTATAAGGCCACGTGCACACGCTGAGTAGTTGATGAGTTTTTTACCTCAGGATTTGTAGACCAGACCAGGAGTAGAGCAATCAGAGGAAAAGTCTAATAGAAACACCGGCACCACTTCTGTATTTAATTATCCACTCCTGGTTTTGTCTACAAATCCTGAGGTAAAAAACTCATCAAATACTGAACGTGTGCACGTGGCCTACCAACGAACTTTAGTGTCAAACAAATGTAAAGCTTTGGTGCCATCTAGTGGTCATCATTAATAACTCAACTCTGCCTGAGATTTTGTGAAAACCTACATTCCAACGTTTACTGAATCACATTTACTTTACGCAAAAACTCGAGTGGGAGCCACTTTATCTGGAATTGCCTGAATTCACATAAATAGTAATGAGTAAAGGTGTAATTACAAGCAACATACAAAATATATATTATTGTAATCACTTGTGCAGGCATTGTCAGCTATTTTGGAGGATTCGGAGAATTGTCTGTGGGCACCAAGTGATTCAACTATATAACCAGGGGCGTAACTACCACAGGTGTAGAGGTTGCGATCGCACCCAGGCCCTGCAGTCTAAGGGGCCCCAAAAATTAATTTGGTCTATAGAAAAAGACTAATACTATTAACGATTTGCAATAATTGGGGGCCCCGTTGAAGCTTTCACATCGGGGCCCCTGGGCCTGAAATTATGCCACTGTATATAACAATGTTTATATAATCGTCCTCTCTGTGGATATCGGCACTGTGACATCATATGTAAAAAAAACATTGTTGTATTTTTCTTGGACTTCTGTTTTGGGAGCTTGTTATACTATTGCATTGCACTTGTAAAATCACATATGTTGCACTCATTTACGATTGCAGTAAAATCAGAAGAGTTCATTGAAAATGCAACAAAAATGATGGTAATACACCACCAGGCTTCATTCACTTGTGGGTTTGGTCATTATTTTGCATCTTTTTTGTGTGTGCAAACAATCATGTATAATGTAGTTCTCCATATTAATAAGCTCTGTATAACTCCACACCCACCACTGCTTGGCAACTTTCTGCCTATGCACAGTGTGCAGAAAGCTGTGAATTAGTGGTGTGAGTGCGGACATTAAGTGCTCAGGATTCAGAGAACTGATAAATCTGCAGCAGATAAAACTGTGATTTTATCAAAACTGCAGCAAGCAGCTCAGTAAGTGACATATCTCCCTGTCACTACATCATAGTAAAATTAGTTTTTAAGGTTGAAGGTAGACTTTAATCCTGCTGTTCTGTTCAGTCAAAAATGACGAATTTGACGTTTTTGATTTCATTATTCATTTGTTTATGAACAACTATGTTCACATCTTCTATATAATTGTCTAATTCTCCCGATGGTGATCTCCCTACGGTAGCCGCAAGTCATCTCCTGCAGCACGGAGGTCAGAGGCGACGCAGCCTGGAGATGACCGGCGCTAGCCAGCCGTCTTCTGGCTGCTCGCAGCGGAAGTACCCCGACTAGCGCTAGCGAACTCGCTCACTATGACAGGCGCCCGCTGTGAGATCGCTGATCGTGTCAGAATGGGGGTACCGTCACACTTGGCGACACTCCAGCAATCACTACAACAATTCGACCTGGTAGGGAACCCCGAAAGTAGCTGCGGGTGTGAGACTGTGCAGGTCAAAACACACTGGCAGTCAACACCGGAAAGTGGGGAACTCCAGATTCTCCAGCTAAGCGGTGCTAGGAACACAGCAACGTATAGACTCCAGAAACGCTCACACCCCGCTGCAGGGTAAGAGGTGAAGGACTCGAGTTGCCTGTTATACTAGTGCACAAAGGACAGAGACAGGGCTAAGCTGAAGCAACTGCAGGGCCACTACACCAGCGCAGTGAAGAAGCCAATACGACCCAGCCGGGTGTGAACTACCCCAAACCTGCTCTCTAAACAGCCCGGGACAGCTCATACCATCTGCTTAACTTCCAGTAAACAGACTGAGAAACGGCTATCAGGCATCTGTGTGGGTTACTTGCATCTACTACCTTGTGCCCTGCAACGGAACCTTGTACTAGGAGAGTCGACGACCAACAGCACTGTGGAGAGCTGCAGCTTAAAGTAAGTGACTGTGTGCTTCACTAAACCCCATTCCGCACTACCACTTCTGCCCTGGGGACCACCAGCCCTACCCGGAGAGGACTTACCATCCTCGCTACCCCAAGTCACCTTCACCAGCAGGAATCAGACAGCGGTGGTTCCATTAACCACATACCCCGGATGGCGTCATGACATGACAAATTCCCTGTAAATACCCCTTTTTGGACTGATCCCTGGCCACGGGACCAAGTCACGACTACCGTGATCCCAGACAGCACCGACGCGGTTTTCGAGTACCCCATAGCCTGGGGGCGCATCAGTTTTCTGGCGTCATGAACAGGATCCCATGCCCGTTAAACCAGGTACTGTGTGCAGTGAATTGTGTAAAATATGTGTTTTGAACTGTCGCCATTGCAAAGCGCGCAGGGCGCGGGAAGAGAAGGGGTGTGTCATTGTGGGCGGTACCCTCCAGAGAGCGCAAAATGAGGCCCGGCCTCTCTCTGTGAACGCGCACTGGCCAACTTCAGCGCATGCGCAGATCGCATGCTGAAGTCGGCCGGTGCGCGTCAGACAACAGCGCCCCGGCCGCCCGGAAATGACGCGTCATGGCATCACATGACCGTGACGTCGCGGGCGCGAGAATCTGAATCGTGCCCGCGCTAGAAAGTTTGAAAAAACGCCCATTAGGGCGTAATACAGCGGCACAGGGGAACCGTCTAGCAGACAAGGAGGCTTGGGAACGCCCCACTGCCATGGATTTAGTAAGTTTACAAACGACTTTATTGCACTTTCATATTTCACTAAAACCTCACAAAGGGATGTGTAGGACTGTATTGTAATGCTTCAGGGACATGTATTTAGAGCTTACAAGGGTGATTTGGGGTGACAGGTTCCCTTTAAAAACTATTTCAAGGAAAACGATATTGAAAACATCTCATCTCCTTCTATTTGGTTGGCCTTTAAGGCAGTTCTCAGGGGGAAATTAATACAATTGATCTCCCAGCTTAACGCATCAAAAAGAGACAAAACCCAGCAATTGGTACTCAAAATAAAAAACTTAGAACAGTCTCACTCCACAAATCCAACCACTGCAACCTCGGATGAAATCTTGAGACTCAGAATTGAGCTGAAGTCAATATTAGCAGCGGACTATGACAAAACATCTACTTCTCTTAAATCTAAATATTACTACTCAGACAATAAACCCTCTAAATTATTTGCCTTCAGACAGATTAAAGAAAACAACGGGAAAACCCTCCACTCACCAAAAGATATTGCAGGTAGTTTCTCCAACTTTTATTTGTCTCTTTATAATTTAAAAAACAACCCCAACTCTCCTAACCCAACTGACCAAGAAATCAATGAATATTTAGCTGAGCTAAAGCTACCTTCCCTTACTATAGCTGAACTGGAAGATTTAAATTCCCCTTACCGTATATACTCGCAGGGATAAGTATAATGATCTCTTGCTTTACAGGATTGCTGCAGCAAGGGGGGGGGCCTGTATACTGATGGGGGGGCCTGTATACTGTATACAGTGTATACAGTATACAGTGACTCGCGTATAAGCAGAGAGGGGAACTTTTCAGCCCAATTTTTGGGCTGAAAAACTCGGCTTATACGCTAGTATATACGGTTTTCGACACCTGAAATGATGGAAATAATTAAAACCTTAAAAAATGAAAAGTCCCCTGGGCCAAATGGTATTCAGAATGAGATGTACAAGACATTTGCAGATATTATTGGTCCACATCTAACTAAACTAATTAACTATTCCGCAGCACAGGGCCACCATCCCCAGGAGATGTTAGAAGCAACAATTATTGTTTTGCCCAAGGACAAGGGGGACCCTGAAAATGTAAAGAACTACTGACCAATTTCTCTTCTGAATACCGATACAAAAATTATTGCAAAACTAGTGGCTAACAGAATCACAAAATATATAAATAAGCTGATTAACACAGATCAAGCGGGTTTTATTCCTGAGAGATCAACCTCAGATGCTATTAGGAGAGCTATAGATCTTGCCATTACAACGGAAAAAAATAATACCCCTACTGCCTTTCTCGCACTAGCTGCGGAAAAGGCGTTTGATAGAGTCCATTGGAACTTCCTCTTTAATACTCTATCAAAATTCAGATTCCATGGAAACATCCTCAACATTATTAAATCTATGTATAAGAACCCATTGGCAAGAGTTTACACGAATAACATTCTTTCCAATCGATTTCCATTGTCCAACGGAACAAGGCAGGGTTGCCCTTTATCTCCCATACCCTTCGCATTATTTATAGAACCGTTTGCCGAAAGTGTCAGAAGGAATACCAACATCCGAGGTATCCCCATAGGCAATGACCAATTTAAAATCTCCTTTTTTGCGGACGATATTTTGATAACTATAACCAATCCGCTGAAATCCCTTTGTCACATTTGTTCCTCTATTGAAAGATTTTCCTACGTTTCCCTATATAAAATCAATCGATTAAAATCCCACATCTTGGAACTCAACATTGACACGACCCTACTCGACTATCTAAAACAGGAATTTGATTTTATTTGGGAAAACAGTAAATTATCTAGGTATACCTACCTAGGTACCTAGGTATATCCTTGGTTAAACCAACATCACAATTGGTACATGAGAATCTAACAACGTTAAGTAAGTCCCTCCATTCATATATATTACACCTATCTTAACTGGAACTTTCATGGATTGGGAGGATTCAGGCCCTTAAAATGATCATGTTGCCGAAGTTTTTGTATACCATCAGATCCCTAACTTTTGTTTATTACTAAATCATGGTTCAAAAAATTTAAAACACAGATAATAGCATTTATTTGGAATAAGAAGAAACCAAGAATAGCCAGATCCATCCTAGAAAAAACTAAGAAATTGGGAGGATTAGGGATTCCAAACTTTCACAACTACTTTCTGGCCACGGTAATTAAACAATCTCAAACTTGGTTACACAGTGATAATGCAAAGTCATGGGCCCGACTTGAGGCAGACCTTGGCAAAACAGGGAACTTAAAAGCACTCCTGTATGCCCATTTGTCGATCACTCGAAGTATTTGCCGAACTTCCCAACTTTAAAAAACACTATATCGACATGGAAAGAACTGCTTCGGCTGACGAGCAAAATCTATGAGTCTTCTGTCTCCAATAAGATCTCGTTAGAAACCCTGGAGTCTCTTATAACAAATCTTGATCTCACATCTTGGAAGAATCAAGGAATTACATACATTAGTGACATATATATGGATAATACATTAAAACCTTTCTTCTACCTTCAAAACAAATTTTCCATATCTTTGGAGGAAATGACCAAATGGAGAAAGATAGACAAATTTATTTCTAAAAAGGAATTAAACTGGTCTCTCCCGACTTTTATTCACGATTTGATTGATAGCCCCATCAAACCTTCAGACTGGAAGAAAGGTTTCTATAAAATATTTAATGACGACCTTGTAATGAAACATTTACCATATGTTTCTGCATGGGAGGAAGAATTGGGGATCGCAATTGACTGTAAAGTTTTAAAGAAAACATTGGAAGTTTCCTACTTCAACACAGCCTGCATTACAATCCAGGAAACCTTTTTTAAAGTGTTATCGAGATGGTACTGGACCCCAATTAGACTCCATCGTATTGACCCTACATCCTCACCTGATTGCTGGAGAGGGTGCCATTAGTTGGGATCTTTATCCCATATATTTTGGTTCTGTCCGAAGTTGACAAGTTTTTGGAGTGAAGTGAAAGACCTCATATTTAAAATCTCTGGGCTCTATATTTCTCTCTCCCCCCACCTGGCGATTCTTTCCTTGGGAGTGGAATCCCTTCCCCAAAACATAAGATTCATCATATCACACATATTACTTACTGCTAGAGTCAGGGCCGCACCGTCCATTGGACAGTGTGAGCCCTGTCATTCAGGCGGCAAGAGGCAGGGGGAGCGGCAGTGCAGAAGGGGGCGGCGCCTCATGCAAACAGCCTCCCCCTGTCATGGCGCCGGCCGCTCACCCCGCGCACCGCAGGTAAGCGGCGACCTGCCGGGGGACAAGCATAGAAGGGGCGGCAGCGCTGCGCTGGGCTTCACCAGCACCCCCACCCCCGGTACTCACGGCAATCACTGCTGCGGCTCGGGCGGCAATGGCGACCCGCCGGGGGACCAGTGAATGCAGAAGGGGCGGCAGCGCTGGGCTCCACCCCCCCGTAATCAGTGCCGCGGCTCAGGCGGCAGTGGGGCTTGGTGCACCCCTGGCTAGAGTCATAATTGCAGCCACATGAAGGAAGATAGAACCTCCAACTATACGTGTCCTGACAGAGAGAGTCTCTACCCATAGAGTATGCGAGTTTAACGTTGCTATTAGGGAAAATACCTATAGTAAATATGTTAATAGGTGGGAGCCCTGGTTGGTCAATTTTTCTCCAAATTTATTAGTGTGACTCCTACATTATTATGCAGTGTAAATTTTGGAACCCTTTGACATGTCTACGGTAAATATACTTGCCTGAACAACTGTGAATGATATTCCTTGTGTGCATATCGTATATTTGATTTATATTATTGTTATTGCTCTTAACCTCTAATCTAAATAATGGTAATGTTTGGATTAATGCATATTCACAAGTTTGATCTTTTTTAAAAAAAATAAGTCTCTATATACCCTTTTGTTACTACCGTGTTTCCCCGAAAGTAAGGCCCCCCCGATTGTAAGGCCGCCTAGGGGTAAAGGGGGGGCCTGCTAATGTAAGGCCTCCCCCGATTATAGGGCCTTACAACCGGGGGGGCCAATGTAAGGCCCCTAGCGGAGGGGGGGGGAGCGGGAGCGGGTCGCACGTCACGTGCGCCCGCTCGTTACATATG
Source organism: Allobates femoralis (assembly GCA_033576535.1). NCBI lineage: Eukaryota > Metazoa > Chordata > Amphibia > Anura > Aromobatidae > Allobates > Allobates femoralis. The sequence goes on from JARQOC010000004.1 coordinate 450,204,711, forward strand.
CACTGCATCCCCCTGTCAATCAGCGACAGGGGGAGCAGTGCATTATACTGTATATATGGGCCCCCTCCTGCTGGCACACTACCCCCCTGTTCTGAGGCCCCCACCGCTGCTGCTGCTGCAGACATCTTACCCTCCAGGGTCTTCTTGCAGCAGCCAGCGCGTCCGTCCTCTGTCCTCGGCTGTCTCCCGGATCATGTGACCGGCCGGTCGCAGTCGCGATGACGTCATGCGCTGCGACGGGTCACATGATCCGGGAGACAGCCGAGGACAGAGGACGGACGAGCTGGCTGCTGCAAAAAGACCCTGGAGGGTAAAATGTCTGCAGCAGCAGCAGCGGTGGGGGCCTCAGAACAGGGGGGTAGTGTGCCAGCAGGAGGGGGCCCATATATACAGTATAATGCACTGCTCCCCCTGTCGCTGATTGACAGGGGGATGCAGTGCATATGTAATGAGCGGGCGCACGTGACGTGCGACCCGCTCCCGCAGTGTCCCAGCAGGAGGGGGCCTGTAGGCCACACTGCTGGGGCACCCAATGTAAGACCCCCCCCGAAAGTAAGACCGGGGGCCACTTTTGGCCCCCAAAAAAATGTAAGACAGGGTCTTACTTTCGGGGAAACACGGTATATGTATTGTGATGTCTTATTTGTATACTTATTTATGCTTCCCCTCCCTTCCCCTTCCTTTTCCTTCTGTAAAAATCCCTCCCTCTCCCATTCCTTGTAAAAATAATAAAAATATTTGAACGAGCATGACCCAACTATTTTGATAGGCATGAATGTGATGGAACATTGTCTTGCAGAAATTATTGGTGTTTTACAGTGCATGGCCAGTACTGTCAGTTCCGGGCAACAGCGAGTCCTGCAGAAGAATATAAAGGGTCTGATGTTGAAGCAGCAGGTAGAGTTGTCAGGTTGAGAGATTGGCAGTGCAAGGGTAAGTGATCCAATACCCATTGTAATACCTCCCAAAACTGAAATGATGGTCTGGTGTACAGCCGCAATAGGCACCAGAGGGCGAGACTATCAAGCCCTGGTAGAACCTGTGTACTCAGACAGTAGGCCCACTGTACTGACGGCAAGAGGAGTAGTTGAGGTACACAGGGGTAGAGTGCCAATATGCATTCTAAATTGCAGGGAGGATGAGGTGATCCTACTAAAGTATGCTACCATGGTTAAGTTGTACACTGTGGATAACAATGCCATCACTACACTTGAACCATTGAACCCGTCAAGTCAGGCAGATTGTAATGGCTCAGAGGGGAAACTGGAGGATTGGTGCCAAAAATGACATGTAGGTACCAGTTCCACGCCCTCTCACCAAAAGCATGGGGTATACCGGGTAGTAAGGAAGTATGAGCAGATCTTCAGCAAACACCCTCTAGACTTTGGGCAGATCAAAGGGGTAGAACACAACATACCCACAGGTAATCATCCACCCATAAAGGAGAGGTATAGACCCGTACCGCCCACTCACTACCAATGTGCTAAAGACATGCTTAAAGAGATGAAAGAAGCAGGGGTAATAAGAGACAGTTGTAGCCCCTGGGCAGCACCTTTAGTGCTAGTTAAAAAGATGGATGAGACCATGAGGAGGTGGGTAGATTACCGGCAGATCAAACGCATTACACACAAGGATGCATACCCATTACCCAGAATAGAAGAATCATTAGCTGCATTAAAATCTGCTAACTACTTTTCCACCTTAGATCTGACTAGTGGGTATTGGCAAGTTCCTGTGGCAGAGGCTGACCGTGAGAAGACTGCGTTCACTACGCCCATGGGCCCCTGTGAGTTCAATTGTATGCCGTTTGGACTCTGCAACGCACCCGGTACATTCCAGAGACTGATGGAGTGCTGCTTAGGACACAAGAACTTCGAAACTGTCCTCCTGTACCTGGATGACATCATAGTCTATTCCAAGATGTATGAAGAACATCTACAACATTTAGCTGAAGTGTTTGAAGCCTTGTCCAGGTACGGCATGAAGATCAAGCCATGTAAGTGTCACCTGCTGAAACCAAAGGTGCAGTACCTGGAACATGTGGTGAGCTCCGAAGGCGTAGCACCAGATCCCGAGAAGGTTACAGTGATAAGGGATTGGCCAAGACCCACCAGCGTGAAAGAGGTGAGGCAGTTCCTGGGACTGGTAGGCTACTATAGAAGGTTTATCAAAGGCTTCACCAAGCTAGCAGCTTCTCTACAAGACGTCCTGGTAGGGCAGTCTAAGAAGTCCTCAGCCCGAAGTCCTCCTTTCCAGTGGAGTGAAGAAAGAGAAGAATCCTTCAGGAAGCTGAAGTTAGCCTTGACAGGAGAAGAGATCCTGGCATATCCAGACCACCATTAACCCTTTATTCTGTACACGGATGTCCGGGCATTGTGATGCGCACCTCAGACGAGACGTGGCTGTGTGACTGTATTCAGGATCACGCCATCTTCTACTGCAGTCTCATCTCACATCAAGGACACTCTTGTAATGCAGCTTTGCTCTCTAGTCAGACGCTAGGTCTGTCATTGCTGTAAGCTGTAAGAAAAAAGAGAAGGAGTGCAAATGTGAAGCACCTCAGGGTTAAACCGTATTACAAGGAAAGCGGGGTTTCCACTCACCTTACAGAGTTGTACTGGCTGGGTACAACTCCAGTGACAGCCTCCTATGGAGAAATACCGGCAGGGCGTCCCCGAGACAATCCTCGTGCCAGGGAGAGAGCAGCGTCACTTCCAACCGGTCACGTGATCCAAAACTGTGACATCAGAAAGATCCTAGTAGTCCTCCAGACTCGGATAATCAGATCTTTTAGTAAGCGATGCCTCTCTTACAAAGCTGCTGAACCGCACGGTCCCTCGGAAGGGAAAGAAGTGCACAGGAAAAAAATAGTTGCGGTTCTAATAGTGCTATTAGAACCGAAACTATTTTTTTCCATTGCTGTAAGCTGGGCCCTATCTGCCCTCCTGACAGGAATCTGTCACTGTCCCCTCACTCTATCCCCTCACAATGTTGGGCTGGTCACAAATATTAACTCTTTCCCTGTGGTCACGGAAAACACACTGTCACAAATCATATCACAATACACAGTATGTCACCTTCTTACAAATGCACATCACAATTTTTCTATTTATATTTTTAAAATACTTAGAAAACCATGTATGTGATGCGCCCCTACGGAATCGCCTCCCGCAAGGGAATACAAAATAATCTTTTTGTTATTGTTGATGTTTAAAGTTACTCGGTTAATATGTTAATGAAAAGTTTAGCTCTAACCCGGTTTGGTTGTAACACTCGTGGAGGAGTGTAGTTTACCAAGGGTGTGTGTGGCGCCCCTATGGCAAGGCGCCACAGGGAGGTACTGCACCCCAAACAGAAGGTGTAGTGCTTCCGTAGCCATGTATCCTACAGAGTCTGCACCCCAACACCCATACAGATGGCCATTTTAGTACAGGGGACCGCATATTCAGTAGGTCCCAGGGGGTGGAGCCTAGATGAGCGGGAGACGAGGAGTGACAGCGGGCAGACTGTGTGAGACAGCAAGGAAGACAGACGCAGGGGGCCCTGCAACCGTGACAGGAGGGCACCTCTTAGGAGAGGGGTGACCCAGATGGAGAAGGGGGCCACTGCAGGACTGGTCGGAGCCAGCTGGAGACCCAGGTCACCACCGGTACACCGGAACCGAGGCGGTTAGTTAACGGTTTACCCCTAACCGCAGATCGGCAGGCTGTGGACCCGACATAAGGGAGCCACAGCACCCATCAAGCAGTCCAACATCAGTCCCGCAGCTGGGTTCACGACGCTGAGAAGTACGGAGACCAGTGGCGTAACTTCAGGCCCAAGGGCCCCAATGCGAAAGCTCCAACGGGCCCCCAATTATTGGAAATCTTTAATAGTATTAGTCTTTTTCTGTAGGCCAAAGGGACTTTTGGGGCCTCCCTAGGCTGCAGGGCCCGGGTGCGATCGCAACCCCTGCACCTATTGTAGTTACGCCCCTGACAGAGACTTTAGGTAACAGACCCCGAGGACTAGAGACTTGACTCACGAGTGGGAGTACAGAAGGCCATCAGGGCACAGAAGGGAAAAGGACCAGGAGTGCCATTTTAAGGACACCTCTCACAGACTCCGGAAAACCCTGCAAAATCTGCGGCTACGGACCACGGTTAACCCAGACTATACCGTGTACCGATTTCACCTGGTGCAACTAAAGAACTGTTTGAGCTGATCTGGTGTCTGGCCTCCTTTCATCTGTCGCCCGGAGGGCCTCCACAGCATCTCAGAGGTGAGGACTACGACTCCCATCTTCAACCCTGCTGCCCTGAGGTAAAACTTCACCTGTGGGGAGCTGTACTACCAAAGCTGCATTCCCATCACCTCAGCGGCTGACCGCAGCGCTGGTAACCCTATTACCAGGTACCACACGTGGCGTCACGTTACCATTCCCCCATCATCATCACCCCCCACCCGCCATTGAGAGACCAGGGCATGGAATCGGGAACCAGCCATGATCCCCCACTGAAGTAACCACCAGTCCCGGTATCCAAGTACCCCCTACCCTATTGACCCACTCATATCATTTACACTTCATAAATACTTGCCCCTGTGTGTTACTATACTGTATTACGTGGAATTCCAGTAATATACATTTAAGCTTGTGGGTGTAATGTGAAAATAATGTGGAAAAGTTCCGTATGGATACTCTACAGATATTGTACAGAAATAGACAGCGCTGCTGCCATACTGTACGAAATATGCTATGCGTCAGAGTATAAAGTATTAAGCAGCGATGTAACTTCAGGCCCAGGGGCCACAATTATTGCAGATCTTTAATAGTATTAGTCTTTTTCTATAGGCCAAAGGGACTTTTGGGGCCCAGGTTCGATCGCAACCCCTGCACACCCCTGGTACTACCCATTTGTTGTGCAGACACATTCTGGTCATTAGCAGCAGGCAGAACTAATGCACATTTTACATAGCACAGGCCGGTGATAACTAAAGCCAACCTCCTGCGCTTCACTCTGGCGCCGCTAGGTGTCGCTGTATCCCGCCCCCTCCCGCGGATATCCTCACTTCTCGCGGGAGTTCTAACGTCGACTACGTGAGCGGAAGTTGGTGCTATTCCTCTTTTCCGGCGGCCATAGTGGTCTGTGCAGCTGGGTAAGGAGCTCAGGACCGGTGAATGAGAATCCACAGCCATCCTCGGCCGCAGTGCGCGCTCTGCTCCTCGCCGTGGGCTCGGTGTGTGGCCGGGGCGGCTCCGGTGCTCGGATGGAGGCTATGTGGGGGTGAATGGAGGGATCCGCCGGTGTGACCGGTACACGGCTGGAGGCCAGTAATGAGCGCGGTGTGTGAGGGGGAGAGCACGTATCCATTAGTGCAGGGCTGTCCCTAATGTCCGCTGTCCCTTCTCTCCACAGTCACCATGAAGTTCAATCCATTTGTCACCTCAGACCGCAGCAAGAACCGTAAGAGGCACTTCAATGCCCCCTCTCATGTGCGCAGGAAGATCATGTCTTCTCCTCTGTCCAAGGAGCTGAGGCAGAAGTACAGCGTCCGCTCTATGCCCATCCGCAAGGACGACGAGGTCCAGGTGAGTGCCACCCGGGTGTGATGGGGCATCATGGCGTGTCCTAGGATGGAGATGTGTGCTTGGCACTGAGAAAGAGCCCTCACTGCAGACATAATCCTCAGGGATACGTGTATACCGCCATGGCTGCCCCTAGAATGTAAGGACCCCTCACTGCAGACATAATCCTCTGTGATACCTGTGTATACCTCCATGGCTGACCCTAGAATGTAAGGGCCCCTCACTGCAGACATAATCCTCAGGGATACGTGTATACCGCCATGGCTGCCCCTAGAATGTAAGGACCCCTCACTGCAGACATAATCCTCTGTGATACCTGTGTATACCTCCATGGCTGACCCTAGAATGTAAGGGCCCCTCACTGCAGACATAATCCTCTGTGATACCTGTGTATAGCTCCATGGCTGACCCTAGAATGTAAGGGCCCCTCACTGCAGACATAATCCTCTGTGATACCTGTGTATAGCTCCATGGCTGACCCTAGAATGTAAGGGCCCCTCACTGCAGACATAATCCTCTGTGATACCTGTGTATACCTCCATGGCTGACCCTAGACTGTAAGGGCCCCTCACTGCAGACATAATCCTCAGGGATACGTGTATACCGCCATGGCTGCCCCTAGAATGTAAGGACCCCTCACTGCAGACATAATCCTCTGTGATACCTGTGTATACCTCCATGGCTGACCCTAGAATGTAAGGGCCCCTCACTGCAGACATAATCCTCTGTGATACCTGTGTATAGCTCCATGGCTGACCCTAGAATGTAAGGGCCCCTCACTGCAGACATAATCCTCTGTGATACCTGTGTATAGCTCCATGGCTGACCCTAGAATGTAAGGGCCCCTCACTGCGGACATAATCCTCTGGGATACCTGTGTATACCGCCATGGCTGACCCTAGAATGTAAGGACCCCTCACTGCAGACATAATCCTCTGTGATACCTGTGTATACCTCCATGGCTGACCCTAGAATGTAAGGGCCCCTCACTGCAGACATAATCCTCTGTGATACCTGTGTATAGCTCCATGGCTGACCCTAGAATGTAAGGGCCCCTCACTGCAGACATAATCCTCTGTGATACCTGTGTATAGCTCCATGGCTGACCCTAGAATGTAAGGGCCCCTCACTGCGGACATAATCCTCTGGGATACCTGTGTATACCGCCATGGCTGACCCTAGAATGTAAGGACCCCTCACTGCAGACATAATCCTCTGGGATACCTGTGTATACCTCCATGGCTGACCCTAGAATGTAAGGGCCCCTCACTGCAGACATAATCCTCTGTGATACCTGTGTATAGCTCCATGGCTGACCCTAGAATGTAAGGACCCCTCACTGCAGACATAATCCTCTGTGATACCTGTGTATAGCTCCATGGCTGACCCTAGAATGTAAGGACCCCTCACTGCAGACATAATCCTTTGTGATACCTGTGTATAGCTCCATGGCTGACCCTAGAATGTAAGGGCCCCTCACTGCAGACATAATCCTCTGTGATACCTGTGTATACCGCCATGGCTGACCCTAGAATGTAAGGGCCCCTCACTGCAGACATAATCCTCTGTGATACCTGTGTATACCGCCATGGCTGACCCTAGAATGTAAGGACCCCTCACTGCAGACATAATCCTCTGGGATACCTGTGTATACCTCCATGGCTGACCCTAGAATGTAAGGGCCCCTCACTGCTGACATAATCCTCTGTGATACCTGTGTATACCGCCATGGCTGACCCTAGACTGTAAAGACCCCTCACTGCAGACATAATCCTCTGATACCTGTGTATACATCCATAGCTGACCCTAGAATGTAAGGACCCCTCACTGCAGACATAATCCTCTGTGATACCTGTGTATACATCCATAGCTGACCCTAGAATGTAAGGACCCCTCACTGCTGACATAATCCTCTGGGATACCTGTGTATACCGCCATGGCTGACCCTAGAATGTAAGGGCCCCTCACTGCAGACATAATCCTCTGTGATACCTGTGTATACCTCCATAGCTGACCCTAGACTGTAAGGGCCCCTCACTGCAGACATAATCCTCTGTGATACCTGTGTATACATCCATAGCTGACCCTAGAATGTAAGGACCCCTCACTGCAGACATAATCCTCTGTGATACCTGTGTATACATCCATAGCTGACCCTAGAATGTAAGGACCCCTCACTGCTGACATAATCCTCTGGGATACCTGTGTATACCGCCATGGCTGACCCTAGAATGTAAGGGCCCCTCACTGCAGACATAATCCTCTGTGATACCTGTGTATACCTCCATAGCTGACCCTAGACTGTAAGGGCCCCTCACTGCAGACATAATCCTCTGTGATACCTGTGTATACATCCATAGCTGACCCTAGAATGTAAGGACCCCTCACTGCAGACATAATCCTCTGTGATACCTGTGTATACATCCATAGCTGACCCTAGAATGTAAGGACCCCTCACTGCAGACATAATCCTCTGTGATATCTGTGTATACCGCCATGGCTGACCCTAGAATGTAAGGACCCCTCACTGCAGACATAATCCTCTGTGATATCTGTGTATACCGCCATGGCTGACCCTAGACTGTAAGGACCCCTCACTGCAGACATAATCCTCTGCGATACCTGTGTATACCTCCATGGCTGACCCTAGACTGTAAGGGCCCCTCACTGCAGACATAATCCTCTGGGATACCTGTGTATACCTCCATGGCTGACCCTAGAATGTAAGGGCCCCTCACTGCAGACATAATCCTCTGCGATACCTGTGTATACCTCCATGGCTGACCCTAGAATGTAAGGGCCCCTCACTGCAGACATAATCCTCTGCGATACCGGTGTATACATCCATGGCTGACCCTAGAATGTAAGGGCCCCTCACTGCAGACATAATCCTCTGTGATACCTGTGTATACCTCCATGGCTGACCCTAGAATGTAAGGGCCCCTCACTGCAGACATAATCCTCTGTGATACCTGTGTATACCGCCATGGCTGACCCTAGAATGTAAGGACCCCTCACTGCAGACATAATCCTCTGCGATACCTGTGTATACCGCAGAGGATTATGTCTGCAGTGAGGGGTCCTTACAGTCTAGGGTCAGCCATGGAGGTATCCTAGAGGTCTCCTGACGAAGCCGCTGAGGGTGCAAAGAAACGCGTGTCGAGGGTTAGTGCCTGGGTGGCCCTGCTGTCATTGCCCACATCCGTCATGTCACAAGGTATTTAACCATGACCAAAGAACTTTACTGTGTATTTGATGGGGGGAAGTTTGCTTATAGCTCCTAATCCTAGAGCTCAAAAGGGTGATGGGTACCAATTGCACCCTTATAGGGATTTATGGAATAATTAATATGTGTCTGCTCATAGACTGTCCGTCCAATCCCAGTATCTTGAGAACAGTTTACGGTATTTTATCTCTTTGAGGTGGCTTGCCACTACTGCACTTGTTGCTTCCCTTATTGTAATTATGATATATTTATGTCAATTAATAAAGCATTTTGCAATTGATAGTCCTGGGCTTGGTCCTTTTTCCTGGTCCCCAGATTACTGTCAGTATTTCTGAACACTTTGTTTGTTTTTGGTAATCCTCTGCAATACCTGTGTATACCTCCGTGGCTGACCCTGGGAGGTAAGGGCCCCTCACTTCAGACATAATCCTCTGGGATACCTATGTGTCCCTCCATGGATTATGTCTTGCAATAGTAGAGTAACGTGGGTGTCTTCTATAAAAGTATCCTGGAAATCAACAACAAATCCAGTGTTTCCAAAGGGTCGGCCCTTACGTGTGCACAACTGCTGATAATGCAGTACTCTCCTTTCCCGAGTCCTGTCATGTTTCTCCACCCCTGTTATGGTCTTTCTTTACTGGTTGCAGTGTTCTCATCAGCCAATAATCAAGCTCAGCTGCTCTTGCTGTCTACATTAGGTGATACTGAATCCAGGGAAGGTGATCTCTGGTTGTTTTTCACTTGTGCAAAGCTATGGGGCAAACAGTTAGAAAGTGACCACCCTATAATCACTGTATAATGAAGTGGTGTGCAGCTTCTGCTTTGCTTGTTATCCCCTACCCTTGTGCTGCCTTTAATAGCATTCCTAGAACCCCTTAATAAGTTCACCACTTCCCCACATACCTAGGAATATGCCATCTATAATTGTTCCTCTCTGCTAATAGGCACCAAGCTGTCTCACACGAGCATCTCTGTATTGTGCTCGGCACACGTTTTCCCCACAATCGCCACCTCTCCAACTATGATTGTGGTGGCTGTAGTCATCTCGCTCCTGCCCAGTAGGGTTCACAACCTACATCGACACAACATGCTGTGGATGGCATCGGCCATGTCAGTCAGTGCTGGAGAGATGGTGACTGTGGACAGAGGTGACCATCAGGTTAAATGGTGAACATGTGGAAAGGAATTATTATAAAAGGCATTTTCTTATTTCTGCTGGGTGTCTGAACGTATGAAGGGGTTGTACAAAAACGGCACAAGGGTGGTGGGTACAGTTTATATAGGAAAAATCTGAGACCGGATCCAGTTGTTGTAAAGGATCTCATCGATTTCTCTTGTGAATTTGTCCTGATTGACAAACATATAGGCAGCACATCCTCATCCTTCTCACAGCTGGCAGTTTGCTGACAGTATGTCCTGACTCGAGCTGCCTCCCAAAAGCTGCACAGCGTGGACCCTGAAACACCTTGACTGGGCAGGATTGTATCAAACTCTGTCACCAGGAGTGTTGGATTCATTTTGACTATATTGATGTAAATTACTTTACTTTCACTGTCTGGAAACAAATCTTAAAATGTTGAATATTATTTTTTTTAAATTATTTTTATGGTGGTTCGAGCTGGAAAATTCCTCCTATGTCATCAACATGGTCAGCCATATATTATGAGTGTTATAAACAGATGAGTCCTGCACACAGCGAACAAGTCTGTAGGAACATGTTCACACCGCCAGCATATTTGGAGACAAAAAGCTAAATGCGACCAAAAACAGCAGTACACTGCAGTAAAAGTATTAAATGCAAGTGCAGTAAAAAAGTATAACAAATACAGGGTACTTAGTCCATCCGTTTTTTTGCGCAAAAAAAGTTATATCAAGCCACGTCACTAACTTCAAAGTGTACCCATCTCTGACGCGGTCCTAACTGTTGTATTAAAAACCTGACTAGTGTGTGTACTTACCAGTGAGCAGGAGCCAGCAAGACCAGTGTCTGAGATGGACTGAAGGCGACGAGGCTATATGTGTGCAGGGCCCAGAGAGGGGCGGGGAACTCCATCTCTTGCAAAGCAAGAGGCAACTTAATTATAAACAGATCAGTCCTGCACACAGCGAACAAGTCTGTAGGAACATGTTCACACCGCCAGCATATTTGGAGACAAAAAGCTAAATGCGACCAAAAACAACAGTACACTGCAGTAAAAGTATTAAATGCAAGTGCAGTAAAAAAGTATAACAAATACAGGGTACTTAGTCCATCTGTTTTTTTGCGCAAAAAAATATATTATGAGTGCACAGAGCTAGTCTGTGATACTGCACTGGTATATACAGTAGGTGTTATCCTGTATATGTTCTGGAACTATTAATTGGTTTTTAGCCTCCGGTGGTCCTCTGTTAAATCTATTTATTTTTTTAATTGTGTTTAAACGATGATCTAATTGCGTAAACATTTCCCCTGTCCCCTCTTCTGAGACGTTCTCCTTTATACCTGTGTATGAAGGGCCTGTTGTGGGGAGGAAGATGAAGTCATCTGATTGGAGCGGTGTCTGTCCAGTGACTTTACACCTCATTAACAGATGGAACATGCAGCCATGTTTTTTTTGTCCTGTGCTTGCTTAATGCCTGTGAACTGCTTTCTAACTCTTTTTTTTCTACTTTTGTAGGTGGTCCGTGGACACTACAAAGGACAGCAAATTGGTAAAGTTGTCCAGGTATACCGAAAGAAATATGTGATCTACATTGAGCGTGTGCAACGTGAGAAGGCCAACGGCACCACTGTTCATGTTGGTATTCACCCCAGCAAGGTGCGTATTGGGCAAGTTTACAGAAAGTATAGGAGCTTTGCACAATCACAATAAAGGTTTGGTAATATTGAGAATATGTGAGGAGTTGGCAAGAATGGCAAAGCCAGGTAATGCTGGAAAATAAAATGAGCATTACATGCTGGTTATTGCGCCTCTATTTTCTGGGCTTAGTGTTTGGTTCCTAATGGCCACTTTACACACACCAACTTATCTGTCCAACTTCTGAACAACTTACTGGTTGCAGTGAAATCATGGACACATTGTTCCATTTGTACACAGCCACAAAATGGAACAATGTGTTCATGATTTCACTGCAACCAGTAAGTTGTTCAGAAGATGGACAGATAAGTTGGTGTGTGTAAAGTGGCCCTAACAAAGAACTCTGCATAGAAATGATGCTGGAGTGACCAGAGCTCCAAGGACAAGTAAAGCTAGTTTTGTTTTCTTTCTTTATCATGCAGCCACTTAGATGTGTATTTTTAATACTGCAAGGACCTACAGAATTTGTTCAACATGTTAATAACTAAGGACAGTAGTGACGCCGGTGAACTGTTCAGTTGACTGTGCAGTTTTTGTATTTACCAACATGCCGCATTACCCAAATTTAATAAAGCCTATTTAATGCAGAAGACCCTTGGTAATGACATTGTTGAGCAACATTTAATTGTATTGTCTAGGCAGGTTGTTTTTGCAAAAAGTGCTTGCAGTTAACTGCACACTGTTTTGACCATATAGACTGTCATGACAGTGTGCCTTGTGCGCCATTTGTCCCTCCACTAAAGGGATACATAAGGCTTCCTGCAGGACCCTATTGGGTTAGTACTTGTCAAAGGGATTTAAAGTGTAACCGTCATTTAAGTTTTTATTTAATAGTAATATAGAGCAAGTGAATATAATCAACTTTCCCATATCCTTTATTAATGAAATCGGGAAGGAAACCATTAAAAAACTTCCACAAGATGTCCACAGCAGGCTGTCCGTAAAGCTAATTCTTAGTCACCTCTATCTTCAGGGGGCACAGCCTAAAGACAATACAGATAGGGCTACATTCACACTATGCACATTTTATTGCGCTGGTGCTTTTTGATGAGTTTTGCACTCGCGCAAAAAAGTGCCATAAAAAACGCAGTGCATTCACAGTGTTTTTTTTAATGTGCTCACTTCTCCCCCAAAAGCGTAGAGGAGAAGTGATGTCACACAGGGTAGGAACAATCCTCCCCTGTGTGACTGCCCCTTTCGGGTTTCGTAGTGTATTTCACATACACTACGAAAGCCAAAATAAACTAATCCAAATGTGTAAAAAAAGAAAAAAATTGAATACTTACCCTCCGTCGGGTGTTGTGGGGACCGACACAATCGCAGGTATTGACCTTCCGGGGTTTATCAAGATCACTGATTGGCTGCTCACAGTCATGTGATATGTGATTTGCTACGACGCGCATATCACATGACTGCAAGCAAGCAATCTGCGATCTTGATAGGCCCTGAAAGGTCGGTACCTGCAGTTGTCGGCTCCCGGAGCACACAGCGGAGAGGTGCGTGTTCAGTTTTTATTATTTTTTACACATTTGGATTTAGTTTATTTTGGCTTTCACAGTGTATATTAATACACTACGAAACCCAAAAGGGGCTGGCACAGATTTTACACAGGGCAGAATTGTTCCTCCCCTGTGTGACATCATATCCTGCAGCACCGGCGATGCGTAATTCTAGCGGGAGTAATGGGCTCCTATTGGAGAAAGCACAGGTGCGTAAATTATTGACATGGTCATTCTTTTTACGCCCTCGCTTTCTCCCATGAAAGCGCTGCGTATATTTACACATTGTCTGAACGGCAAAGTGAATTTCACATTCACTTTGCCGTCAGACACGCGCACTTGCGCTTTTTTGAAGAGTGCATGCAAAAAGGCGCAGTGTGTGAACGTAGCCTAAGACTGTCAGATTACCTGGCATCCTACTGAGGGGGCCGTCACACGGAACGATATCTTGCCCGATATCGTTTAAGCGATCTCCTTTTTGATCGCTTAAGCGATATCGGGCAAGATATCGTTGCATGTAATCAAGCGATTTACGATGGTAAATCGCTTGATCGTGACATCGCTGATCTGAGGTTCGGTTCTCAGATCTAGCGATGAACGATGCAACGATCTGCATCATCGTGGTGTGTGACACCACGATGATCCATCTCCCAGCGACCGCGCCTATGCTGGGAGATGGTAACTATGATACACGTCGGGTAACTAAGCGATGCGCGGCGCCTAGTTACCCGATGTGTACCATAGTTACCAGCGAGATCGCGGCTCCGCATCGCTGGTGAGTCTGTCTGTGTGACATCTCACCAGCGATGTGAGCGATATTGTAAGCGATTGCGCGTGCACGTGATCGCTTACAATATCGCTAAAGATGTCGCAGCGTGTGACGGCCCCCTGAGATCACACAGCTGCTGGGAGATCTTATTTGAATCATCTGTTCACATGGCCTCTGCTCTGCACTCAATGATAACACCCAGCAGATCCGTGTGAATAGAGGTGTGGGCATGATGCAATTTGACAGTCTCCTCTCTATTGCAAATACAGTTTAGGCCACACCCCTGAAGGCAGGTGACTGTGAATAAGCTTCACACACAACCTGCTGTGGACATCTTGTGGAAGGGTTTTTTTTTTAATGGTTTCCTTCCTGATTTCATTAAAAATGTATATGTGAAAGTTGCTTTTAATCACTTGCTCTACATTACTATTAAATAAAAATTTAAACAATGGTTACACTTTAAAGAACATATCACGTGGAAAAATGCTATTTACCTGGGGCTATGGGGCTAATCTGCATGTTAATATCATTCTGAACCTACATGACTCCTGCATACTAAACGCCCCGGCTGAAAAGAAATAATCCTCCGTTTCGATTTCAGTCATTGAGGTGGGTCGGTGGCACAAGTTCAGTCACTGCTCTGTGTATGTAGAGCAGCGGTAACAATGTCCCCTATTTTGACTGATAGCAGTAGTAGAGGAGGTTGTCAATCAGTGCAGGGGACGTGGTTACAGCCCCTACTCTACATACACAGAGCAATGACTGAACCAGCGCCGACTCTCATTACTGAAACCGGAACGATGCTGGGAGGATTAGTTAATTTTTCTCCTGGTGGCGGATATTAGTGTGCAGGAGCTGGGCAGGTTCAGAATGTTTTTAACCTGCAGATAAGACTGGTTTCACACTGCCGTTTTTTCCCTGATCAGGTTTGTGCACCAAAACCAGGAGTGTCTCCAAAACTCAGAACAGGTGTCAATCTTTCAATTATAGTTTTCCTCTGCAAGTTCCTCTCCTGGTTTTGGCACACAAACTGGATGGACACTGATCAGGGAAAAAACTGCAGTGTGAAGCCAGCCTTAGCCCCATATCTGCAGGTTAATAGCAATTTTGAACTGGACTGGTTCACGTTACAAAAAACAAGTGTCCCCTGTGTGGCTTGCAGTTGTCTTTCAACTTTGTGAATAAGCAGCAGGTCTTCCTAGAAATTAAAAAAGAACCGGTCTCCAGATTGTGACTTTTAGGAGAAGGCCCACATAAAAAAAAATATCTCAGTGGGTTTAAGGGAGGTTCTCCTGGATCTTGGTTTCCTGCCTTGGTCCTATTTATGTGGAAAAACTTTGGCTGTCAATGTAATTTGGGTTCTGGGTATTAGTACTGTTGGTGGCAGGAGCCAGATGTGTCAGAAAGTTTGTGGACTTCTGCAGTACATTGATACCTAAACAATTGCAGGCTTAATTGGCTGCTTTGTATGTGATGATCCATTATTTTCTCCTTGTGTTTGTGTTTCCATCAGGTCTTCCAGTTTCCTCCCTCGCTCCAAACACACACTGATAAAGAATTTAGATTGTGAGCTCTGATGGGGGACAGTGATGATATCTGTAAAGTGCTAGTGATACTGCTGTATACAGTAGGGGGAAAAACGCATTTAGTCAGCCACCAATTGTGTAAGTTATCCCACTTAAAAAGAGAAGAGGCCTGTAATTGACATCATAGTTAGACCTCAACTATGAGAGACAAATTGAGAAAACAAATCCTGAAAATGACAGTCTGATTTGGAAAGAAATTTTTCTCTAGTCACCGTCCACTACAGCATGTCGTGCCAGTACTACAGGTAATGAGTGGAGGACAGAGTAGCCTCTTTAAGGAGTTGCAGGTCTGTGAGAGACAGAAATCTTGATTGTTTGTAGGTGACCAAATACTTATTTTCCACCAAAATATGAAAATAAATTCTTTCCAAAGCAATGTGATTTTCAGGATTTGTTTTTTCATTGTGTGTCTCGTGGTTGATGTCTACCTATGATGTCAATTACAGGCCTCTTCTCTTTTTAAGTGGGAGAACTTGCACAATTGGTGGCTGATTAATTAAATACTGTATATTTCCTCACTTGTGCATCTTTTTCAGACACCAAAGAATAGCTAAGGAAAACCATGCAGTTTGAGAAGCTGTTATGTTTGTGGTCTGTACCACAAGTCCTGGTGACATGTTCTCCAATAAGCCTTGTGTGCTGTTAAATACAGGGATTACATGGAAGTGAAGTGTTCTAGAATATTGGCGGCCTTCAATCCTTCTTCTACACAATCTGATCTTTTGCTTTGCATCTGCACTGCGTTTAATGAGCCAAATAAGGACTGGGTTACAAAAAAGGTCCTTAATGATTTTTCGGTAACTCTTGGGTTTTGGCAAAACTGCCTTGTGAATTTACCTTTGGTCTTCCTCACACAGTGCAGTATTATTGTGAGGGGATGTTAAGCTTGAAGTAGACATAATATCTGTTTATACTTGGCCCACCTCCATTCTACATTTTGAGGTGTTTGACTCACACTAGATCATTGTGAATAGTGAGGTCCGTGGAAAAATCAACAGAAGATGTCAAGAATTTAAAAATTGGTTTCCTACCCACTACATATAGCAGATGTTGTGAAAGGTCCTTTCAGTTATATTCTACTGTTCTTAATGTTTCTTTTTGGCAAGAAAGTCTTAATGCCTTCATAACCTAGGACTTTTGATGTGGGCTCATGCACTGAACCCACATCTTTCTCCCACACGTGTCTGCTGATTTGATCAGCTGACGTGCAGCTAACAAGTGCTGGTGGATTGGAGATTCACCCCCACCTGTTAACTTGTGATCACGCTGTTATACTCTTGACAGTGCTATCTGACATGCGCTGGCGGGAAGCGTGCTATTCCCTGCCCTCATCCGTGACGTCATCATGGGGTGGCAATGGGTTGTCATGACAGCAAGGGGGTCAGCGGATGACCTGTCTGTCACAACTCACTTCCTGTGAGCTCTGGCGTTCAAATGATCACTTGTGATGTTCAGAGTGAGCATCAGTACAGCTCTGTACAGCACAAGTGATTCAACAATGGCATTTTCATGTTCCCTAAGGCTGCTTTCACATAACGATTTTTTTCCTTGTCCGTGGGATCCTGTTTTTTTGTAGGATCCAACGGACAGGAAAGGACACCACAGGGGGTGACCTATTCTGTGTCCGGGTCCGTGATTATCACGGATCCGGACACTGCGGGGCACTTTCACTTCTGCAATGTATAATATACATTGCAGAAGTGTAATTAAGTAAAAGAGTTAAAAATAAAAAATCACTATGCTCACCTATCTGCGATCCATCGCTGCCTCCCACAGCAAGGTCCTTGTGCTTACAGGACCTGTGATGATGTCACAGAGCATCATCGGGTCGCATGACTGCAGTTACCGCGGACAGCCACGGATGCACAAAAATCGTTATGTGAAAGCACCCTAAAAAAACTAGTAAAAAAAAAAAAGGTGGAAAGAGTTTAGAAAATAAAAAAAAAAAAAGTTTAAAATCACACCCTTTTTACCCAATGAAAATAAGACAATTAAAAAAAGCACATTTAGTATCGCTGGATTCAGAAATACTTAATCTATCAATCTAATGTAAATTACCGTATATACTCGAGTATAAGCCGACTTTTTCAGCCCTTGTTCTTGGCTGAAAAAGTGTCCCTCGGCTTATACTCGAGTCAATCAGCAGCCTGCCGGTGTGTGCCTTCTCCCAGATCGCCCCTCACCCCCCGCCGCTTCCCTCTGTCCTCTTTTCATTTTATGACGTGAGGGCTTGCTCCCAGACCCCCTTCCTTCCCCTGCAGGTTACCTCTGTCTTCCTCCTCCTGTTGCTGTTCATTAACTTGCAGCCTGGATGAGATCCCTGCTCCCAGTCTCTCCCCCCCCCCCCCCCCCCCCCCTCGCTGGTTACCTCTGCCCTCCCCCTCCTGTCACTGTTCAGTAATTTGCTGCGCAGATTCCTGCACCCAGTCTCCCCCTCCCCACTCCCGGTTATCTCCATCCTCCTCCTGTTTGCCATTCATGAATTTGTGGCCCGGGACCCTGCAGCCAGATCCCTCTGCTACATCCCTCCTGCTCCTTCCTTTTGTATGTGTGCTTCCCGTTCAGGGTCTCTGCACCCAGATCCATCCACTGCACACAGTAAAGAAATCCCCTGCGACAAACTAATGCTGTGTGGCCAGAGGGGATTTTAATCAGTTTCTTTGTTGTCACACAGGAAAAAGGTGAGGAGCCATAATGGTATTCAGCAGGGGAAAGAGGGATGGGGCAGGGGAAAGATGGATTCTGAGGGAAAGTAATAAAAGAACAGGATTACAGTAACTGGATGGTGAGTGAAATTGAACACTGATGTAAATTTAATCAGCCTTCATATCAGCGTTTATTTGCCGCATCTGCTGCATAGCGGCTGACTAGCGGCAAGACTCCAGCAAGCCTAAATTATTCCCTATGGGACTTGCGGTCACGTGCAGCAAGTGTCGGATCTACCGGATCTGGCAAAACCGCACTTGCTGCATATGATTGCAAGTCCCATAGGGAATGATTTAGGCTTGCTGCAGTCTTGCCGCTATGCGGCAAAGATGACGAATCTGCCGCAAACGGGCAGAAACACTGATGTGAAAGGTGCCTTAGACTGCTTTCACATCAGCGATTTCTGCCATTTCGCTGCAGATCTGGCATCTTTGCCGCATCTGCTGTATAACGGCTCACTTGCGGCAAGACTGCAGCAAGCCTAAATTATTCCCTATTGGACTTGCAATCATATGCAGCAAGTGCGGTTTTGCCGGTTCTTGGAAATCCTGCCGTCCCAGAAGCATTTCCCACGCTAGGCTTATACTCGAGTCTATAAGTTTTTCCCAGTTTTGGGGGCAAAATTAGGGGCCTCGGCTTATACTCGGGTCGGCTTATATTCGAGTATATACGGTAATCCAATTGGTAAATTACATAACAGAAAAAAAATTAAACAGCCAAAATTAGTGTTTTGGTTGCTGCTACGATGCAATAAAATGCAATAGGAGGCGAGTAAAACACTGCATCTACCCAATAATGGTATAATTAAAATAAGTCAAGATGCAAAAAATAAGCCCCTTACACAGCCCCAGATCCTGAAAAATGAGAACGCTGCAGGTCTCAGAAAATAGCAACAAAAGCGCATGTCTTTACAAACTTCTGGGGGGTTTTTTGCGGTGGGGGGGGGGTTTCTCCACTTAAATAATAAAGTACAGTACCATACAAGATTGATATTTACAGTCTCGTACCAGCCAAAGCTGTGGAGTCTGTATAAAATGGACCGCCTCAGACTCCTAAAATATATAATAAATTGGGTACAGTAGTTCACTGCAGAATGTGCTGAACATGATTTTGGATATTCTATCTAAATATCTTGATTGTATGATAATGATAATTTAAAGCCTGATGTTACCATTACAATAAATGTATCACAAGCCATGTATGAGGGAGATGGAGATTTGGCTTGCCAACTCCCACAGCCCTGGTACCAACCTGGGGAATCATAAGTCCATTTTACAATATAGTGAACATGGTAAATTAAAGGGATCCTGTCACCCCGAAATCACCTCTAAACCTATTAAAACCTGTCCCTAGAGCATATTAACACTGTCCCTACACTCCTTTTAGCTCCTAAATGGCATTAGTCAAAGTGAATATAAACGTTTTATAAGTACCTGATTAGTCATGATAATGAGTGACTATGCTATTCATAGTCACTCATCAAGGCAGCCCCTCTTCTTCATATCACGCCTATTCAGGCGTGCTCGTCAGTCTATGTTCAAATTCGCGCCTCCCTGCGTGCCTCCCCTCTCTCTCATAGCGTCCGGGCTTCACTGTAAGCTGTATGACGCGATTCGCGTCATTCCCGGCGCCGGATGACGTATTTGCAGCCGCGCCGCGCTGTCAGCTTCAAAATACGCACTGCGCATGCGCAGTGCGGGACTTGAAGCTGACAGCGCGGCTGCAAATACGTCATCCGGCGCCGGGAATGACGCGAATCGCGTCATACAGCTTACAGTGAAGCCCGGACGCTATGAGAGAGAGGGGAGGCGCGCAGGGAGGCGCGAATTTGAACATAGACTGACGAGCACGCCTGAATAGGCGTGATATGAAGAAGAGGGGCTGCCTTGATGAGTGACTATGAATAGCATAGTCACTCATTATCATGACTAATCAGGTACTTATAAAACGTTTATATTCACTTTGACTAATGCCATTTAGGAGCTAAAAGGAGTGTAGGGACAGTGTTAATATGCTCTAGGGACAGGTTTTAATAGGTTTAGAGGTGATTTCGGGGTGACAGGATCCCTTTAAGAAAAAAGGGTAATTGCACTCTTTTTTTTTTTTGCAATTTCCTGCACTTTTTTTTCCCATTTTCCTCTACACTTTATGGTAAAATGAATTGTCATTCAAAAGTACAACTGGTCCCATAAACAAGCCCTCATATGTCTACATTGAGGAAAAATAACAAGTTCTGGCTCTTGGGATGCTGTGGAGGAAATAACGGAAAATTGCCCAGCGGTGAAGAGGTTAAAAACAAGCATCTTTGCAATTTACCACCTATTAAAAATCTCTGTTCTCAAGAATAAGGGCTGGGGGAGTGTTTTTAGTTTCCAGCTTGTTGCCTATGTTACTGGCCAAGCTTCAGTCCCACTGTGGGGCAAGTTGTATGTGGCATGAGCTGGCTTTTGTTTTACAGCCTGACTGCATCACACTGGCTAGGTTACTGGATCCCACCAGTTTTAGTACCCTACTCTTCTCCCAAGCAGACCAGCATCGCGACCATGCCACTGATTTGAACGGTGTCCCTTCAGGAGGACACTGGTCCTCTTAAAGCAGAATGGTGCAGTTGGTGTGGAGCCATCTGGAGACAACCACTTTAATATTTGAAAAAATGAAAAGATTTTTTTTTTCTGTGCCATTCAAAGACATTTTACCGGCAACAGAGCTATGAGAGCTTATGTTTTGCTTATCAAAATGTAGTTTTTGTTCCCATTTTCTGATATGTGACTTAGGACATCTTTGAGAAGAATGACGCATTCCTTACATGCTACAGTTGTTTTTACCGCTGCAAAGAGTTAGTTAACTGAATGCTTTTTCCAATAACTTATCTGTTATATCTTTGCTAGCAGGGAGAACTGCTTTTAGGTAGCTGTAGACCCTGTTTCATGGTCCCAGGTTGAAGATTAACTGACTTTTCATGTCCTCATTGTAAAGGGCAAATCTGTTAGTAAGTGAAAAGCTAGTGAGCTGACTGAATATGGCTAATGTACTCATTTTATGATGAATGACCTCTTCTAGTACATGGAATTCTGCAGATAGGAGTAGAAGTACAGTTCTGCATATAATAAAGGGTGTCACTGATGTCTGCTCCCAAATCTAAAATGGTTCAGATGTACAGGAACAAAATCTGCTCAAATTGCACATTGGCCTGTTGATAGCTTGGCTAAGAACATTATCGAACATCATTCCTTAGGGTGCTGTCACACACACCCGATGTTCCAACGATCCCGACCAGGATCGCTGTGTGGTCGCTGGGGAGCTGTCAGAGGCATATCTCCTTATCGACCAGGGACCCATCTCCACATCACTGGTAACCAAGATAAACTGCGGGTATCTAGGCAGCGCGCGCTGCCTAGATACCCGGTGTTTATTATGGTTACCAGTGCTAAGTGGGAGGACGCTAGTAACCATGATAAACACCGGGTAACTAGGCAGCTGATCTCTCGCTGTCACACGCAGCAATGCGTGCTGACCAGGGGGAGACCAAGGACCAAAAAATGGTCCTGAATGATGTGCAGCGATCAGCGACTTCACAGCAGGGGCCTGATCGCTGCTGCATGTCACACACAGCAATATCGCTTAAGAGGTCACTGATTTTAGCGATATCGCTGTGTGCGACGTACCCCTTATAGTGTAATGCCTCTGATTAACAAATAAAAAAAAGTTTGACTTCTTTGTAGATTGAATTCTAAAGATTGGCTCCTGGTCCTTTGTTCTGGTAAAGCAAACTTTTTCATTAGTTCCCATGTGGCTGTAGTGTAAAGCTGGCTTCACACTATGGTTTTGTACCTGCCCATGGGATCCTGTTGTGTTTTTTTTTGTTTTTTTTTTTTTTTTTTTTTTTTTTTTTTTTTTTGCAGGACCCCACGAACAGGAACGGATAGGCCCGGATTGTAACCTCCAGGTGCCATTTCTGTGTCCGGAGCCGGGATTTTGACAAATCCGGACACCAAGAACTGGGAGGGAAGCCGAGCCTGCAAAGTGCAGAGAAGTGGTGTCGGCACTTTTCACTTTAGCAGTGTATTTACAAAAACTGGTAAAATGAAATAAAATTTTAAAAAAAATTCCACCTGTCCGCCGTGTGTCCCGCAATGCATTCATCTCCGATGGCTAAAGGACCTTAATCGGCTGAGTGGGAAAGGGCGGGGCAACCCAATCAGCTGATGTGTCACATGGCCACAGCATCGCGGTTTTGGCGGGCGCGTGATTTAAACCACGCTGATGCAGTCATATGACCCATCAGCTGATTGGGTTGCCCTGTCCCTTACTGGTCAGCTGATTAAGGTCCTTTAGCCATTGGAGGTGAATGCATCGCGGGACAAATGGCAGATAGGTGAGAATTTATTTTTAACCTTTCCTTAATTTAATTTCACTGTAGCAATGTATGTAGACACACTGCTAAAGTAAAATTACGGGAGCAGAGCAGTTTTAGTGTACTGAGCACACTCCGTACACTAAAACCGATACTGGGATACAATCCGATTTTTTTTTTTTTTTTCTTCTTCTTCTTTCTCTTCTTTCTTCTTCTTTCTTCCTTTCCTTCCCCGGATTCGGCACCCATAGACTCCCATGCTATTTGTGCCGGAACGCCCCAGATTTGTTTCTGTCCGGTTCGGTTTGATTTTTTTTTTTCCCACCAGAGCCCAAAATCAGAGCAGTCTCCTATTTTGGGGCCGGGAAAAAACAGGACCGAAACAAATCCGGGACTGAATTCACAAAACCGGATGGCCATTTATGACCAATCCAGCACCATAGGGATACATGGGAGGCTAAAAACAATCCTGTTCTGTTCTTTTAAAAACGAACAGAACAGGATGGCAAACACTGTGGTGTAAAACCAGCCTAAAGCAGAGCTGCATGTGTAAAACTTGTCACTTGTTGTTCTTCATCGGCCTTTGTTGCTGTGTAAGGGTATCTTCTCACGCCGCAACCAGGGGAGACATTTTTGGAGGAGATATTTCTCACTGGAATTATCACCTCCAAATTGCCTCCTTATTGCGGCGTGTATCTCGCGAATTTGGCAGTGATAAAACCAATGTCTCCTGGTTTTGATTTCACAACACTGCTGTGAAATCGAAACCAGGCGACATTGGTTTTATCGTCGCCAAATTCCCGAAATACACGCCTCAGTAAGGAGGCAATTTGGAGGTGATAATTCCAGTGAGAAATATCTCCTCCAAAAATGTCTCCCCTGGTTGTGGTGTGAGAAGGTACCCTAAGGGAGGTAATACTTGCTTTTGCAATTTATTTATTTTTTTCTCTTGGTGGGAGCCGTTTCCGTTTTAGGTGATATACAGCACTAGTAAAAAAGTAATTAGCTATATTTGCAGCACAGATATCCATCTGACATACGCGACTGTTGATTAAGGGCCCTTTAACATCAGCGGTAATTTCAAATCGCTGCAGATGCGGTGAAAAACCGCATCTGCCGCGATTACCGCATAACCGCGACACTTGCGGCAAGCCCCATGCAATGTCTATGGGGCTTGCGGTAAGGATGCGGCAAGTGCGGTTTCGGCAGGTGCGGCCGCGAAAAAAAAACGCTGCTTGCAGCGGTTTTTTTCGCGGCCGAAACCGCACTTGCCTCATCTGCCGCACCCTTACCGCAAGCCCCATAGACATTGCATGGGGCTTGCCGCAAGTGTCGCGGTTATGCGGTAATCGCGGCAGATGCATTTTTTTTCACCGCATCTGCCGCGATTTGAAATTACCGCTGATGTGAAAGGGCCCTAACATCCTTACCATCCTTTGCCAATGTATCATAATTACCAAACTTTGGCTGTTGCTGTTTTCACTAATTGCAAACGTTTTTGTTTGATTATGACAATGTCACTAAATGAACCTTCCTTCTTTTCTCTCAGGTGGTAATCACCAGACTAAAGCTTGACAAAGATCGCAAGAAGATCTTGGAACGCAAGGCCAAGTCTCGCCAGGTTGGCAAAGAGAAGGGCAAATACAAGGAAGAAAGCATTGAGAAAATGCAGGAGTAACTTCATCAATAAAAAACAAACTGTTCAGTTTCTACAACGTGTGGCTCTTTTATTAGGGTCTACTTACTGGTGGTTCAAAACGTCACACCCTTTGCTGTTGTCATGTACCTTCCAGAATTTATTTTTGCTTTGTGCAAATAAACTGATCACCGATATCACATTTTATAAAACAAGTTGGCAGGAGAACCAAAGATAGGCACTATGCACCATGAATACATATCACCTTATAGAGCAAGAAATTAAGTATTATATACTAATGGGGAAATCAAAACATGTTTCTTTTAGACCCAGGAAGCTGAGCCTGAACAGCATTAGTTAGGAGTGAGAAATAAACATTGCAACCTTGTAGAAGGTAAATGGGTGAGGGATGGAGGGGAGGTTGTCAGTCTGCAGTCTTAAGGAATCAAGAGTTGCTGGACCCACCAGGGTCTTTGTACACCCTGAAACCTGATTGAGAACTATTGTTTCCATCTGTTACCCCCAATCGGGCACACAAAGGTGCAGTGTTAGGCTACGTTCACACATTTGCGTATTTTCTGGTCATCATAATGGGAGACCCAGACAATGGGGTTTAGGGCACTGCCCTCCGGAGGTCACACTAGGTACTACAAGTTTGTAGACACCGCCTCCTCCGCTTATAAACCCCTACCGCAGGGAACATCCTCAGTTTTAAACTTAGTGTGTTCGGAGGATCACGCTTTGCTTGCACTTCACTGCATTCTCACAGCTTACGTGATGGCGTCTGAAGACAAGGTAAAATGGTTCCGATCGGGACCTGCGACAGCCTCCCCGCTCACCCTTGTGGAACACGCAGGTGGAGGTACCGGAGGGCCTTGAGCCTGGACACTTTGTGTTCTCCCGGTACGCTGTCGCGCTCCTTTCCATCCCTCTCTGGGGGGCTCTGGAGAGTGGGAGATGGGAGCCTTGCACAGCTCCGCTCCGTCCGAGGCCTCCCTAAATGGTGCTTACAGACCGGACTGGAGCCAGCCCAGTCCGAGGCCTCCCTAAATGGTGCTTACACTCCGGACTGGTGCTGAACCCCCGTCCGAGGCCTCCCTAAATGGTGCTTACAGACCGGACCGGCACTGAGGCACTCTGTGTCTCCTGTGTGCCTGGGGGTAGTGTCTGTCACTTTATGTGTCCTGACACTCAGACCGCGCGTTACCCTCGGGTCCGCGGATCTGCTGGTGTACCCTGTGCTGGGGTCACCCTGGCTGACCGCCCTGTGTGTCACAGGGGCTGAGGCCGTGGGCTGCGGATGTTTGTTTGTGCATGCAGTCTGTGTGTAGTTTTTACACTATTTCCCGCGCTGCGGGCTCCGGCACCTTCATGCTGAGGCTGCTTGGAGGATGGGAAGCAGCCCGTGCGGTGACGTCATCGATGGGCGTGTGTGTGTGTTTCCCGCGTGTTTTCGGCGCCGCCCACAGTTTCACTGTCGGCGGCCATCTTTACCCTCACTTCCCGGCTGGGATCTGTATGCAGCGTGCGCCTGCACTCCAAGGGGAGACCGGAAACCGTCGCGGAGGTCACACGCACACACCGCTTCCTCCTACCGCTTTACTGCGGTCGGTAAGCCACCGGGACTCCCGGTTTTTTGTCTGCAATTTGGCTTATTTTCCCCTACTGTGGCGATGTCCTCAGTTAGGAAGCGTGCTGCTAGGGCGGCAGAGACCACCATTACCTGTGCTACATGCAATGGGACACTGGTGGAGGGTCCTGCAATAACTGCGGACGCCCAGAGGCCCGGACTGATACTGCTGAGTCAGCAGCTCCGGTGCTATACCCTGAGGTTCAGGTGATCTCAGGGCCATGGGAGACTCAGAATAAGATCAATGAATCTCTGTTGTCCCAGCTGTCCTCCATGTCGCAATCCCTGGAGGCACTTAATAGGAGGCTGGATAGCCCAGCTACTCCGTCCAGTTACCCCCGGGTGTCTCCCTCTTCTGCTGTGATACCCCTTAAGCGGGCTCGTCGTGAGGAGTCACCCGAGCTCCAGGCTCTCTCTGAGGAGGAGCGTTCCTCTGATGGTGAGGACGATGATGGGGGTTCAAATTTCGGGTCTGTGTCTGTATCTGAACCACCAGACGGGGTGGAGGATCTGGTGTCCTCTATCAACGAGACTTTACGTCTCGTGACACCCCCTGAGGAGGTGACGGTGCACCCGAAGGAGGTCTATCAATGGCTGCGGCCGGAGGCTAGACCAAGTGGCTCCTTCATGGACCACACTAATTTTGGAAGGGTGGTTAGAGCTCCCAGGTTACATCCTGGGCGGCGTTATGTCCGTAAACCCAAGGACAATCGCTTCCCCTTCCCCCAGGAGGTGCTTCAGGAGTGGTCGCAGTCCCCGAAGGTGGATGCTTCCATGACCAGGATTGCTGCACGCTCCCTTTTCTCTGCCTCTGATAGCTCCTCGCTGAAGGATGCGACTGATAGACAGGTCGAGCAACTCGCCAAGTCTTCCTATGAGGCTGTGGGGTCTTCCTTTGCCCCTAATTTTGCCACGGTCTGGACCTTACAAGCGATTACTACCTGCTTGGATGGTATCTCTGACCTGGCAAGATCCAGTCCAGAGGTCCTGGCACTTACCGAGAGGGCAAGGGCCTATGCGGACTACGGCGACTCTGGAAACTGCCACTCGCTCAGCTGTGGCTTCAGCCAATGCTATAGCGATCCGCAGATTGTTGTGGCTGCGTCTTTGGGACTCAGTACCACATCCAAGAAGATTTTGCAGAATCTTCCGTTCGCTGGTGACAGGCTTTTTGGCACCGAACTGGACAAGCTGATAAAGGATTCTGCTGAGTCTAAGATACCGCAGAATAAGCCTAAGCCACGGTATACCGTTAAAAGGAACCCAAAACAGTGGTCCTTTCGTTCCAGTTCGCAGTCATCGGCACCGTCCGCTCGCGCGGACCGAGGGGGAAAGCCCGCTTCTCAGTGGCGCTCTAAGAGGCGCCCAAAGAAGACGGCGGGGGCGGCAGCTGCCACTCCCAAACCCGCCTCTACATGACTCGCTCTCCCTTCCTACCTCCCCACAGGTGGGGGGCCGCTTGTCTCGCTTTCAGGACAAATGGCTACTTCACGTTCAAGATCAGTGGGTTCGAGACGTGGTCTCGCGAGGTTACAGGATAGAGCTGACGTCAAAACCGATATCCCGATTCCATCGGTCGGTCCCATCACCAGAAAAGGCTCAGGCCTTTTTCGTGGTGTTGGAGGGTCTCCGCAGGGACGGAGTGGTGATACCGGTGCCGTCCGGGGAGAGGTTCAGGGTTTTTACTCCAACCTCTTTATCGTCCCGAAGAAGGACTGATCCTTCCGCCCGGTGCTGGACCTGAAGTTGTTCAACCATCACGTGTTGGTTCGGAAGTTCCGTATGGAATCACTGTGCTCCGTGATCGCAGCTGTGTCACAGGGGGACTTCCTAGCGTCCATAGATATCAGAGACGCTTACCTTCACGTGCCCATTGCACCGGCTCATCAGCGCTGGTTGAGATTCGCAGTGGGGGAAGAACACTTCCAATTTGTGGCGCTGCCGTTCGGGTTGGCCTCGGCACCGCGGGTGTTCACAAAAGTGATGGCCTCCATGATGGCTCTCCTGCACGTGCAGGGACATGCCGTCATTCCCTATTTAGACGACCTACTGGTCAGGGCGCCATCAGAACACCTTTGTCAAGAGAGCCTGGATGTGACCATGAGGTCTCTGGAACAGTTCGGTTGGCTCCTCAATATTCAGAAGTCAACGCTAGTTCCGACCCAGTCTTTGACATATTTGGGCATGGACTTCAACACAGCCTCAGCCCTGGTGTCTCTGCCACGAGTCAAACAGATGGCGATCCAATCAGGAGTGCAAACAGTCCTCCTGTCACCACAATCATCCCTACGGGTGTTGATGATGCTGGTGGGGCGCATGGTGGCAGCAATAGAGGCGGTGCCTTTTGCACAATTTCGCCTCCGTCCTCTCCAGCTGGAGATCCTCCGCAGGTGGGACAAAAGGTCGATTTCTCTGAATCGGCTGGTGACCCTTTCCCAACCGACCAGGGATTCCCTGCAGTGGTGGCTACAGCCACATCACTTGTCTCGGGGCCGGTCCTTCTTGAAACCGTCATGGTTAGTGGTGACCACCGACGCCAGTCTGAAAGGCTGGGGAGCGGTGTTCTTACACCACAGGGCCCAAGGCCTCTGGACTCAGTCGGAGTCGGCGTTGCAGATCAACGTGCTGGAGATCAAGGCGGTTTATCTGGCACTCCTGGCGTTTCAGAGATTCCTCTCAGGACAACCCATTCGGGTTCAGTCCGACAATGCGACGGCCGTCGCTTATATAAATCATCAAGGAGGAACCAGGAGTGCAGAGGCTCTGGCCGAAGTCCACCGCATCCTATCCTGGGCGGAGGACAACAACTGCCTGATATCCGCAGTTCACATCCCAGGGGTCGAAAACTGGGAGGCCGACTATCTGAGCCGACAGGGGATGGACGCCGGAGAGTGGTCTCTTCAACCAGACGTCTTCCAGGACATCTGCAGCAGATGGGGCACTCCGGACGTGGATCTGATGGCCTCACGGCTGAATCATCAGGTGCCACAATACATGGCGAGGTCATGGGATCCCCAATCTCTGGGAGCGGACGCTCTGGTCTTGACTTGGTCCAGATTCCGTCTGCCGTATGTGTTCCCGCCTCTGGCTCTGATTCCCAGGGTGCTGTGGAAAATCAGGTCGGAGTGCAGGGTAGCCATTCTAGTGGCTCCAGATTGGCCCAGGAGGTCCTGGTATCCGGACCTGTGGCAACTGTCAGGCGGACACAGGTGGGCTCTTCCAGACCGCGCAGATTTACTCGCGCAAGGCCCATTCTTCCACCTCAATTCCAAGGCCCTCAGATTGACTGCATGGCTCTTGAGGCCTGGCTACTGACATCCAGGGGTTTCTCCCCTACGGTGGTTGCCACTATGAATCGGGCTAGGAAGCCAGTCTCAAGGAAGATGTACCACAGGACGTGGAAAATCTTTTTTACTTGGTGTGCCTCTGGTGGACGGTCTCCGTGGCCCTTGGCCATCCCGACGTTGTTGGCTTTCCTACAGTCGGGTTTGGAATTGGGATTATCCCTTGGCTCCTTGAAAGGTCAAGTATCAGCACTTTCAGTGCTGTTTGACAGGCGATTGGCGCTCCTCCCGAAGGTCCGTCAATTTCTGCAGGGGGTGTCACGGATGGTTCCGCCCTACAAGAGACCTCTGGACCCTTGGGACCTTAACATGGTCCTGGCGGCATTACAGAGACCACCGTTTGAGCCGCTGAGAGATGTTTCTCTATCTCGTCTGTCTCAGAAAGTGGCCTTTCTGGTGGCAATTACGTCTCTGAGAAGGGTCTCAGAATTGGCTGCACTTTCGTGCAAGTCGCCCTTTCTGGTGGTTCACCAAGACAAGGTGGTGTTGCGTCCTCGGCCAGAATTCTTGCCGAAGGTGGTTTCAACTTTTCACCTGAACCAGGAGATTGTTCTCCCATCATTTTGCCCTGCTCCCGTTCATCAGGTTGAACGCGACCTCCATACTCTGGATCTCGTGAGAGCGATACGCATTTATGTGTCCAGGACCGCCTCCTTTAGGAGTTCGGATTCCTTATTTGTTCTTACGACAGGTCGCTGTAAGTGGTCCGCGGCATCAAAGTCGACATTGGCCAGATGGATTAAGGCTTCCATTCAAGAGGCTTACCGGGCTTCTGGGTTGCCTCTCCCGGTGGGATTGAAGGCTCACTCTACCAGAGCTGTTGGTGCCTCCTGGGCTTTGCGACATCGAGCGTCTGCTCTACAGGTGTGTCAGGCAGCCACCTGGTCCAGCCTGCACACTTTCTCTAAGCACTATATGGTGCATGCCCATGCCTCTGCGGATGCAAGTTTGGGCAGGTGGGTTCTCCAGGCGGCGGTTGCCCACCTTTAAAGGGAACCATGTGTTATCCGTCTTGTTGAGGAACTCTTCCCGCCCTGGGGTATTGCTTTAGGACATCCCCATTGTCTGGGTCTCCCATTATGATGACCAGAAAAAAGAGAATTTTGTTTACGTACCGTAAATTCTTTTTTCTTTAATCATCAATGGGAGACCCAGCACCCACCCAGTTGTTCCGTTGCATGTTTTGCATTTGCTCTGTTCTCTGTTGAGACAGTGTTTGCCGGGTTGTTAAACCGTCTGTGCACGGCATTCTTCCCGATGTTTCGGGTGTGGTTTATTTCCTCCTCGCAGCTTATGGACCAAACTGAGGATGTTCCCTGCGGTAGGGGTTTATAAGCGGAGGAGGCGGTGTCTACAAACTTGTAGTACCTAGTGTGACCTCCGGAGGGCAGTGCCCTAAACCCCATTGTCTGGGTCTCCCATTGATGATTAAAGAAAAAAGAATTTACGGTACGTAAACAAAATTCTCTTTTTTGCTGCGTTTTTTTGCGCGCGCTTTTTGCCGCGTTTTTCAGCCGCGCAAAAAAGCGCAGCAAAATACGCAGGGGCTTTCACACACTGCGCTTTCTTTCCCCCAGAAAGCGCAGTGATGTCACAGAGAGGAGGAAGAATCCTGCTTCCTCCTCCCCTCTGTGACAGCTGTGGCCGCCCCATTACACTTCACAGTGTTAATACACACTGTGAAGTCTAAATTAAACTAAAGCAAGTGTGTGAAAAATAAAAAACAATGAATACTCACCTTCCGACGCCTTCTCCCGGTGTCTGGTCTCCGGTTGTAAGTCAGATCTCGTCTGACAAGACCTGTGGTGATGTCAGGGGGGGGGGGCGTTCCTGGGCACTCGCGGTCATGTGATACCACATGACCGCGAGCAGCCAATCAGCGATGGGACCGCCCTGGGAACGCCCCCTCTGACATCACCACAGGTCCTGTCAGACGAGATCTGACTTACAACCGGAGACCAGACACCGGGAGAAGGCGTCGGAAGGTGAGTATTCATTGTTTTTTATTTTTCACACACTTGCTTTAGTTTAATTTAGACTTCACAGTGTATATTAACACACTGTGGAATCTAATGGGCGGCCACAGCTGTCACAGAGGGGAGGAGGAAGCAGGATTCTTCCTCCCCTCTGGGAAAATACGCAGAAGTAGCTGCGTAAAGAATTGACATATCAATTCTTTACGGAGCTGCGTTTTCTCCCGGAAAACGCACTGCGTATTTTTACGCAATGTCTGCACTGCAAAGTGAATTTCCCATTCACTTTGCAGGCAGACAAAAAGCACATTGCGTATTTTGAAAAGCGCGCGTAAAAAAACGCGGCAAAATACGCAATGTGTGAACGCAGCCTTAGGCTGCTTTCGCATTAGTGTTTTTGACAGAAACAGCATTTTTACTGTTTGGGTACCTTTCACATTTGTGGTGGTTTCAAACCTGTATTTTTACTGCTCATTAGGAGTGCTGGATGCCAGTCAAAAAGCACTGTCTAATAAGGTTTAAAAACATGAATTTCCGGATCCGGCAAAACCACAAGTTGCTGTACATTTGTGAAACTCCATTCAAAATCCATAGGTCAGTAGCACAATGTTGCCGTATCCTTTTTTTCTATTTTGTAAAGTCAGAATCTTGCTGGATTTGCAAAAAATTCAGATGTGAAAGTACCATTACTGATGTCTTTATAACTATAAAGACTAGTTACTGAGACGGGGCAGGAAGAATCATGTGACCTCTGTATACTTTCACTTTAGCTGTGTAAGGGTGCTTTCACATTGGCGTTTTTGCCCGAATCCGGACAAAAAAAAGCATCTGCCACAAATAGCGCTTAAGGCACCATGCATTGTGTATGGGGCTTGCGGCAAGTGCGGTTTCGGGAGATGCGCCCGCGAAAAAAAACGCTGACCGCGGGTTTTTTCGTGGCTGAAACTGCACTTACTGCATCTGCCGCTCACTTACTGCAAGCCCCATACCCAATGCATGGGGCTTGCCGTAAGTTCAGCCATTAGGCGGCACTTGCGGTAGATGTAGTTTTTTTGTCCATATGCGGGTAAAAACGCCAATGTGAAAGCACCCTAACACTGCTAAAGTGAAATAAAACAAAGCAATATGTTAAAAAATAAACTGATACTCAAGTGACAGCATCAGTTGAGCAGTTTAAACTGCCCGCTGCTGACACATCAGCTGTTTAGTTGTTGAAATAGTTTAGTTTAGGGCCCTTTCACATCAGCGTTTTTCGTAATTCGCGGCAGATGCGGTGAAAAAACCGCATCTGCCGCGTTTGCCGCATAACGGTTCCACTTGCGGCACGGTTGCGGTTTTTTCCATAGGAAGTATAGGGGGACTTGCGGCAGATGCGGCAAGTGCGGTATTGCACTTGCGGCAGGTGCGGCAGAGAAAAAAACCGCGGCTTACTTCGAATTACGAAAAACGCAGATGTGAAAGCACCCTTAAATGTGTGAGCGGCAGGCGGTTTCAGATGACAGATCAGTTGTTCGGTTTTGGCTGCTGATTTAAACTAATAGTTGATATGTCAGATTCAGGTCCTTGAACCTGATATTAATCATTTGCTCGGTTTGCCAGTCAGCAAACCGATCAGATGATAATGGTTCCGGATTGGATGTCGCGGGACCCTTGAGCCTGGACTATGTCGGAGGGAGGGGAGGCGGTTCTTTTATTTAATAAAGATGGAGTCACTAATTGTGTTGTGTTTTATTTCTAATGTAAATCAATTTTTTTTTTTTTTTTTAACACATTTACTACCCCTGTTTCCCCTAAAATAAGATGGGGGTGGGGAATATATTGCTTGGGAATATTCGAGGCTGGAAGGGGATGGTGGAAAAAGTGGAGCAAAATGCGAGTGTTTATTATTTTTGGGGAAATTGTAGAAATTCATGGTGTTCATACCTAATAGGGGCGTGAGCCATAAATTTTCGACTTAATGGGATTAGGGCCAGCTGGCCTTATTACTCAGTACCGGTACTAGGGCTGATGGACCAGTTGGGTACAGTGCCAGAAGATGGCGCTTCTATGAACACCATTTTCCAGTACGTCCCCATGACAGCACCATAGGAGTAATCCCATATCCTTCTGTAGGGACAGGAAGCACGAGAGGTTAAAAGCCCTCCCCTGACCCCACCTCCTCAGTGGTTTTCCTGTCCCTACTCGAAAGACATGGAGTACGGAGGTGCTGGTGTGGGGACGCACTGGCGGAGAGTGCGGGATGCACTTAATCTACTCAGCGGGGGGTGGGGGGCTGTGACTCTCCTTCCCGCCGTCAAGCGGGTCCTGAGGCCGACACTCCCTGCCGGGATTCCCTCGGCCCTATGGGAGGCAGGAGCCTCCGGAAAGCCACTTCCTCCGCAGCTCTGGGTTACCTGTTCCAG
The DNA here is from genome assembly GCA_033576535.1 of Allobates femoralis. Classification (NCBI taxonomy): domain Eukaryota; kingdom Metazoa; phylum Chordata; class Amphibia; order Anura; family Aromobatidae; genus Allobates; species Allobates femoralis. The sequence goes on from JARQOC010000004.1 coordinate 450,238,239, forward strand.
CGGTCCCCGGCTGTGGGGATCGCTCTGCGCAAAACCGGAGGTTCGGATGATGCACTTCCAGTCCGCGGTCTTTGGCGGGGAATTCAAGCGCAGGACACGGTGGGCGCTTATGGAGCAGGATAACATGGCAGGACAACCAGGTACGCTATAAAGGGGGGGTCTGGGGAGCACCTGAGGCATTCTGCAGCTTTAGCCACCTGGTGCGTTTTCATCATGGCAGATGTGTGCCATACTAAGACCCTCCCTGTTTCGCCCCACAGGCATGTAAGTGTAGTATTGCCTTAAATAAGGTTTAATGGACATTGCCCTCATTAGGCCCTTTTTTTTTTTTTTTTTTTTTTTTAAATATATCCCCTTTTCTGAGGATGTATCTGGGAAAATACCACCTTCGAAGAAGGAGGTGGGGAAGGTGGTCACGGGGAAATCAAAGAGGTGCCTGGATTGTAATATCAAGCTTCTGGATGCCTACACTTAGCGTCTCTGTGCTGAATGTAGAGCCTCCATACTAAAAGAGGAGCATGGAGCCTTATTGAAGGAGATAAGTTCTATGATTAAGGGTACTTTTACACGCGGCTACATTTCTAGGGTGGCTACAGGTAACTTACTGGTTGCAGTGAAATCATGGAGACAAGGTTCTATCTTGTTGCTGTGTACAAATGGAATAATCTCTCCATGATTTCACTGCAACCAGTAAGTTACCTGTAGCCACCCTAGAAATGTAGCCGCGTGTAAAGGTACCGTCACACAGGGACATATCGCCGGCGATGTTGCCGGGGATCGCGGGAGCGCGCATCCCTGACAACATCGCCGGGGAGCTGTCAGACAGAGCAACTTCCCGGCGATGTCGCCGGCTAGTTGCCGCGGCTTTCGCTCGCTGGGTTGCCCAGCAACCCAGCGAGCGATAACCCGCAATGTTGTAGATAGGCGGAATCGCCCGTAACATTGCGGGTTGCCGCGTTACACAGGGCGATCAGGCATGATCGCCTGAGCAACATCGCCAGGTTTCCCAACATTGTTGGGAAACCTGGCGATGTGACTCAGGCGATTCATCGCCTGATTATCGTCCTGTCACACGCGGCAATTCGGCGGCGATGTCGCCGCAAACCTGGACACGCCCCTCGGTTGCCGGCAACATCGCCGGCGATATGTCCCCGTGTGACGGTACCTTGAGGGTGCTTTCACACTGTTTTTGTTCAATCCGTGGCTGTCCGTGTAAAACGGACAGCCACGGATCCGATTTGGCCCCCATGTTATGCTGTGGGTCGGATCGGATTTGGCCTTATTGCCATCCGATTTTTGTCAGATCAGATTCTGTCCGATTTTTTTTTTTTTTTTTTGCTGTGCCCAAAATTGCAGACAGCTGCTTTTTTGGGCACAGTGGATCAAATCGGACCGAATTGGATCCGACCTGATCCACGCCAAATAACATGGGCCTATAGAGCACGGGTCCGAGGAAACAGCTGATCATTCCTCAGACCCGATGTTAGTGCACTGAGCATGCTCGGTACACTAAAATCGCTCTGTGCCATCTAATTTCACTTCTGCAATGTATATTCATACATTGCAGAAGTGAAATTTAGTGAAAAGAAAGGGTTAAAAATAAAAAAAATTTCTCACCTGTCCCGCGATCCACCGATGCCTCCACCGCTCGATGCTTACAGGACCTGGTGTGATGTCACATGACCGGTTACCGTGGACTGACATCACGCCAGGTCTGTAAGGATCAGAAGAAGATAGCTGGAAGTGCTGGGGGACTCGTGGATGGGTGAGAATAAAGATTTTTTTTTTCTTTTTTAAGGTCTGAGAAAGCGGGGGCAGAGAGAGGAGGGGGAGCGAGGTGACAGGCGGAGCGGGGAGAGGAGCCAAACATCCTGCAAAATATCAGAATCCAAATAGGCATCCGATTGCAGGCATCAGTTTGGATCCGTTGCTGTCCGAAGGGTCCAGCAAACAGTTTGGATCCCCTTGGACAGCAAAATAACACTGTGTGAAAGGAGGAGGTTCAGGCTTCCATAACATCGCTGCAAACCGTCCACCCCTGTGGCTCCAGGTCACTCAAAACAAAAGACCCAGAGAGGATGCTGTGCCATCTTCAGAGGGTGAACGTAATCCATCGGATGAGTCTGACTCTAATGTGACCCTGAGCCCTGCAAGGGGCGGGGAACGTAAGAGGTATATGTTTCACGCAGATGGCATGGAGATTCTTCTGTGGGCAGTTCGAAACAGATTACGCACATTCAGGGTATTATGTTTGCAGGACTTAAGTCTCAGCAATCTTTGGTTTTTCCGGTTAACTCCCATGTTAAGGTCATGATCCTGGAAGAATGGGATGATGCGGGGAAAAAAAGACTCTGTCCCTAGGGAATTTCTCTTACGTCTGTTGTTCAATCCTGACGATGTCTCGGTGTGGGACACTGTCCCTAAGGCGGCAGTCACACGCTTCAATATCGATAGCGATATTATTAGCGATCACGTGCACGTGCGATCGCTAACAATATCGTTCAAATCGCTGGTGAGCTGTCACACAGACAGACTCACCAGCGAGATCACTGGTAACTATGGTACACATCGGGTTACTAGGCGCCGCGCGGCGCTTAGTAACCCGACGTTTACCATAGATACCATCTCCCAGCATAGGCTCTGCCGCTGGGAGATCGTTCATCGTGGTGTCACACACACCACGATGAAGCAGATTGAACAAGCGATTATCGCTTGATATGAGCTCCGGCTCACCAATCTGCGATCTAACGATCAAGCGATTTTACATTGTAAAATTACTTGATTGCACGCAGTGATGCACAAACGATATCGCTTAAGCAATCAAAAAGCAGATCGCTTAAGCGATATCGTGCTTTAAATTGAAGCGTGTGACGGCCGCCTAAGATCTATGTCCCAGTGGCCAGAGTGGCGAAAAAGTATTCTGTCCCATTTGAGGATTCCTCCGGCTTAAAGGATCCTATGGATAGGAAGGCAAATGGGCTTTTGAAATAGGCCTGGGAGGCTTCGGCGGCGATTATTAAATCAAATGTCCCGGCTACCTCCATTGCCAGATCTACACTGTGTTCCAAATTATTATGCAAATGTTCTTTTTCTCTGATTTTTCTAAATGGTTGGTGCAAATGACAGTCAGTGTAATAAAAGTCATCACCCGTTAGAGTATACATCAAATTTTATTGAAGAAATCTCCCTGTGATAACAGTATAATTTTCAAAATTAAAAAAACTCTAAAAGCACTGTTCCAAATTATTACGCACAGTAGAGTTTGTAAACATTTGATATGTTTGAAAGAACTGAAAATGCTCATTTGTTGAATTTGCAGCATTAGGAGGTCATATTCACTGAAATAAAAAGTTATTTAACTCCAAAACATCCTAACAGGCCAAGTTACATGTTAACATAGGAACCCTACTTTGATATCACCTTCACAATTCTAGCATCCATTGATATTGTGAGTTTCTGGAGAGTTTCTGCTTGTATTTCTTTGGATGATGTCAGAATAGCCTCCCAGAGCTGCTGTTTTGATGTGTACTGCCTCCCACCCTCATATATCTTTTGCTTGATTATACTCCTAAGGTTCTCTATAGGGTTGAGGTCAGGGGAAGATGGTGACCACACCATGAGTTTATCTCCTTTTATGCCCATAGCAGCCAATGGCACAGAGGTATTCTTTGTAGCATGAGATGGTGCATTGACATGCATGAGGATGATTTTGCTCCTAAAGGCACGTTTTGCTTTTTGTACCATGGAAGAAAGTTCTCAGTTGGAAACTCTATATACCTTGTAGAGGTCATTTTCACACCTTCAGGAACCTTAAAGGGTCCTACCAGCTGTTCCCAATGATTCCAGCTCAAAACATAACTCCACCTCCTTGCTGACGTCGCAGCCTTGTTGGGACATGGTGGCCATCCACCAGCCATCCACTACTCTATTCATCTGGACCATGCAGGGTTGCTCGGCACTCATCAGTAAACAAGACTGTTTGAAAATTAGTCTTCATGTATATCTGGACCCACTGCAACTGTTTCTGCTTGTGAGCACTGTTTAGGGGTGGCCGAATAGTAGGTTTATGCACCACAGCAAGCCTTTGAAGGATCCTGCACCTTGAGGTTCGAGGGACTCCAGAGGTACCAGCAGCTTCAAATATCTGTTTGTTGGTTTGTAAGGCCTTTTTAGCAGTTGCTCTCTTAATCTGATGAACTTGCCTGGCAGAAACCTTCCTCATTCTGCCTTTATCTGCACGAACACATCTGTGCTCAAAATCAGCCACAAGTCTCTTCACAATACGATGATCACGCTTAAGTTTTCATGCAATATCTAATGTTTTCATCCCTTGTCCAAGACATTGCACTATTTGTTGCTTTTCGGCAGCAGAGACATCCTTTTTCTTTTCCATGTTACTTGAAAACTGTGGCCTGCGTAATATTGTGGAACACCCAGTTTTCCTTTTATTGGGCTCACCTGCCAAACTTATTATCAAAGATTTCTGAGATTGATTTCAATGATCCAAAGAACCCTGAGACACAATACAATCAATGGGTTTTATTGAAAAAAAAATTAAAATAAAACCCTATGACACTTAAAACCAATTTGCATAATAATTTGGAACACAGTGTATGAAGGTCTGTCTTGATGAACTTGAGGGTCACCTATGGTGTGGCACTCCAAGGGACTCTCCTTGAACCTTTGCCCTTATTAACTGGATACGGACTTTATGGCCGACGCTTCCGCAGAATCGGTCAGATTCGCTGCCAGAAGTAATGCTTTGTCCAACTCCGCCAGGAGAGCGGTTTGGTTGAAGACATGGTCTGGAGATACAGCTTCGAAAAATACGCTGTGCTGCATTCCATTTTCAGGGCTCAGAGTCTTTGGTCCTGTGCTAGATGATACTTTAGACAAAGCATCCGATAAGGCGGCCGTCACACGCATCAATGTTGAGAGCGATATTGTTAGCGATCACATGCACGCGCGATCTCTAACAATATCGTTCACATCGTTGGTGAGCTGTCACACAGGCAGACTCACCAGCGATGTGGAGCAGCGAGATCGCTGGTAACTATGGTACACATCAGGTTGCTAGGCGCCGCGCGGCGCTTAGTAACCCGACGTTTACCATAGATACCATCTCCCAGCATAGGCTCTGCCGCTGGGAGATCGTTCATCGTGGTGTCACACACCACGATGAGGCAGATTGATCAAGCGATTATCGCTTGATATGAGCTCCGGCTCACCAATCTGCGATCAAACAATCAAGCGATTTTACATTGTAAAATCGCTTAATTACACGCAGCGATGCACAAACGATATCGCTTAAGCGATCAAAAAGCAGATCGCTTAAGCGATATCGTGCAGGAAATTGAAGCGTGTGACAACCGCCTAAGAAGAAGGGCTTCCCGGAGGATAAAAAGAAAGAGCCCCCCCTGGTATATGTCCTGTGCATGGAATCCCTGGCCGCCTCTCTTAGGGGCAATACCTCCATACGTGGGGTCCCACTGGATGGGGAGGAACATAAATTAGCCTTATTTGCGGACGACTTGCTTCTATATTTGTCTAACCCATTGATCAGTCTCCCGAACTGTCTGGACGAAATTCGTAGATATGGGCAGTTGAGCAACTTTAAAATTAATATGTCAAAATCAGAAATGCTGAACATATCTCTCCCAGAGGTGGTGGTTCGCCTGCTAAAGTCTGATTATGGGTTCAGGTGGAAGCAAGATGCCCTTAAATACCTCGGCATTCACTTGACCAATGATCCGGCTACCCTGTTCTCCCTGAACTACCAGCCTCTATTAAAACAATTAGAGACAGATCTTAGCAAATGGCATAAACTCTCACTATCATGGATGGGGCGGGTCAATGCAGTCCGAATGGACCTTCTTCCTAGATTACTGTATTATTTCCAGACCATCCCATACCTTCTTCCCGCCTCTTTCTTCTCTAGGCTGAAGACCATGGTCACTAAATTTGTTTGGTCTCATAAACGGGCCAGACTAGCGTACCGTCTTCTGACCCGAAGGGTTGATAGAGGTGGGGTGGGTCTCCCGGATTTTCAGTTGTATCATCTTGCCTCCATGGGTAAATGTATTATAGACCTATTTCAATTAGAAAAGCCCAAAAAATGGACCTATAGTGAGAGAAGTGTGTCTTCCTTTCACCCTCTATCAGAGATCTGGTCTGGGGGGATGTTGCCCGGGACATCAGGTGGCTTCATCACTAAACAACTAAAACTATTTATCCAAAGATATAACAAGACCCTACGACTTACGACGATCCCAGGACCCCTGACACCAATCTTCGGGAATCCCCAGTTTAGATTGAGTCAGGGTGAACGGGGGTTTCTACACCTAGACAGATCCTCCCATCCGACTTTAACCTGCTTCATCAATGACGACATGGTCAGGGATATTGGGTCTTTGTTTCCTGGCTCGGTCCCACCCCCGGACGCTTGGTTTCACATGGCCAGATTGAAACACTATGTCCGGTCTTTACCCAGATCTAGTGTCTTCCGACCATTGACCCAATTTGAAAAATGGTGCACAGACGGTTGTCCTCTAGACCATACAGTATCTACCTTATACAAGCTATTCCAGGATCTGGCAGGAGGTTCCACAGATGCCATGCCCACCTTCACCGCTAGATGGGAGCGTGATCTTAATAGAACTTTCACTGCAATGGAATGGGAGAAAATTTTCCTCTTTATCCGCAAATCCTCCATGTCTGTCGATTCTCAAGATCGAAATTACAGGATTGCGGCACGGTGGTACAGATGCCCAGCGGAGATCAACAGACTGTTTCCATCCAGATCGGCCGATTGCTGGAGACAGTGTGGTCAAAGAGGCACATATCTCCATATGTGGTGGGGGTGCGACCGCCTACGTACCTTCTGGAACGATGTGGAGGACCTGTTTGGTAGGACAGCCCACACTCAAATAAAAATTGACGCACAGATGGCTTTATTGTCGTGTTCGGGTATGTCCATAGCTAAATTCAAAAAATCCCTCCTCCGTTACTTTCTCACGGCAGCGAGACTCCTTATTTCCAGATTGTGGTTGAAGCCAGAGCGTCCGACTAGGGGAGACTTAGTACATGAATTGAACAACACCTGTAGATTGGAGGAATTGATAGCCCATAGCATGCCAGATGAAAATAGCATTACGAGACATTGTGACTTGTGGGCACCATGGTTAATGATACGAGATTCCGAGTCCCTAAAGTCCTGGTTGACACAGCACAACTAACTAATTACCTCATAATTTATGACACCTGAATGTAGGTATATGAAACGTACTGACCCTCCCAGTCCCTTTGACTCTTCTCACTTCTTATCTCTTCTTCTTCCCTTCTCTTCGCTTTTTCTTTCTCTAATTATCCTTTGTACTTAATTACTAATTACACTATGTGGTTTGAAACCCTCAATGCACTTGAGAATCATTGAACACCGCTGCTCGCCTGATTCAATACGCATTCATTATACCAACATGATTATACGTCAAGGCGATAAGTGGCTTCTTATTGGGCCTAAACCCATCAGGGTTCGTTTTGGTTGAATGTATGACTATGCAACATGTTACATGGTTAATTTTCTAATTTACTGTGTTATCTATATACAACACGCTAATGGACTTTCAAATACTACCTGTTTTGCAAATTGTTAACTTCAAAAGTTTAATAAACATTGATTTATACAAAAAAGAAAGAGCAGCCTTTTCGTAAACCTTTCCCCTTTCGTAGATCTAACACTCAAAAGAAGGAGGGTTCCGCAAGCTGGAGTTTTAATAAGGGAAATAAAGATAGAAAGTTCCAACCCAGTACTGGCACCCGTACAAAACGCCAATGACTATGCCAGCGTGGGGGGGGGGGGGGAGGCTGAAGTTGTTCACACAGGGTTGGTGTCAGATTACTCAAAAACCCTGGGTATTGAACACTATTGCACGGGGTTACAGAATAGAGTTTTCTCAGCCTCCACTGAGGGTGTTCCTTCTCACAAAAGGTTCCCCTACCTCTCTTTCCCGGCTGTATACGGAACGTGGAGCTGCTTCTTGCACAAAGGGTCGTTGTTCCCGTTCCCCTACACGAACGCGATCAGGGACACTACTCTCTATTTTCGGTAAAAAAGCCTTCCGGGGAGTTCCGTACCATCATTAACCTAAAGCCACTAAACCGGTGAGTTTGGTTCAAGAAGTTCCGCATGAAATCAGTAAGATTGGCCATTCCCCTGATAGACCCAGAGGCGGTAATGTGTATAAATTGGGTGAGTAATGTCGTGTAATGGTCCGAACATTGAAGGTGTTCATTAAGGCACCAAATACATATGTTGTTATCAATTTGGGCACCTTAACTAAAGATGTGACCCCTCAACTGCCAGAACCGCCCCTGCCGCACACTTACCGCCAGCCCCATAGACAATGCATGGGGCTTGCCGCAAGTGTGCCACAAGTGTGGCCGTTAGGCGGAAAATGCGGCAGATGCATTTTTTCACCGCGACTGCCGCTTTTAAAAGAAAACAAAAAAACAGTGTGAAAAGGTTACATGTCCCCTACTCATTGTGATTAGATGTTGTGATTTATATTGTGTAATGTACAGTAGTAGTGTCAATAATGTGGTGTGGCCAACATTTACAGTCAGAATGTATACAGACTTGGCCACACAAAATGGATGTGTGGTGTTGACGCGCCACCTTGACGGTGTTTGCACTATTGTGCATGTGTGAGGGCCATTAACCAGTGTCTTAAAATTGGAAAGGGATGTAGTTTGGTTGTGGTGACTCTTGCATTGTGTAATGTTGCCTTGACATGTATCTGTTTATACACCATGCATGTTGAAGGTGGTGGCATTATGGATTTGGTTGTGGTGTCCTACAAATGTACATGTATGGGCCATAATTGGTATTATGATCAATGTAGTAATGTAATTTCCATACATGATGGTGTACAATATGTTTGTGGTGTTATTGTCAATGTTCATTTGGCATGTTTGTTTGTTTTTTCAGTAAATATATTTATTGAAATTTTCAACAGTAAAAACAATAGAAAGAACCAGTACAATGTCCAGGTCATTTGGCATGTTTAAGGTAGTTTATGTGGATTGTACTGTATGTTTTCTGACCATATTGTTTGTGTTTGGTTTTGTTGGCCTAACTATGGTATTGCATGTTGTGTGACTGTTGGGTATTTCTGAGGGGTCTGGCCACTACTTTGTAACCTTGTATTTGATCCTTGTATGTGTAGCATGTATGTAGGCAAGTCAATATTGTTTTGTTTAGATGAGTTATGACATGTAAGTTAGGACTTACCTTTATTTTTTTATAATATCCCCAGGGGTTGGTTCATCTGCTCATCATGAATACTGAACGGAGGCTTCTCGTGGCTCTTGCCTTGGTGGATAAGGACTTGTGGCTGGAGGAGAGAGCTGAGAGATTGCGGGCTCGTAGACCACTCCTTGTGTGGTCTCGGGAGTGGCTTTTGCAAAGAGACAACCTGAGCCACATGCAGCTGCTCCGTCAGCTGCAGGACAGGAGTCCGCATGACTTCAGAAACTATCTCCATATGTCCGAGGACTCATTCAAGTTCCTATTGGACGCCATTCGGCCATGGATAGCCCGGGAGGATACTGTGATGCATAGAGCTGTGCTACCTGAGGAGCGGTTGGCCGTACCTTTGAGGTTCCTGGCAACAGATCGATTGTGACGGACCTGCAATACTCTACAGCTGTGTCGTGACTACTGCTGAGCCGCCTCTTACTTGAGACGTGTGAGGCCATCCTGAGGTGCCTGGTGCCAGCCTTTTTGCATTTACCAACCACCCCTGCAGAATGGATGGACGTTGCCAGTGGTTTTGAAGATCGCTGGCAATTTCCAAACTGCGGTGGGGCATTGGATGGTAAGCATGTGAGGATCACTCTACCCCCCAACAGCGGGTCTTTTTTTTATAACTATAAAGGCTATTTTAGTGTGATCCTCATGGCCATTGTGGATGCTCACTATGAGTTCCTCTACGTGGATGTTGGCATGAACGGGCATGTCTCAGATGGGGGTGTGTTTGGGCACAGCTCCTTTGGCCAAGAGCTTGAGGAGAGGTGCTCTCAACTTGCCCTTAAATGATGAGACAACCAATCATCTCAACTTTGCATTTGTGGGGGATGAAGCCTTTCCACTTCATGCTCACCTACTTCGACCATATCCCCAGAGGACTGTTACTTCTGAGCAGCGCATTTTCAATTACCGGCTATCCCGGGCTCGCCGTGTAGTTGAAAATACATTTGGGATCATGGCCAATAGATTCCGCATCTTTCATACACCTTTGAATAATGAAACTGGAATCTATTGATGTGGTAGTGCTGGCATGCTGTGCGCTGCATAACTTCCTGCGTCGTAGGGATACTGCATCATACACTCCGGCAAGTTATATGGATTCAGTGCACTCGACAACAGGGAAAGTCCGTCCCGGGGCGTGGCGTGCAACCGACCATGGTCTGGCGCCACTCCAGCCGCTGAGCCAGGGTCGGAGTCCGCAGGATGCCAGGAGCAGCAGAGACAGCTAATGCTCCTACTTCAATGGCCCTGGGGCAGTGGCCTGGCAGCAACAACAGGTGTAGTGTGGGTGGGTTTGTCACCCAGCACGAGCAGGAGGAGGGTGTAGTCAGCAGTGTATCTGCAGCCTTAATTTTTTTCTTTTCGTTTGTTTTCACCTTTTCTAATGCTTATTTTTTTTTGGCTTTTAAAAATTTCATAACAAAAAGTGAAATGTTACAAGTATGGACATTGTTTAAGCTGACCTTTCAGTTATGTGTGTGATGTTAAACTCTTCTGTTTTTGTTCAGTATGTTGTAGTATTTTATGTTAATGTGCACAAAAATGAAAAAAAAAAAATCTGATCAGTACTACCTGGGTCTGTCGTTACTTTTCACTACATGGCAGTTTCACATAGCATTAAGCTGTGCAGAGAGGTATGTGAACCCACAATGGTGGTTATGGGTCCCAGCAGTATTGTCTGCTAATGTCCAGTACACAGGTCCAGTCCATTGGCCAACACTGTATGCTCAGACTGTGTCTCATTGACCATATTATATGGATTTACACATGGGTATGTGTCAACACACATGCACATTTGTATTGTGCTTGTTGAGGATGGAGGTCGACATCAGTAAGGGCCCCTTTACACGCCACCACTGAAAGGTAGCAACTGCCGGGCACTGGGGCTAATTGTGCCTGTTGCTATGAAATTGCTACGAAATGGCGGCGTGTAAATAGGGAAGCTCCTCCCGGTGTCCTGCAGTTGACTCAGATACCTGTTGCTGAGCCGTGCTCAAAAACCCAAGGCAACACAAAGGGATGGAATTTGCGTCGCCTAGTGATTTCCCAGGGGCATGCCACAGCGTCATGGATACCACGCCCCATCAGCGATCATTGGTGGGGGCTACTGTGTAACCATTGGCTGTGCCTTCACTGGGCGCCATATTTAAAGAGCTATCCATTCCCACTACACAATTGGAATGGCGTCATGTATTAGCCAGCCTTCCTGCGCAGGCTGGCCAATCATGACGCTAATGCGTTGTCCAATCAGCGTATTAGAGTCACGAAATACACAACTCTGTCACGCCTATGTACTTGTGTCGCGAAATATGTACGCCCATATTTCTTTGTGGTAGTGGCGTGTAAAGCGGGGAAGGTATTCCACAGGAACTAAGCCGCAGGATCTGTCGGAACTTCCGGGGAACAGAAATACCTTTAGTTGACAACGCAATGGCGGCGTGTATATGCGGCATTAGCGATCGGTATCCACCGTTAAAGATAGCAGCGAGAAAAAATCACTCTGTCAATACTCTAAAGATACATATAATCAACCAAAGAAACAAAGGAGAGAAGGTGTGCGTTTTCTTATGAATTTGTATTGATTTTTTTACGCAGTGCCAGTAAAAACAATGAAGGATATGGTTCACAATGGTTTAAAACATGCATCACAGGAATATTAGCATAGTTAAGGTACCTTTACACGCCGCCACTGTGGCTGGCAACAGGTATCCACCGCACGTGCACGCACACGTTTTTAACTGTGTATACCGATCGCTAATGCCGCATATACACGCCGCCATTGCGTGCTCCACTGAAGGTATCTTTGTACCCTGGAAGTGCCGACGGTGCCGCGGCTAACTTCCTGTGGAATACCTTCCCTGCTTTACACGCCGGTACCACAAGGGAATATAGGTGTACATATTTCGCGCCGTAAGTACATAGGCGTGACAGAGTTGTGTATTCCGTGATGCTAAAGTGTTGATTGGACAACGCAATAGCGTCATGATTGGCTAGCCTGCGCAGGAAGGCTGGCTAATACATGACGCCATTCCAATTGTGTAGTGGGAATGGATAGCGCTTTAAATATGGCGCCCAGTGAAGGCACAGCCAATGGTTACACAGTAGCCCCCACCAATGATCGCTGATGGGGCTTGGTATCCATGACGCTGTGGCACGCCCCTGGGAGTTCACTAGGCGACGCAACATCCATGCCTGTGCCCCGTTTAGACACCACTACCATGGCAATTGTGCCTTTCTGTTGCCTTCGGTTTTTGAGCACGGCTCAGCAACAGGTATCTGAGTCAACTGCAGGATACCGGGAGGAACTGCCCTATTTATACGCCACCATTTCGTAGCAATTTCATAGCAACAGGCACAATTATCCCCAGTGCCCGGCAGTTGCTACCTTCCTGTGGTGGCGTGTAAAGGGGCCCTTACATTCAATGCAAAGGAATACAAATGGTGAAATTGAATGAGTTGACAAAATTCATACATGGGGTAACAGCTACAATGGAATACAGCATTGATGGTGCAAAGTCACAAGAAATAAAGTGCAAGTGCGCATATTCAACAACATAAACAATGCTGAGTGCTGTTAGAACCCCCCAAGAAAAAGTTAGAGTGAAGTCACTCAGCAGACACCATTAAACCCCCTATATTGGAGATTAACACATAGCTTGAAGTAAACCTGCCCATTACATGGACACATGTTACCCCAGTGGTGGAATAGAGGGTCCCCCGCAAATTCCCCAACGTACGTTTCTTCTTTAGTTACAGATTCATCAGGGGGAGGTTATGTGAAGGTTTATGTTGTTTAATATGCGCACTTGCACTTTATTTCTTGTGACTTTGCACCATCAATGCTGTATTCCATTGTAGCTGTTACCCCATGTATGAATTTTGTCAACTCATTCAATTTCACCAATTGTATTCCTTTGCATTGAATGTAATTATGCTAATATTCCTGTGATGCATGCTTTAAAGCCCTTGTGAACCATATCCTTCATTGTTTTTACTGGCACTGTGTAAAAAAATCAATACAAATTCATAAGAAAACACACACCTTCTCTCCTTTGTTTTTTTGGTTGATTACAGTATTCTAAGTGTGGTCGCACTAGTGACTTGTATAGAGGTAAAATTATGTTCTCCTCATGAGCATCTATGCCTCTTTTAATGCCTCCCATTATTTTATTTGCCTTTGCAGCAGCTGCCTGATACTGGGCACTAAACGTGATCTACCCATACACCCAGGTCTTTTTCAGTCACAGTTTGTCCAGTGTTTTACAATTATGCACAAAATTATACATTTTATTTCCTCTGCCCAAGTGCATTCCCTTACATTTATCTACTTACATAATCTCCAGTTTCCCGTATCTGGCTACTGTGCCGCTATTATGCGCCATCGCGAGATGCCGCTTTCCTAACACTTGCGGAATCCTGGCAACCCCGGCGCATGCGCGGTGGCCACCGGGAACGAAGGCCCGACAGCCTTCTAGCAACCCCCCACGCATGCGCCGTCGTTACCGCCGTCACGCCGGAAGCCTCCTCCCACCACGGCCGCTTTCCACAACCGTCCAGTGACGTCACACACCTCAGAACATCTCTGCAGCCTACCGACCACCCCGCCTGTGACGTATTTCTGCACACCTCTGTTCGGCAGCCTAGCCATGCCTACGGCTCGGCGCCGCCTACGGACCGCCCAGCCACTCACGTACTTCTCCTAACAACTTATCGGCAGCATCACCACGCCTACGGCTCGGCACCGCCTGCGTACCGCCCCACCGGTGACGTATAACTTCCTTGCATCTCTTCAGCAGACTCACTACGCCTACGGCCCGCCTCACCAAGGTCATTCCTCCACCCACACTCTCAGAAAGCCGCCCACCTGCTTCTTTGCCGTCCTCTCACAGCTGCCACTGCCTCCTATCTCCCTCCAGGCAACTACTTCTCCTAGGGAACCACACTGTCACCCTGTGTTCTGCCATTAAGTCAGTGTGCTTCCTATGTGACTCCTGCCAGCTATTTCTACAAGTCAAACACTGTCTAATAAATTTTCCTAATAACACCTTCAGCATTCTACAGACTGTGGAACATACTATTTGCACTATAGTGTTACAACTACCTGTTGTACGATACTGCCTGTCACATGCTATACTCTCCCTATTAAGGGACAAGAGGCTTAACTCTATGCCTTTCTAAGTCTACTGCGCCAGTCTCATCCTTTCCCTGTCTGCAACGCCAAGTACCGCCGCTTCAGCATTCTACAGCTGCTGGACTATACTATTCTCACTCTCGCCTCAAGTCAAACACTGTCTATTAAATTTTCCTACTACCATCTTCACCATTCTAAAGACTCTGTAACACGCACAATCACACACACATCCAACTACACAAAACACTATACCACCATCATTTATAGTTACAACAGCTTACAACACAACGTGGAGTGTAAATACACACACACAGGGAACAAAACATACACCACATAATAACCTTCGCCCCAACAAACAGCACACTACTTACCAAAATACAGCACACAACTAACAAAACACAAAGCTAACATTTTAAATTACTCACATCAGGCTACTACCTGAATACACACATGCAAAACCATCACATAAATTAGGTTTTTTCCTTACCACAAACAGTGTCACACATCTCTACTGCTCTGGTTACCACCACTAAACATACACAAAATTTATTGCAACGCACTCCCGATGCGATAGCATCGGGCGTTTTACTAGTCTAATATATAAAGCTGAATGTGTGTGTGTACATGGACACAGACACAAACACACACCCCACAGGAACACACAGACCCCATAGGGATGGACACACACACCACAGACACCCCTCCCCCCACAAGGACACACACCACAGGGACACCCCTCCTCCCCAAAAGGACACACACCACAGGGACCCCCCACAGGGACACACGCACACCACTGGGACACACACATACCACAGGGACACACACACCCCAGGGACACACACACCATACAGATAGACACAGATGTGCACAAATCACCTCACACAACTCACCTCATACGTCTGGCATCTTTAATTTCCAAAAATAAACATCTGAATAAAAACAGCCAATGTGCAACACATGTACCATATAGGGAATTAAGGCAGATGTCAGTCACATGAGCTGTCTATTATGTGTATGTGTGAGGTAATATATACTGCCCGGCCGGGGGGAGGGTTTACTGTTGGCTGGAGATTTATTAGGCTGCCTATAGCAACCAATCACAGCTCAGCTTCTATTTTCCTACAGGTCATTAATATGGCATATTCAAATTCTATTTTGTTATAGCTAACAGCAGTTATTTACTAACCCGGGCGTAGCCGGGTAGTACAGCTAGTACCCATTAAAGCTCATTTGCTCATTTATCAGCCCAAGCTTCTAGTTTACATAAATCCTCCTTTATATATAAAATTGTCCTCCTCTGTATTGATTACCCTGCAGAGTTTAGTGTCATCTGCAAATATTGAGATTCTACTCTGTATGCCCCCCACAAGGTCATTAATAAATATGTTAAAAAGAAGCGGGCCCAATACTGACCCCTGTGGTACCCCACTGTTAACTGTGACCCATTCTGAGTGTGTTCCATTAATAACCACCCTTTGTTTTGTATCACTGAGCCAGTTCTTAACCCACTTACAAATATTTTCCCTTATCCCCATTGCTCTCATTTTATGTATCAACCTTTTGTGAGGTACCGTATCAAAAGCTTTTGAAAAGTCCATATACACCACGTCCACTGCATTTCTTTGCTCCAGTCCAAGGTAGTATTCTCTGAAATACTGCCTGTACCACAAGCCACACCAGAGAGGCAACGGGAGATTAGGGAGATAAATAAGTGGCTCAGGAATTGGTGTAGGAAGGAGGGGTTTAGCTTCCTGGAGAACTGGGCCAACTTCTCTGTTGGCTACAGGTTCTATGCTAGGGATGGGCTGTACCTTAATGGGGAGGGTGCAGCTGTGCTGGGGGAGAAAATGGCTAGAAGGTTGGAGGAGTGTCTAAAATAGGGATTGGGGGGGGGTATTCATTGTATAGGAGGGGAAGATAGTGTAATTAGTAACCTGGGCACAAGTAATAAAATTGGGGGTGGCATAGGGGGTGGGGTTAGAACAGTCAATATAGTAGGAAGGAATAGAGGTAAAGAGAGATGCATAAAGTGCATGTACACTAATGCCAGAAGCCTCACCAACAAAATGGAGGAATTAGAATTGATTTTGTTGGAAAATAATTATGACATGGTGGGGATTTCGGAGACATGGCTGGACGAGAGCCATGACTGGGCTGTTAATTTACAGGGCTATAGTCTGTTCAGAAATGACCGTACAAATAAGCGAGGAGGAGGTGTATGTTTATACGTAAAATCATCCTTAAAACCCATCCTGCGTGATAATATAGGTGAATCTAATGGAAAATGTAGAGTCCCTGTGGGTAGAGATAAGGGGAGGGGGAAAAAATAATAAATTACTGATAGGGGTTTGTTATAAGTCCCCAACAATAATGGAGGTGGAGGAGAATATCCTCATAAAGCAAATAGATGAAGCAGCGACTCAGGGAGAAGTCATTATTATGGGGGACTTCAACTACCCTGAAATACATTAGGGAACAGAAACCTGCAGTTCCAGCAAAGGTAATAGGTTTTTGAAAACTATGAGAGACAATTACCTTACACAACTGGTTGAGGACCCAACAAGAAGGGAGGCACTGCTGGACCTAATATTAACTAACAGGCCGGACCGCATATCAAATATACAGGTTGAAGATCACTTGGGTAATAGTGATCATAAAATAATAAATTTTCAAGTATTCTTTACAAAGATGTGTAGTAGAGGGGCTACAAGGACACTAAACTTCAGGAAGGCAAATTTCCAACAGTTGAGAGATGATCTTAGTGCAATAAACTGGGACGATGTCCTGAGACATAAAAGTACACAAAGCAAATGGGAGACGTTTATTAGCATCCTGAATAGGACCTGTGCACAATATATACCTATGGGAATAGGCATGCTAGAAATAGGAGGAAACCACTATGACTAAATAAAGCGGTAAGAGGCACAATAAGGGAGAAAAAGAAAGCATTTAGGGAATTAAAGCAAGTAGATAGTGATGAAGCATTAAATAAATACAGAGAATTAAATAACATCTGTAAAAAGCAAATCAAGGAAGCAAAGATTGAGACAGAGAGACTCATTGCCAGAGAAAGTAAAAATAATCCCAAAATATTGTTTAACTACATAAATAGTAAGAAACTAAAAAATGATGGTGTTGGCCCCTTTAAAAATAGTCTGGGTGAAATGGTGGATGAGGATGAGGAAAAAGCCAATATGCTAAATGACTTTTTTTCAACAGTATTTACACAAGAAAATCCCATGACAGACAATATGATCAGTGATAACAAAAACTCTCAATTAAATGTCACCTTCTTAACCCAGCAGGAAGTACGGCATCGTCTAAAAATCACTAAAATTGACAAATTCCCGGGCCGGATGGGATACACCCTAGAGTGTTGCAGGAATTAGGTACTGTCATAGATAGACCATTATTTTTAATATTTAAAGATTCCATAATAACAGGGTCTGTACCACAGGACTGGCGTATAGCAAATGTGGTGCCAATATTCAAAAAGGGGACAAAAACTGAACTTGGAAATTATAGGCCACTAAGCTTAACCTCTACCGTGGGTAAAATCCTAGAGGGTTTTCTAAGAGATGCTATACTAGAGTATCTGAAGAAAAATAACCTCATGACCCAATGTCAACATGGTTTTACGAGGGACCGTTCCTGTCAAACTAATCTGATAAGCTTCTATGAAGAAGTAAGTTCTGGACTGGACCAAAGTAATGCAGTGGATGTGGTGTATATGGACTTTTCAAAGGCTTTTGATATGGTGCCACACAAAAGGTTGATACATAAAATGAGAGCAATGGGATAGGGGAAAATATGTGTAAGTGGGTTAAGAACTGGCTTAGTGATAGGAAACAAAGGGTGGTAATTAATGGAACACACTCAGAATGGGTCACAGTTAACAGTGGGGTACCACAGGAGTCAGTGTTAGGCCTGCTTCTTTTTAATATATTTATTAATGACCTTGTACGGGGCATACAGAGTAGAATCTCAATATTTGCAAATGACACTAAACTCTGCAGGGTAATCAATACAGAGGAGGACAATTTTATATTACAGGAGGATTTATGTAAACTAGAGGCTTGGGCTGATAAATGCCTTTAATGGGGATAAATGTAAAGTCATGCACTTGGGCAGAGGAAACTAAAGGTATAATTATGTGCTTAATTGTAAAACACTGGGCAAAACTGTCACTGAAAAAGACCTGGGTGTATGGGTAGATGACAAACTCACATTTAGTGCCCAGTGTCAGGCAGCTGCTGCAAAGGCAAATAAAATAATGGGATGCATTAAAAGAGGCATAGATGCTCATGAGGAGAACATAATTTTACCTCTATACAAGTCACTAGTGCGACCACACTTAGAATACTGTGTGCAATTCTGGTCTCCGGTGTATAAGAAAGACATAGCTGAACTAGAGCGGGTCCAGAGAAGAGCGACAAAAGTCATTAGAGGACTGAGGGGTCTGCAATACCAAGACAGGTTATTAAACTTGGGGTTATTTAGCTTGGAAAAACGAAGGCTTAGGGGTGATCTTATAATAATGTATAAATATATGCGGGGACAGTACAGAGACCTTTTCAATGATCTTTTTACTCTTAGGCCTGAGACTGGGACAAGGGGGCATCCTCTATGTCTGGAGGAAAGAAGGTTTAATCATAATCACAGACGTGGATTGACTGTAAGAGCAGTGAGACTATGGAACTCTCTGCCACATGCTGTTGTAATGAGTGAGTCACTACTAACATTTAAGAAGGGCCTGGATGCATTTCTTGAAAACTATAATATTACCAGTTATATATACTAGACTCTTTGATAGGGCGTTGATCCAGGGAACTAGTCTGAGTGCCATATCTGGAGTCAGGAAGGATTTTTTCCCCCAATGTGGACCTTAGTGTTGCCACGTTTTTTTTTGCCTTCCTCTGGATCAACATGTTAGGCTATGGGTTGAACTAGATGGACTTAAAGTCTTCCTTCAACCTTAAAAACTATGTTACTAACCTCTTCATAGAAGCTTATCAGGTTAGTTTGACAGGAACGGCTCCTCAAATACCCATGTTGATATTGGGTCATGAGGTATCATAGTGGGGAAATGACCAATTTTCACAGTTTTGAAAAAGTAACAGATATTTGATGGGTTAAATGGCTTTGGGCCACTGATCTCACCCTATAGTTGCATACCTAGTGATGCCCTGCATCAAAGTTAGGTGACTTCAGCCTGGCCTATATGGGTTCTGGGCATCAGAACTGGCATCAAATTGGGAAAATCACCAATTTTCACAGATTTGAATAAATAACAGGTGTTTTTCATTGATTATATGGCTTTGAACCAATTATCTCACACCATAATTACATACCTAGTGATGTCCTGCATCAAATTCAGATAACTCCAGCCTGGCCCAAAGGGGTTCTGGGCACTTTACGGCTGTGCTCCGTGTGCCATCATGCTGTTCTTGGGGTCATTTGAGTTCACTCCTGACGTGCTTCAAGTGGGCACTTAGATGACTTTTCAAACGGCCGGGTTGCTGTGTGAGCCTGTTCATCTCTGTGACTAGATGTGTCTCTACTCACAGAAATGTAGCAGAGCTGAAGATGTTTCTTGTGGATTACGTCAAATGGAGGTTTTTTTTTGTTATTTAAAGATGGGAAACAGAGTTGTTTTGTGTCTTATTTCTACTAAAATATTTTGTCTCTGTGCTGTGTTTTGTTTTACTGTTTACTAGAAATTCATGGTGGCTGGGTCTAATATTGGCCTGACACCATGAATTTTGGCCTTAATTCCAGCTACCAATACAAAGCTGGCATTAACCCCTCTATTACCTAGCCTGCCACCGCCACCAGGGCCGCAGGAAGAGCTGGGTAAAGCTCCTGAAAATGGCGCTACAGAAGAATGCATCATTTTCAGTGGCAGCAGTTGGGCTGTTATTACAGCATGGGGGGCTCAGAACGCTTGGCCCTTACCACACTGAGAATTCCAGCACCCAACTGCTTGGCTTTTATCTTGGCTGGCAATCAAAAATAGGGCAAATCCCACACATTTTTTTTTAATTATTTATTTAAATAATTTTAAAAAATGGGCTTCTTTGTATTTTGATTGCCAGCCAGGGTAAAACCAGGCAGCTGGGAGGTGGCAGCTCATATCTGTTTGCTTTATCTACGCTAAGAATAACAAAAAAAACGCTACACAAAATTTTTTAAAATTATTTATTTATTTTTTAGAGTACTGTGTCAGTCAATGGGTGAGGGGCCCAACAGCCAAACACAGACGGCGTCATAGAGAATGGATGTATGTGATTGGCTGCTGGAGTAACCTGAAACCAAATCATACATTCTAGCATGAGAATGTATGGACAGTTTTCAGATTACTCCAACAGCCAATAACAGATCCCCATTCTCTGTGACAGCATCTGTGATTGGCTTGTTGAGTCCGTCTGCAGTGAATATTCATGACAATAATGAGCAGCTCTGATGGGGTGTGTGACAGAGAAAGCTTTATTGGGGCAGAGAGCATAGAACATCAAATATGTATCTTATTCCTTAGAGTCCACAATGAGACGACAACAAAGGAAACAGAAACGGGGCTCCACTAATTAATCTGAAGCCAGGGAAAATATTGCAATAGTGTCTAGATGAAGTCCTTAAATCCAACAGGTGAGCAACGCAACACAATCCAACAGGCAACTGATGTCCAGTTTCTAATAATACACACACCGTCACAAGGATCTGGCCGCAGCCTCAGATCCTATATCTTCGGAAGTCACCACACAACTGAACTGACCAAAACATGAGTCTATTGTTCTCCCTCCTTGGATTAGCCCCTGGATTGAACATTTGGCAACAGGCTGAAGTCTTTCAGGCTGAACAGGCTGAAGTTTCTAGTGGCTCCAAGCCTCATCCTGTCTACAAGTTTGTGTATTGGATGAGCCCCTTGCAGAGCAAGAAAGGCAGAATCCCCCATTAGATGCAGGATAGGAAAGACTAAGGCAGGTTTCATTACATAGAGAACATGAACACAGGCTGGGAGAGGCACACACTATTATAGCGGCCCCGGAAGTAGACATGGCGGGACATTGGGATGGCGGCATGCCGTAAGTATAATGCTATTTATTAACTATCTTCTTTCTTTTACAGCCCCGAATCCGGACTTTAAAGAAAGTCCAGGGGAGTCCACCGAACATCGGCGGGGTCACAGTCTCCCCTCACAGCCTGTTTCATGTCCTCTATGTAATAAAGACAGCTTTAATATTTCCCATCCTGCATCTAATGGGGAATCTGCTGTTGTACTGCTCTGCAGGGGCTCCTCCAATACACATACATGTAGGCAGTGGCGTAACTAGAGTCTGAAGGGCCCCAGTGCAAAATTTGAACCTGTGCCCCCCCTTCCCCCACGCGCCTACATTGATCAGATGTATGGGCCCCATGTAATATTCTAAATCCTATAAAGATTCACGAATTGACCCCTCTCCCCGTCATTTTGTATTAATGTCCGTCACCCTGCTATATATGGTCCTCCTCCTGGAATATGCCCTTATCCTGGTATATATGGGCCTCCATTATAGTAAAATGCAGCCTCAAAGCCCTCCATATAGTATAATGCAGCCTCATAGCCCTCCATATAGTATAATGCAGCTTCACAGCCCTCCATATAGTGTAATGCAGCCTCACAACCCTCCATATAGTATAATGAAGCCTCACAGCCCTCCATATAGTGAAATGCAGCCTCACAGCCCTTCATATAGTATAATGTTGCCTCACAGCCCTCCATATAGTATAATCCAGCCTCATAGCCCTCCATATAGTAAAATGCAGCCTCATAGCCCTCCATATAATAAAATGCAGCCTCATATCCTTCCTCATAGAATAATACAGCCTCATAGCCATCCATATAATATAATGCAGCCTCATAACCCGTCAAATAATATAATGCAGACTCATAGCCCTCCAGATAATATAATGCCGCCTCTTAGCCCTCCATATAATATAATGCAGCCTCATAGCTCTACAGATAATATAATGCAGCATCATAGCTCTCCAGATAATATAATGCAGCATCACAGCCCTCCAAATAATATAATGCAGCATCACAGCCCTTCATATAATATAATACAGCGTCACAGCCCTCCAAATAATATAATGCAGTGTCACAGCCCTTCAAACAATATAATGCAGTGTCACAGCCCTCCAGATAATATAACGCAGGGTCACAGCCAACCAGATAATATAATGCAACGTCACAGCCCTTCATATAATATAATACAGCATCACAGCCCTTCGTATAATGCAATGCAGCATCACCAGCCTTCATATAATATAATGCAGCGTCACTGCCCTCCAGATAATATAATGCAGCGTCACCACTCTTCATCATATAATGCAGCATCACTGCCCTTCATATAGCATAACACAATAGTTCAGCCTCATAGCCCTCCATATAGCATACATTCTCCCCACAGACACCATGCCCCTTATACAACCTGCCCCACTCACCCACACTGCCCTCTGTACAGCCCTCCCCCCCACACACACACACTGCCCAGCCCCCCACGCACCCAGTCACACTGCCCCCTGTACAACCCCCCCACATACAGACACACTGCCCCCTGTACAGCCCTCCCCCACACACACAGACACACACACTCCCCTCTCTCCCTCTCCAGAAGCTGTGAGGCTCTTCTGCTCTTGAATGGAGCTCACACTCATCGCTTCTGCTGGCATCGGCGTCCCTACTGTGATGAAGTGATATGACCTCATCACAGTGCAGCACGCAGAGGCCACAGGAATTTTAAAGTGATCCTGACCCCAGAACACCAGCCCACATCCCCTTCTTACCTACCCCTGCAGCTTGGTATCCTGCTGCCATCTATCCCTGTTTCTACATAAACCGCGGTGGCGATCTTTATAAATCATTATTTTCTTATATCATTACTGGGCGCTTCCTAGTATTGAGGAAGCCGCAACAGGCGGGGCTGTGTGCTGCTCTCCCCCGCCTTGACGGTAATTATGCACGCCCCCATGGTGTGATAAACATGCGAGATGCTGCTTGCTTCATAGTAGGGGCGGTGAAGCCGGTATGACGCGTATTAAGTCATACCGGCTTCACCGCCATAATAAAGAACGCCACCGCGGTTTATGGAGAAACAGGGATGGAATGCAGCAGGATACCAAGCTGCAGGGGTAGGTAAGAAGGAGATGTGGGCTGGTGTTCTGGGGTCAGGATCACTTTAAAGTTACAGTGCCTGCCAGTCTTCTGGCGGCCGTGATCAGCCACCTGGGGTCCGACCAGGCAGACCACCGCAGAGTGAAATGGATGTGCGTCCTCAGGAACGCACATCCATGTAAAGCAGGCTCAAGGGTCGGCGGGCCCCTGTACCTCCGGGTCCGGTCGCACTTGCGACCCCTGCGACTGCGGTTGTTACGTCACTGCATGTAGACAGGATGGAACCTGGAGCTTCTAGAAACTTCTTAATGTAGCCAAATGTTCCAAGGGGGGGAGGTGAGCTCGTCTGCCCATCCAGGGGACTGATACAAGGAGAGAGCACAATAGACACATGCTTGGCTGGTTAGTTGGTGTTGTTACTTCTGAAGAACTAGGATCTCAAGCTGCAGCCAGATCCTGGTGCCTGTGTGTGGATTGATAGAAATTTGTCATATGGGATTGTGTTGTGTCCCTCACCTTCTGGATCCAGCAAACTCATCCAGGGACTATACCTGCCTTTTCCCTGGAGTCAGATTACCGGGTGCTGCCCCTGGACTTGTTTCGGTGGTTGTGGACTCATTAGGGTCTCCAGAATTTTTTTCATGTGTGCTTTTCCCTTGTCTCTGTCCCAATAAAGTTCCTTGGATTGTTCATCGGCCTGCTGTCCCTTCCTGCTCTGCCACACACCCAGTAATAGCGGGTTCGCCTATCACTACCCAGAACCCATAGGGACCCCTCCAAAACCCGTTACTGATTCAAATCTCATAAAAACTGGTGTTTTGCCCACTTTTATGCCAGTTCTGATGCCCAGAACCCCATTTGGGCCAGTCTGGAGTGACATGGTAATTGTGGAGAGATGTGGCCCAAAGCCATTTAACCCCTTCATTAACATACCTCAGTGCCCACTTTGATGCCCATTTTTGTGCCAGTGTTATAATTGTTGTTGGTGTTTTTAGTGTATTCACAGCAGGACACATGACTGCATGGGATTATATACTTGTGATGCTTTATTTTTGTTGAGAAATCTGTTAAAAACAGAAAATAAATAATAGCCGAATAATAAGCCAACTTCAGCATCGTCCCCGTGGCTGCCCGCTGTGCTCGGACACAAGCAGGGTCCCCGGGCCGCCATTTCTTAGTCCACATACGTCAGCACCCTCCGCCGCCTCGAGGGGAGGAGCCAGGGCTGCCGGTCACATGACGCCGTGAGGTGGTGTCACGTGACTGATCGTGCTCGCGCAGTATCCGCACCGCTCAGCTGTCCCGGGCTTGTGGCTGCTCGTCGTGAGGACACATCATGGCCTATCCCGGGCTCCTCATCCCCATCATCGTCATGACCGTGTTCTGGGGCGTTGTGGGCGCGGTGCTGCCCTGGTTCATTCCCAAAGGACCGAATCGGGGGTGAGTGACAGAGTTGTGTGGACTCAGGGCTGGTGCCCTCCTCTGCCGGAGACAGCGCTATGGCTGTGTGTACCGTGTGTGACCCTCACCCAGTGTGTGCCCTCCTCTCCCGGAGACAGCGCCATGGCTGTGTGTACCGTGTGTGACCGGAGGGCACTGTGAGCCTCGCCCTGTGTGTGCCCACTGCCCTCCTCCATTATGGGATCCTCTGGACTGGGGGAAGTGTAACTTCCCTATTACAGGAGGGTCAGTCAGTCAGTGGGGTGGACACATGCCTTCCTGGCTTCCCTTCAAGGGCTAGCCAATTACATGGGTGACTACTGCTGTTGTCACTGTCTGTTGGACTGCTAGCCGAGCACACAGGGCTCAGAGACCCCCATTTTACCGATCACTGAAAGCCCCAGTGGTCAGACCTTTCATGTGATTATTCCTTCTGATCTATGTGTGCGCTCCACTGAACCGTACAGGCATGTGCTCCTAATGGGGAGAGGGGAGTGGGCCACTCTGTGCTGATGAATGGGATCATCTTCCACAGGCATGTGCTCCTAATAGGGAGAGGGGGGAGTGGGCCACTCTGTGCTGATGAATGGGATCATCTTCCACAGGCATGTGCTCCTAATAGGGAGAGGGGAGTGGGCCACTCTGTGCTGATGAATGGGATCATCTTCCACAGGCATGTGCTCCTAATAGGGAGAGGGGGGAGTGGGCCACTCTGTGCTGATGAATGGGATCATCTTCCACAGGCATGTGCTCCTAATAGGGAGAGGGGAGTGGGCCACTCTGTGCTGATGAATGGGATCATCTTCCACAGGCATGTGCTCCTAATAGGGAGAGGGGGGAGTGGGCCACTCTGTGCTGATGAATGGGATCATCTTCCACAGGCATGTGCTCCTAATAGGGAGAGGGGGGAGTGGGCCACTCTGTGCTGATGAATGGGATCATCTTCCACAGGCATGTGCTCCTAATAGGGAGAGGGGAGTGGGCCACTCTGTGCTGATGAATGGGATCATCTTCCACAGGCATGTGCTCCTAATAGGGAGAGGGGAGTGGGCCACTCTGTGCTGATGAATGGGATCATCTTCCACAGGCATGTGCTCCTAATAGGGAGAGGGGAGTGGGCCACTCTGTGCTGATGAATGGGATCATCTTCCACAGGGATGTGCTCCTAAGGCGGCCGTCACACGCACAGATATCTTTAGCGATATTGTAAGCGATCACGTGCACGCGCTTACAATATCGCTCACATCGCTGGTGAGATGTCACACAGACAGACTCACCAGCGATGCGGAGCCGCGATCTCGCTCGTTACTATGGTACACATCGGGTTACTAGGCGCCGCGCGTCGCTTAGTTACCCGACGTGTACCATAGTTACCATCTCCCAGCATAGGCGCGGTCGCTGGGAGATCGTTCATCGTGGTGTTATACACCACGATGATGCAGATCGTTGCATCGTTCATCGCTAGATCTGAGAACCGGAGCTCAGATCAGCGATGTCACGATCAAGCGATTTCACATCGTAAATCGCTTGATTACATGCAACGATATCTTGCCCGATATCGCTTAAGCGATCAAAAAGGAGATCGCTTAAACGATATCGGGCAAGATATCTCAGCGTGTGACGGCCGCCTAATAGGGAGAGGGGAGTGGGCCACTCTGTGCTGATGAATGGGATCATCTTCCACAGGGATGTGCTCCTAATGAGGAGAGGGGCGTGGGCCACACTGTGCTGATGAATGGGATCATCTTCCACAGGGATGTGCTCCTAATAGGGAGAGGGGAGTGGGCCACTCTGTGCTGATGAATGGGATCATCTTCCACCTGTAGGCTCTGTATCATGTCATTAGATTTGCCTTCCTGTGTGTGACATTGTCTGGTCACCTGCTGGGATGAACCAGTCAGAGCACTTATGTCTTGTAGTGTAAACCTTCCATTCCTGATTAAGCAGTGTGTGTCTGCCTTAGACCAGATCCAGATTGATGTCCCCAGGAGAAAGCCAGGATGTGCTTTCTACAAGTGAGCCCAGAGATGACGGCTGTGAAACAAATATATAACCTTAATTGATCCTTTACCCCAAATCTAATGGTGCAGACAAATGCCATGTGTGTGTCCTGGGCATACTCTGCATACTATTCTATAGGCTCATAGTTGTCACTGATCGAATTCTGTTTTGTATCTATTTGAATATAAGCAGATGTTTTCATTTTTATACAATTTCACTTAATTTTCTTTATTGTCGTACACTGAAACCTCCAACATAGACCACTCCTTTATGAGCTTCCCCTTATCCAGGTCTGAGTTCCTATAGTAAATGTAGCCATTGGCTGAACACTGCTGGAGGGGCACCTTGTATTCCATAGTTCTCCACCAGCCGCCTTCTCCTCTATAGAAGTATCATTTTCTGATGTTATCATGGATGTTAGAGCACGGGTGGGGAACTCCAGGCCTCGAGGACTGGCAACAGGTCATGTTTTCAGGATTTCCTTAGCATTGCACAGGGGTTGGAATCATCACCAGTGATTCAATTATCACCTTTGCAATGCTAAGGAAATCCAGAATACATGACCTGTTGGCGGCCCTCAAAGCCTAAAGTTCCCAACCCCTGATGCAGAGGTACACTTCAGCTGTCTGTACAGGAGAGAGCTGTAATTCAAGCATTTATTGGGCAGACAGCTCTTCCCTTACTCCCCCATATGCATAGAATAATATAATTGTAGAGTTGGAAGTGACCTCCAGGGTCATCTGGTCCAACCCCCTGCGCAAAGCAGAATTCACTAAATCATCCCAGACAGATCAGTTTGAACACTTCCATTGAATGAGGACTCGCCACCTCTCCTGGCAGCCTGTTCCATGTGTTGATTACCCTCACTGTCTAAAAATAATTTCTAATATCTAATCTGTGTCTCCTCCCATTCAGCTTCATCCAATTGCTTCTAGTGTTTAGTTGTTCAAATGTGAATAAAGCTGATCCTGCATCAGTGTGACAGCCCTTGAGATATTTGTAGACAGCTATTAAAGGGAACCTGTCACAAGGTTTTTGCAACCTAATGTGAGAATAGCCTAATATAGGACCCGAGATCCTGCTTCCAGCGATATGTCACTTACTAGGCTGCTCGGTGTAGTTTTGATAAAATCACTGTTTAATCAGCTGGAGATTATCATTAGCAGTCTGCTTGGCCTGCTGCCAGGTAGTCTGACATATTCACAGACTGCTAAATCTGCAACAGAGAAAACTCTAATTTTATCAAAATGACAGCAAGCAACTCAGTAAGTGACACATCGCTGGAATCAGGGTCTCTGTCTCTACATTATACTGCTCTCAGATGGGATGGCAAAAACCTGGTGACAGGTTCCCTTTAAGTTTCCTCTGTCTTATCTTTTGCAAGCTAAACATTCCCAAATCCTGTAACTGTTCCTCATTGTACATAGTTTGCAGACCAATCACCATTTTGGTCACTCTTCTTTGAACGTGCTCCAGTTTGTTGATGCCAGGAACTGGACTCTGTAATCCAGATGAGGTCTGACCAAGAGTAGATGGCAATAATGACTTCACGTGACCTGGACTGTATACTTCTGTTAATACATCCCAGTGTTGTGTTTGCCTTTTTTGCTGCTGCATCACACTGTTGACTCATGTTCAGTTTATGATCTATTATTATACCTGTCTTTTTCAAATGTGCTTTTGCTCAGTTCTATTCCTCCCATTCTGTATATGATCTTTTTTATTTTTTCTTGCCCAGATGTATTTTTCCCTGTTATAAACCATTCTGTTAGTTACTATCCACTGTTAAGGCTTCGTCACACGCTTCAATCTTGTGAACGATATCGCTTAAGCTATCCGGAATTTTGATCGCTTGAGCGATATCATTTGTGCGTCGTTGCGTGTAAACGAGCGATATTTCAGTGAGAAATCACTTGATTGTTTGGTTGAAGATTTGTGAGCAGGACCTCAAATCCGTCGTTCAATTAACCTGCGTTCAACCTGCTGCATCGTGCTGTGTGACACCTCTCAAATAATCTCATTCTCGATTTTGCCTATTCCTGACGCTAGATGGTGTCGATCGCTGAGTAGTGCGCACGATCCCTGGCGCGTTGCCAAATTTAACATCGTTAAAGAGATCTATGCTTGTGACACCGCACAAAGATATCAATAAATTGTTCTAGCGATCTCCATCACGTGACTTTTCAGCCGATATCGTGATCGAGATTGAAGCGTCTGACATGACCTTAACAGTTTCTTTAGATCTTTTTGAATCATCTCTCTTTCTTCTCTAGTATTAACTATCCCTCCTAGCTTTGTGTCATCAGCAAATGTAATCCGTTTACTCTCAATTCCTGCATCTAAATCATTGATAAAGATGTTGAACAAGAGGCCGAGGACCGAGCCCTGTGGTACACCACTTGAGACATTCTTCCAACTGGATGTGCAGCAATTTATGACCACTATTACCTGTACTGAGTATTAAGGGTATGTCTCACATACCGAGATCGCTAACGAGATCGTTACTTTTGTGACGCAATAGCGATCTCAGCAACGACATCGCTACGTTCGACAGGGTGTAACGATCTGGTCCCCTGCTGCGAGATCGGCAATCGTTACACAGCCTCCTGGTTCATTTTTTGGTCGTTGCGCTCCCGCTGGGAACGCTGTATCGCTGTGTTTGACACCTTACCGACGATATCGTTGGCAACACATAATGAGATACGTAGGCGTGCACGCATGTGAGAAGGAAATACAACGACTGAACAATATCGTTGAAGAAATCGCTAGGGTGGACATATCGTTGTATAGATCGGCGTGTTTGAATACCAAGTAGCGATACCGATAATGACTCATCAGCGATCCCGGGAGCCATGTCGTTATCGGGATCGCTACTGCGGTCGTTACGTCTGACCGGGCCTTTAGGCTACGTTCACACTTTTGTACATTTTTGCGTGCGCTTTTCAAAAAAGCGCGAGTGTGTATTCATCTGCCGGCAAAGTGAATGTAAATATACGCAGCGCTTTTATGGGAGAAAGCGCAGGTGTAAAAAGAATGACCATGTCAATACTTTACACACCTGCGCCCGCACTTTCTCCCATAGGAGCCCATTATTCTCACTGGAATTAAGCATCGCTGTTCAGACAATGCACAATTCCAGTGGGAATATGCCAGCGCTGCAGGATATGATGTCACACAGGAGGAAGAATCCTCCCCTATGTGACGTGTGCCAGCCCCTTTTGGGTTTCATAGTGTATTAATATACACTGCGAAACCCAAATTAAACTAATCCAAACGTGTTAAATATAATAAAAATTTAATACTTACCTCTCCCCGAGTGTTTCGGGAGCCGACAGAACCGCAGGTACCGACCTTCCAGGGCCTTGGAAGATCTGTGATTGGCTGCTCGCGTTCATGTGATATGACGTGCATATCACATGACCTCAAGCAGCCAATCAGCGATCTTGATATTTCCTGGAAGGTCGGTACCTGCGGTTGTGTCGGCTTCCGGAACATCCGGCGGCGGTTAAATATTCAGTTTTTATTATTTTTTAAAACATTTGGATAACTTTAATTTGGGTTTCGCGGTGTATATTAATACACTACGAAACCCAAAAGGGGCTGGCACACATGTCACACAGGGGACAATTGTTCCTCCCCTGTGTGACATCACTTCTCCCCTGTGCTTTGGGAGAGAAGTGAGCCCGTTAAAAAACGCAGTTTTTGAATGCACCGTGTTTTTTTTACGGCGCTTTTTTGCGCGGGTGAAAAACGCTACAAAAAGCGCCCGCGCAAAAAATACCTATGCATAGTGTGAACGTAGCCTTAGAATTTCCCGTGTTTGAGACTCCTAACCGAGGCTCCACAGACTCTATTGCCATAATTGGCAGAGAATAGGCATTGAAGTTCCATCTACACCATCCTCCTCCTCATGACATCACTTGTCGGGTAGTCTCATTTACAGCAGGGGGTCAGTATTTCGCTAATGTGTATGAAGGCCTTATGTCACTTTCCAGGTACCAGAACCTGCCATTTAGCTGCGAGGGAAAAATAATTCTTCAAAAAGTCATAAGAATACCACAGAAAACCTTTTTTTCTTAATATCACTTTCATTTTTTTTTTTTTTTTTTTGTTGAAATGAGTACACGACATGCTTTCTGGAAAGATGTCTTATATCATAGGAAAGTGTCCTAATTTTCATGTAAAGCCTGTGTGTACCTAGACTTGTATGTCAGGGTTCAGTATCTGATGACCTCTAATTCCTGCTCTTCTTTTCAGGGTCATCAATACAATGCTGGTGACGTGTGCGGTCTGCTGCTACTTGTTGTGAGTATAAACACTGTGCTCTGACATTGATCCACCCTTCTGGCCAGCCATAAACATGATCCTATCTGTACTAAACACTGTGCTGGGAACAGGGCTTCAGGCTCCATCTCCAGGGTAAAGAGTTCTTATACTTTTCATTCAAGTAGAGTGAAAACTGGGGCACATGTTTACGTTTAGTTCTTATACTTTGTTGTCCTGATAGCAGAAAATCAGTGAGGGTTCTTCTGCCCTTGGGAGAATCCGGCAGAAATCCGACACCACAGGATCTGGTTTGTCTCCCATTGACTTAGGGTGCTTTCACACAGTGTTTTTCTGTGATCCGTGGCTGTCCGTTGTAAAACGGACAGCCATGGATCCGATTTGGCCCCCATGTTAGTCTATGGGCATGGATCACATCGGATTTGGCCTTATTGGCATCCGGTTTTTGTCGGATCCGATTCATACATTGCAGAAGTGACATCTAGTGAAAATAAAGGGTTAAAAATAAAAAAAAACTTTATTCTCACCTGTCCCGTGATCCAGCGCTGCCTCCAGCGCTCTGCTTCCAGGACCTGGCCTGATGTCACCTTGCAGTCACATGACCGGTTACCGCGGTAACTGGTCGTGACTGACATCACGCCAGGTCCTGTGGATCAGAAGAAGACAGCTGGAAGCACCGCGGGACTCGTGGATAGATGAGAATAAAGATTTTTTTTATTTTTTTTAAGGTCTGGAAAGAGGGGGGACAGAGGGGACAAAGAGGGAGGGGAGAAAAGTGACAGGAGGAGCAGGGATAGGAGGAGAGAGGATCCAAACTGATGCTGCAAAATATCGGAACCGGATGCCTATTTGGCATCCGATTGCAGGTATCAGTTTGGATCCGTTGCT